>CM070676.1:42038984-42193984 GCA_036346265.1 Melocanna baccifera
CCCTTCACCATGAGAAACTCCTGTTGTAGGGGTGGCCCCCACCTAAGCCCAGCTAGCCTGTTAGCGAGTTATGAACCCGTGTACGACACAAGATGGTCTCGGGAAGGATACTCGAGTGTAAGGGCACTATTGTAAAGACACTCACTCGGGGATATATGTATGTACATGACGAAGCCTCGGGGGGCGAGAGGTCATTTGTTCACCTAACTCTCCACTGCCATACTCTCTCTCTCTGTTTGGTCTGTAGCCACAACACAAAGTTTTCTCAAATTTCTCGTGACATTGTTTATATGCTTTCTTTAGGCCATACAAGGATTCAATAATATGCATACCTTATTTTCCCGTCAAAAAATCACTGGTTGATCCATATATTTTTTTCTTCAATTCTCCGTTAAGGAAAGCTGCATTCACGTCCATTTGATAGACATGCAGACGATAGAAAGATGCTAACACAAGGAGCACTCTTATGGTGGTTATTCTGGCGATAGGAGAGTATATATCAAAGAAATTTTCTCCTTTTTGGGAATAATTCTTGGCCACAAGTCTTGTATTGTACTTTTCAATAATACGATTAGATCTTAATTTCTTTTTGAAGACCCATTTATATCTTATTGTTTGCATCCACTAAGACGATCAATAATGTTGCAAATCTCATTAGCTATGATAGAGACCATATCTCTGTAGACTGCCTCTTTTCAATTCTTATCAACAGGAGATGTATAAGCCTTTGAAAGAGTCTTTAGCACTTCCTCCATGAGGTATATAATAAAGTCATCATCAAATGTTTTCTCAACCCTTTTATTTTTTTTTTGCTCCTACGAGGAGTCTATATGACTAAATTGTTATCCTCTTCAGGGATATTACATATTGATTGAAAACAATGGGAAGTTTAGAAGTTTGATTATTCTCACTTTCAATATTTTCAGTTTGAATATTCTTTATTTGTGAAGTACTACTTGCAGTTCTCATAGGATAAATATCCTCAAAGAATAAAGTAACTCTAGACTCCATTATTGTATTAGCGATAATTACAGAAATTTCTGATTTAACTACTAAAAATCTATAGACTGTGCTCTTATGAGCATATCCTATAAAAACACAATCGACTATTTTAGATCCAATCTTTTTCTTTTTCTGTAATGATATATTGAATTTTTCTAAATATTTTCATGTTCGCAGAAAATTGATATTATGTTTTCTCATCTTCCATCCCTCATACAGAGTAATATCTCTCTTTTTAGTGATTACTCTATTTAGAACCAAAGTTGTTATCAATATAACCTTCCCTTATCATGTCTTAGGCATACAGACACTCTCAAACATGACATTAACCAAGTATGTTAGTGTTAGATTTTTTTCTCTCAACTACCCTATTTGATTGGTGTGGATATGGTGATGTAAATTAATGGACTATTCCATACACAAAACAGAATTGAGAGAATTCTTAAGAGATGTACTCTTCTCCACGATCAAACCTCAGCTTTTTTATTTTCTTTAATTGGTTCTTAACCTCAGCTTAATAAATCTTAAAGTCGTTTAAAATTTCATCCTTAGTTTATTTTTTTCAAATACACATAGTAGTACCGTATTGCATCACCAATAACCTTTCGGTCATTGAATGCACATCGGACGATCAGTAGAGCGTGACTTTTTGGACTAAATGATCGGCTGAGTAACCCTTGGCCGTTGGATCCGGATCGAATGACTGTCAGTCCATACCCCTTCATCAATTGAAGTCGGCAATGACTTCCACAACTCAGACCACCGTCCAATCAGCATCGTGGGAACCGTTTCAGCCCAGACGTTCGGACCATGCGAATGTCAAATCGCTCTTGGCCACTGGATCTACATCAGACACACAACATATAATAACTGTTCGGATGGTCCGAACGTCACCATCGCTATTGACCGTTGGATCTATATCGGACGCACAACAGATAATAACTCTTCGGTCGGTTCGAACATTCTTTAAACGCTTAGCCGCTCGATTCCACTTACCGCTTCAATTTCGCATCTCAACCGTCCAGAACATACCGCTTCAATTGATCTCCAGATCTTCCTGGGTTAAACCTTATCAATACTACTCGGCCTAGATTAAATACACCTAAGTAATATATTACTGATATTCTCACACTCTAGGCTAAAGTTTATTTTGTCATGGGCTTAAAACCACTCCTGTTTGTTCGTTGCATGAGCAGGCAGGTGAGCAAAGAACGTGTCGGAGGTGGCGCGAGCCCGTGCACGGAGGACGCGCCTCTCAGTTTTGGGCAGGTAGGACGCGCGCCGAGCACGTCCGAACCGTGCACTCGCTGCGTGCGGGCGTGCGCTCGGCGATGCCGGTACACGCTTGGGATTTGCTGTGCTGGCGGGCGTTCGCCGGATCAATGTGGCTCGAGGTCGATCACAGTTTCATCCTGCCATTCTTTTCCTCGTAGGGTGACGAAACAAGCATCACTTTGGAATTGAGTTTGGACCCTAGACACGAACAGGAAATACCAACAGTACCTTATCCCAAAGTAATAGTAGATTCTTCAGCCAGCTACAGTAAAATTTCAATCAGAAGTCATCGCTGTTTTGAATACCTCTAGAAACTCTAGTAGCTTTAATCCATATTTCAAATGGTGACAGAGACTCTCGCACCCTCTGTCGCTATTTGAAATAATAATAGAAGCTAACCTATAAAAGGTCAAAAACCAGCCGAAATTTATTTTAGACTTTTCAGTTAGAAATTCATTCTCAGCAACGCGATGAGGAGGTAATTGTAAGAACACCCATCATGACAAACGAGTCTATAGCATTTTCAGTTAGAAAAGACAAAATCATACCGTCTCCTTTTTTTAGGCCAAAGAAACAACAACAGAGCCTTGTACGCTACCATACAGAACTCTACATAGGGTAGTCGCTAGTTCAAATGGTGACAGGCCTCTTCGCCATTTGAATTGGCGTTAGAGGATTATTTCTGTAATTTTTTAAAACAATATATATTGATGCAATATTAATAGAAAATGGATTATTTTAAAAAAATCGGATGAAAAATATATCGATTTCCTTGTCACATATACAGACTACTGGGGTCTGGACACCGTCCTTTCAAGAACCAACAACGTCACGCTAAATATCTAAATCAAAATACGAAGTATACTACTAGTATACCTTACCTGTCCTGCCAGGAAGCCCAAATGGTTGACACCGATCTTCCACAAGAAATCCCGGAGTTAACCGGGAGCCCCACGCGATTAAAGTCTAGGTTGGGTCAGGTCGCCTCTCACCATACGCCTGTCACGTCTTACCTCAGACAGGACCATTCTCCGGCTCGGCACTCTCATCGTCATAGGCTAGGTGCCCAGGTCGGATCGCTCGTCGTCAGAGGCGCCTTGCGAACAGGTCCGATCCTCTCCCTCAGCATCCCAGTCTATGATGATCGCCGCCCCCATCATCTTGCTCCACTCCAATTCACCACACACGCAAGAACAAGAGCAGGAATGGACACCCGTTCCCTCCTCCTGCCCGGGCCCGACGGCGCCGTCCCCAGCGCTGTGGACTTCCGCGGCCGCCCCGCGTCGCGCGCCTCCACCGGCCGCTGGTCCGCAGCAATGTTTGTCCTCGGTACAGCCTCCATCGATCGTTGGACGCGCTCGTACAGCAAACTAAGTATAGTGAGGTGAAGTTGATCGCTAGTAATTGATGAGAGGTGGCTCTGATTGTGTTCCGCTTTGTGGTCTGTGTTGAAATTGAAGCGGTGGAGATAGCGCAGAGGTTCGCGTACCAAGGGGTGTCGGCGAACCTGATCAGCTACCTGACGGGGCCGCTGGGGGAGTTGACGGCGGACGCGGCGGTGGCGATCAACACGTGGGGCGGGGTCACGACGATGCTGCCGCTGCTGGTGGCGGGCGTCGCCGACGCCTGGCTCGGGAAGTACCGGACCATCGTGCTCGCCTCCCTCCTCTTCGTCGTGGTCAGTTCAGCTCTTCTCCCTCCCACTCCCCGCTCGATCCTTAGCCGGCTCTTGTTTCCTTTTGGCGGAAAAAAAGTGTACGCTTTTTGGTGGTGTTTATTTAGGTTTAAGTCTAGATTTTTAGTTTTTTTTTCTATAACGATTTTTTCACTGTAATTATTATTAGTTTTTTCAGTATAATTAAATTAAAAAATATTATATCATCACAAATAATATAAAAGAATACAAAAATACAAAAAAGCTCAAAAAAACTAAAAAAAATGAAATTAAGAAGCCAGAAATTAGAAGACAGAGCGGTGCCTTTGTCCATCGAATTTAAGCTTCTTCCAACTATTTGGACAAGATCGCGTGCTTTCGATATAAAGTTTTCACTTTGACTCAGGTTGTGGGGTGGGGTTTTTTTTGGATTGTGGCTTATGAGTTTTGACTTAATTTTTTGAATTTTAGTTGTTTATGAGAGAGAGGACGGAGAGATATGCTCGCGTATGATTTTGGTCGATATAAATAAAATTAAAATAATATCTACTATAATTAATTTATAGACCTTACGTTAAAAAGATACTCTGTTTAAAAGCTAATTACCCAAGCTATATCTAAAAGAACCCACCCTGGATTCCGTGGGTCATGCGGAATTGGATCATTTTTTGCGCTTGTGAGTTATTCGTGAGTCCGCGTGCTGTGAGGTGATCTTGAAACATGGTGATTTATACGTCGTTGAGCGTTTTTCCCGTGGGCGTAGAACTAGACATTGTGAGATTGTCGTGTGAATTGGGGTGGAGGACACCAAGGGCGGGGGGAGAATCTGTTATGTTTTGAGTGTAGGCATGTACCCCCCAAAAAAAGGCGAGTTTGTAATTAGGAGCTATATTGATCGTGATAAGGGAAAGATAAGAACAAGGTGCCACTTTCGGATCAGTATTTTTTTTCACTTACGAGCATTGTGATCACAGTCTGTTCATTTTTCTCCAAAAATAAATTAGTACAGTGACTTACTTTTGGGTACTGCCGTGCCGGTATCACCTCAGAGCATGGGCATGTTAACCCTCTCCGCTGCGCTTCCGGTCTTCCACTCCGACGGCTGCAGCAGCTACACCTCCAAGTCGCTCGCTTGCTCTCCTCCCCCCGTCCAAGTGGCCATCTTCTACGTCTCCCTCTACCTGGTGGCGCTCGCCGAGGCCGGACACAAGCCGTGCGCGCAGGCATTCGGTGCGGACCAGTTCGACCAGCACGACCCCAAGGAGTCCGCCTCGAGGAGTTCCTTCTTCAACTGGTGGTACTTCGGCATGTCCTGCGGCACCGCCGTCACGACGATGGTTTCTAGCTACATCCAGGACAACATCGGCTGGGGCCTCGGCTTCGGCATCCCCTGCCTCGTCATAGTCTTCGCTCTCATCATGTTCTTGCTCGGGACGCGGAACTACCGGTACTACACTTCGACACAATCGAGCCCCTTTGCTCGCCTCGCGAGAGCGTTCGTTGCGCTAATCAAAGGCTCCAAATCCAGCCAATATGGCAAGTATGTTCTCTCGATCTCGTCTTACGTTGCTGCTTGTTTTTGAGGATTCTGATGCATTGTCAGACTTACACTGTTTGATATTGGCAGTTCTCTTGCAAGCGACGACGCTGAATTCAATGCCGACCACCGCGAAGAAGTGAAAGGCGTGCTGCGGCTGTTCCCCATCTGGGCGACGTGCATCATCTACACTGTCATCTTCTCCCAGTCGTCGACGTTCTTCACCAAGCAGACCG
This sequence comes from Melocanna baccifera, assembly GCA_036346265.1. Classification (NCBI taxonomy): domain Eukaryota; kingdom Viridiplantae; phylum Streptophyta; class Magnoliopsida; order Poales; family Poaceae; genus Melocanna; species Melocanna baccifera. The sequence continues at coordinate 42,044,689 of CM070676.1, forward strand.
CGACGCTGGACCGGGGGATCGGCTCCACGTTCCGGGTGCCGCCGGCTGCGCTGCAGACGTTCATCAGCGTCACCATCATCACCTTCATTCCGGTCTACGACTGCGCGGTCGTGCCCATCGCGCGGCGGTTCACGCACCTATCCTCAGGCATCACCATGCTACAGAGGATCGGCACGGGGCTCTTCCTCGCGCTGGTCGCCATGGTCGTGGCTGCGCTCGTGGAGATGAAGCGGCTCGGCATCGCGAGGGACGCCGGCCTCGTGGACCAGCCCAAGGCGCCGCTGCCGATGAGCCTCTGGTGGATGGTGCCACAGTACGTCCTCTTCGGGCTGTCCGACGTGTTCGCCCTGATCGGGCTGCAGGAGTTCTTCTACGACCAGGTCCCCGACGCGCTGCGCAGCCTCGGGCTCGCCTGCTTCCTGAGCATCTTCGGAGTGGGGCACTTCTTCAGCAGCTTCATAATATTCGCCATTGACGGCGCGACCAAGAAGAGCGGCGCGAGCTGGTTCTCGAACAACCTGAACCGCGCGCACCTCGACTACTTCTACTGGCTGCTCGCCGGGCTCTGCGCGGTGGAGCTGGTCGCGTTCGTGTTCGTTTCTCGCGTTTATGTGTACAAGAAAAGGGTAGCTCACGACGGTGGTGCTGTCATGTAGCCACATGGGATGACTATATATTTCGGTTCGTGTGATATGTATAGGATTAAGATTTAAGGCCTAGAGAATGCATGAGACTATAATTTTACAGTCTTTCATACTATAATTTTGTACCGACTCCGAGCTCCATCTACTCCCTGGTATTGTGCATTTAGTCTCACTACGTCTTCTTTTTTCCAACAGCTCGCACCTTTGTATATGCGTCTGTTAGATTTGCAACCGTCTTTGGAGTTCTACGTATAATTGCATATGAGATTTAAGTACCTACTATTCACGATACGGTTTTCTTTTCTTAACCAGAATTTTTATCAGATCTCCTATTGGTTACTCTATATTTAAGATTAACTTTTAATTTGTATTCTCTATTGCTCCAGATACATTTCATAATCATCTGCCCCTACGCAAGTAACTTGCATGACTCTATCTCGAAGTGATACTTCACAACTTTTGAGTTCAAGCGACCTCACAGATATTAGATTCTTCTTTAAACCAAGAACATACCGAACACCCATCATTACGTGATATGCTCTATCATATATTTTTAATGTAGCCATTCCCATGCCAGTAGTTGCATACTCCTTGTAATCTACTAAGTGAACAGTTCCATACACCAGATGTAGAGCTCATTCATCAAACATCTCCTTCATCGAACATATATGAAAGTAACAATCTAAATTTAATATCTATCCATGATAAATACCTAATTGAATGATGATTAGTACATTTAGATCATCATTAGCTACCACTGCTGATGTAACATTATATTTTTCAGAGTTTATTTGAAACTTTTAAAAGAAAATTCACCATTTGAATTTTTTAAGATTTAATACAAGCATAAATTAAATCTTTAATAATTAAAAAGATTTAATATGACTAATATAAATATTAACATTTGTTGAAAATATTTTAGTTTGGTTCCTTGTCTCTCAAGGAATTTTCTGAATTTTTTCTATGAATTTTTTGGATTTATTTATTATTTTCTAGAGCTCTTTTGATTATATTGGAATTTCTAAAAAAAGAAAAACCTCAAAAATCCAAAAACAGAAATAGGCTTGGCCCATTACTATTCACTCCGGCCAATTAAGCCTTAGCCGCCTATTTTTCTTTTAGCCAAGCGTCACCTATCCGGGAGTCCCCCGAAGCCAGCCGCTGGATCTCAATCGATGACACGTGTTAGTCGTCGGGGAGGTCATGCGTTGTGCATCTGTGCGGTCTACCCTCAGTCGTCCGTTCTTCTCCTGAGCCATGTGTCATCCATCCAGTGGTTCTAGCATTGTTCATCTTTCTCACAAGAGGCCACCGCCGCCATTTGCGTTCATCCCATCTCGACATCCAAGCCCGATCCGCACTCTTCGCTGTCGCCCTCGTTCTCTGCACTCCGCTGCCGCCGTAGCTCATCCCGTAGTCGTGCGCCTTTGCCGAAGTTTCCTTTGTGCTGCTGAAGCCGAGCCACCACCGCCGAGTGCCATCACATTCGTTTTACTGCTGTCTGAGCCGTCATCCTCTCGCCTGTTGCCATTTGCTGCTATCGGTAAGTAGCCACCGTCCACTCCGGCCATCTTCGTCCCTTTCCCGTGAGTCTCTACTCCGGTCGAGCCCGTGCCGCCTCACCTTGCTCTACCACCATCCCATCTTCAGTTAGTTCGATCATCGTCGAACCGTCCGATCATCATCACTCTTCGGCCTAATCCAAACGTCGTCATCCTTCAAATCGTTCAATTGTCATTGTGCTTGTCCTCAGTCGTCCTATCGTCGTTCCCTTCGGACCGTCTGAACGTTGCCATTTCTTCGGATCGTCCGATCGTTCCTTACGGCCAGGATTCGCCGCACCTTCGCTCGGTCTGCTCATCCTCGGCTGAGTATGTGGCCGAGTCGCCGCCATCTCAGCCCTAAACCTATGTGGACGCCATGTGTCGTGCTACGTGGATGCCACATCATCTGTCATGTGTCGTGCCATGTCACCTACCATGTTAGCCCTAATAACCAGTTGTCGCCACAGGTCCGCATGTCACCTCAGCCATGCACAGTTTATTGTCCCATACTAGTTGTCACATGGGATGTATGATCAATTTACTTAGCCATGTTTATAGCTATGTTGGGCTTACCATCACATGTGATCAATTAATTAATTTGTTTTAATTAGATATTGAATCGTGGTTGTAACCACAGTTATAAAATTTGTGTACCATGATATTGGTGTATCATTAGTGTTGGTTATACAAAATTGGTTTTCGCTTAGGCGATTGATCGTGTAGTAAAGAAGGAAGGGTGGATTCACTTTGAGATATGTGGATGTCTCGTCTGGGTATCGTCTAAAGACTTAACTTTGTGCGCTATTGATCTGAGTCTTGCCGTACAAACCACATGCCTAATATGGAATAGACCTAACTGATTAATTTGTGATATTTAAATTTCAATCTCGCCATTGTGATGAACATTATTGCTGATATCTATGAGGCACAAGGGGGATGCGAAACCCTAACAGATGGGATTGAGTTGAGGTTAAGTATTGTAAAGGTCTTGTTGTGATTTTCTTTAGCATGGGGATGATCACATCGTGTGGGTGCAGTTGGATAACCTCTGCAGAGTGTAAAATAATTCAAATAGCTATGTCCCTGGTTATGAACAATGCTCGATGATTTCACACGAAGGATAGATGTTTCATAGAGCTTGGTTGAGATAACTTTGAAAAGTGAATGGTTAGTTCACTGGTCTTTTATTACGTAAATGGTTAGTTCACGTATAGTTCATTGGGTGGACAGTTAGTTCACTTATGGTTCATTCAACTTCTTTGATTAGTTACTTATTATTTTACTTAAACTTTGCTTTTAATCTATTTATTATATTTATTTTTAATTATTGCGTTCTGCAAAATATCCTTTCAGCCATGCATTGGTAAGTCTTGCATATTATATTACATTTTTGTTACAAACGATTTACTGAGTACTAATATACTCACGATTTTATGTCTATTGTTGCTTAGTTAAAGAAGAAGAACCATATTAGCAAGAGATAACAGAAGGAAGATATTTCGACGACTTCGTAGATTAGGACTTCGCTTTACAGTCGATTACATGTAGGCATATCGAGTGGCTACCATACTTAATTTTATTTTTCACTCATGGTTTCTTAAGCCCTTTAGGCTATTATCTTATAAGTTTGGTCATAAGGTCGTAACTTTGATAATTTTTATTAATTATGCATATAGTCGTTATTTTATCTATGCTTACACTGTATGCACTAGTGTGATCCTGAATTAGTGCAATATACATAGAGAATCTAGATTTACATATTCGGGTCTCAACAGCTAAACATTCACCCTTTATTTACTTCAAACTTAGACAATCTTGTTATCATATAGCCTTTCTCATCACATAGATAACATACACGTGTGTCCTTATCCTCTTCTTTTTCCTATGATATTTGCTTCTACCTGCAATACTTACTGCAAGCAAAGCTCAATCATCCGAGGATAAAGATTTTAATGGCTTTTTCAAGAACTCCACCTCCAATAAATATGCATCTGTATCATTGAAGTTGAGAGTAGTTTTTTCGATGAAAATATTCATCATCAATTGCTCTCATGATGATGGTAGAGATAATACTAGTATGACGACCTGGTTGTTTTCTTTAATTTTATCATCTATACTAGTCAGCTATGTGATAAGCTTGTTGAAGACATTGAGATGATCAACGAATTATGTACCTTTCTCTATATGCAACCTATACAGTTATCGCTTCAGCACCTACTAGTTTATCAGCGACATAGTCAGTATGATTTTTCTAAATCCTTTTATAACTTCTTTAGTGGATTCTTCTTGATCGTCGAGTACTTTTTCTTATTAGAAAGATATAGATGAATTATACTGATAGACTTTCGCTCAATTACATTTCAGTCTTCGTCGATTTGCCCCCTTCAAGATTATCCAACTTGCGCTTTGCCTGAGCATCATGGGCGTTGGGAACTAAACGCCAGTCGCATGCTCGTCTCGGTGATCGATTAGGTGACGAGGAGCATGGGAGATAACTGGTTTTCGGACAATCTGAACCGTGCCACCTGGACTACTAGGATTGGGTTTTGGCTGGGGTTGGTGCGTTACAAGTGTACATTTTCTTTTATGTTGCAAAGGGATACGTGTACACAAACAAATGCGAGTTATAAGCCTGAATAGTCGATAGAAATGCTAAAATGATTTGCATGTATTAAATTAGGGAAACGGTTCCTCTGACGTGCAAGATCAAAGTTAGAAAATAGAGCCAAACAAGGGAGAGATGAACCCCCATGAATTTTTGCGCATCTACAAGACGACAATCGAAGCGGCGGGAGACGACGACATGATGAAGGCTAAGGGCCTACCTCTCGCTCTTCGGGGGGTGGCGCTCTCCTGGTTTTTTACCATCACCCTGGCTCTGTGTACGCATGGGAGCAAATCCAGAGTCTCATGCATAACAACTTTCAAGGAAACTATGTGGAGCGAGTCGACGCCGACCAGCTCTTCACGGTGAGGTAGGAGCTGGGAGAGAAGCTGCGGGCTTACTTCAAGCACTTTGTGGAGGTTTGCTGCCAGATAAGGGATGTCAATGACACGACCATAATCAACGCTGCCATCAAAGGCCTCCAGAAGGGTCTACTCACAAGGTGCAATGCACGAAAGCCTATAATATCGGTGGTCAAACTCTTCGATAAGACGAAAGAATATACCAGGGAGAAGGAAGATGCAACACGACGAGTGGCGGAGACCAAGCCGGTGTAAGTTCAAGCTCCATTATGTTGCTTTAGTGATAATGACAAACACTTTTATGAGACTAATGTGTTTGATTGATTATGATATGGTTTAGTCTCATTTGGATAAAAAGGTGAAATCAAAGAGGTATACATTCGATACTTACATTCATTTATATCTTAGTGCATTCCTTAGATCCAAAATATAGATTAAACTTCACCAAAAGTCTAAGATGAATATGTACATATGCTTTTATTATATATTCTCGTATGCACACATTTAGGTGGATTGTGATTTCATTAATATTGATCAATGTTTCTTTTTCCTCATACATTGGGATCTCTATTTTGAAATATATCATTTGAATATATAAAACTTGTGTAGTTCATATATACTCACATTGAATTATATTGTTTTCTACTCAATTGTTTGTGTTTGCAAAAAGGGACTAATATGTATGTCAAGTGATTGAAAGGTTTAGTTCCGGAATTCGTTTGAATATTTGGAGATGCATACAAAGATTGATAAGAGGATCAATATGGTTTGAAACAAATGTCAGCATGCATTTGAATTTAAAGTCTAAAGTCAACTATACTCTCTCAGAAAAATCAAAAGTACCACAGTGTTCAAGGCGGAACTACCGGGGTGCGGTAGTACCGCAATGTAAATAGCGGAACTACTGGACCACGGTAGTACCGAATTTTCATCGGTACGTTTTTTTTCCAGAGAGCACCCTTGCTGGGGACTTTGGCTCACCAAAATCGGTAGTACCGGATTTATAACTGCGGAACTACCACAGTGCGGTAGTACCGCACGGTACTGCGAAACTATCGATATTCGGAAGTACCGGCATCCCGAGTGGTACGTATTTTTCAGAGAACACCCCTTAAAACATATCTCTGAAAATGGTAGTACCGGAGTTTGAATGGTGGAACTACCGCAGAGCGATATGACTGCAACTCCTGAGCGGTACTACCGGAGAGCGGAACTACCGGACTTATAACGGCGGTAGTACCGCACTTTAAGTTTAAAATTTTATATTCAATTATTTGCAATTGTGGTGATTATCATCAATTATCAAAGGGAAGATTGAAGAATTTAGACATACCATTATGAGTTAATGGTATATTTTGGTAATTAATGATAATCATATTATTGGACTAACATTTTTTCATGAATTGGATGAATAAGTTATGTTTTAAGATGATGAAGACTTTAGATGACTTCATATGTTGAAGATCATTAAGTAAAGATTCGGGATAGAAAATGGTTTCACGAGTTGAAGGCCATCAAAACGAGAATGCATCGTGTGTTGATACATATCAAGTTCTCGAAAAGGAGATGATAATGAGTTGATCATTAAGTCGATAGAAGATAATGACCTAAATTTGAAATGAAGATGTGCATCATCAAGTTTCAAGGGGATGCTCAAGACAAATGTATGACTAGCTAGAGATAAGAATGTGTTCTTAGTCTTTTACCGATCTCGGTGTTTGGTTGAAAGACCGGATTGCTAGTACAAGTCTGCCGTACTATTAAGAGGGGTCTTGTCTAGAAGCTTGAGTCTTATTATGTGTTGATAGCTCAATCTTCTTTACTCTAGCTCTCCATGGCATGATGATAGTATTTGCGAATAGTTGAAGCTTATACATCTAATCATTGCAACATGTGACTATACTTTGCAAATATGTTTTACAAATGGATGAAATCCAAGTACCTTTACCTTATGGTATGATCTAAGTTTGCAAATTTATTTTACAAATTGTTGGAGGTCATACATTATCCTTTAACATGATTTAAGATTGTGTATTACTATTTTTGTTGGACGTACACCGTGATAGTGACTCCTTAGATCTCTTATGATTTCCACATTGATCTAATATGTTTGAGATAATATAAATAGATGAGTTGTGTAGCCCTCTGAATAAGCTTTCATAGAGTCCAAGATCACTCAATTCTGACATTGAAGTCAAAAGTTATGACCGTTTCTCCGAGTGTCATCTGTGCTGAAAAACAGAAGTACGGTAGTTCCGCAAATATAACTGCGGTAATTCCGCATTGCGGTAAAACCGCACTTTACTGAGTAACGGCTATTTTTCTAGCCGTTAAAGTGGAGTGTGGTAGTTCCGCATTTATAACGGCGGTAGTTCCGATTTTCCTGATTTTTTCAGGGGTTTATCTCCAACGGCTAGTTTTTGTGTGTGGGGTATAAATACCCACTTGTGACCGATTGGAGAGCAATCTTTGGCACCTCATTTCACTATCTTGAGCTTGTGTAAGTCACTCCACTCTATAGTGCATATGTTGCACCTTATGAGTAAGGAGAGATGTCTCTAGTTGCATGTATTGCATCTAAAAGTGGATTTAGCATCCACTTGAGGTTGTACATTCGTTGCACATGGTGAGAGTCAAGCAAGGGGTTAGACTTATTACTTTTAGAGTTTGCTGACTCCTAGACGACGTTGGAAGCGTCGTGTCTAGTGACCTTCTCAAAGAAGCTTGTGAGAAGGTCCGGCGTTTGTGAAGGTTAGAACTCATCTACCCAGAGCGGGAAAGAGCTACCACTAGTGAATTTGAGGTGGAAGGCTTAATTCGTGGAGTCGGTCTAATTTGTTTGGGCTTCCCTCAACGTGAATTAGGAGAGACTAGCAAATCTCCGAACACCACGGTAAAATATCACGTGTCATTTGTGGTTTGTTTACTTATACTTAATTTACCTTCAAACAATTTACATTCATATAATTCTATTTGATTGCTTGTCTTTATAGTATAGCAAATCTTGACATAGATATAGATTGTTGGTGCACATAGGTGAACTTATTTGTTTTAGGCAATATTTGTGTTAAACCAATTTGAGTTAAGATTTTGCATTATATACTTGATTTTAGCCAAATAGATATTATTTTTAATTGAAAAAGAATTTTTAAGACCGCCTATTCACCCCATCTAGTCGGCCTCTCGATCCTACAGCCGGTCGCCCCTAAAGCGAAGGCCACCCCAAGATCCCCGAAAGCGAACTCGAGTCGCAAGCAATGGAGGGTGGCTCGCTCTAAGTATGTCTTCTGCATTGAAGGAGTCGATGAAAGTAATATCGTCGGGGGTCGCGGCCGTGGTCGGAGGGGCTACGGATGTGGAAGGGGGTAGTGTCGTGAGGACATGAGCTATTAAGAGTTTTGGTGTGACGTGCATGGTCACGGAGGCCACCTCACCCGTGACTATTCCTCCATCGCGGCCCTCCATGAAAGCATAGCCAAAGTGCACATCTAAGACACCAACGCACTAGTAATAGCGCATGTACAACAACACCTACAGGTCCCTCCTGCCCAACCCCATCCAGCCATATTACGAATCCAGGGCCCCGAAGCTACCCCACGTCGAGTGATCAATGCCATCTCGGATAGGTTGTCTCTTGAGTTTCCCTTTGAAAGACAGAGAAGGGTTTACACCCAACGGATCTATCATGTCGCCACGTACCCAACGCAGATGCCTCTGGAATGGGCCACACAGCTAAACGATGCAAGGTACCTATTAATGAGTAGGCATGCTAGTATGGTTTTCTCTACCAGTTGTTAGAGTGTGCAAATTGGCTTCAAGATTACAAATCATTATATATTGTAATCTGTACTTCGTTAGTTGGCACATTTGATGTATGTAGTGCTGTAGTAACTGTATCGTATGTTGTATGTACTATTTGTACAACTGTTGTGGTATTTTTCCATTTTTAGTACTGTTGTAAGTATTGTCCTAGTAGCACAGATAGGGCATTTTTGTGTAGCGACAAGACCAAAGCATCCGACTTTGTGCAGTGACTAGACCAAAGCGTCTGGTTTTGCGCAGTGAAAAGACCAAATGGGGCAGCTTTTCGTCAGCAACTTTTCATAAAGACAAGACAACACTCTGCCTCACAGGCTACTCATGTGAAATTAATCACGCCATGCCAACTCTTTGCCTTATAAAAGGAGGTGGAAGAGATCTGAGAGATAACACTACACAGTCATACCTAACACTACACCAGAGTTTGCTTCACCACGTTGGGATGGACAGGAGGCACAAGAAGCAATGGGAGGAAATGCGCGAACTAACAAGGACGGTTGCAACCAGCGACGAACAAGCAAGGGATGCTGCGGCCCGGGCCGAACAAACAGAGCATGATAGAAGTTTAGTACCCTACAATGACAGCCCCCGTAGTAGCAACCCCATCCCAAACGTTTCAACCGAGTGTTCGCCGCAACACCCGCCCGAGGGGGAGACGCCGCCCCTCTGTTGGTACAAGGACCATGCAAATTCTTCAAGTCTAAGCAGCGCTTCAGCATGGGCATACATTACTGGGGTTACACAAACTACTTCTGTGACTATCTCGACCGTCGTTGGGACACGAACAGCTATCGACAACCGGTAAGGATCACTTACAGTGTATTTTCTCGCTACTATTTCTCTTTCAAAATACACAATAACTACCTCTCTCGGCTCCCCGCAGTCCCTGGAACCACTATATGGCTACCGCAAGTAGATCAACCTAGAGATCTACCTATATGATCAGTGGACTCACAACTTCGAGGAGTGGAATATCAAAAGGGCATGTGAGATCCGGGAGAAGGAGCGACACAATGACGAGCAAACCAGGCGTTTATGTCAGGAGACAAAAGCTCATCGCGAGGCTTGCACGTGCAGGGAACACGAGGCTCACGAGAGGGAGCACGAGAAAAAGAGGAAAATGGCGTTCAAGGCCAAAAAGGCATCGAAGAGTTCAACACCGAGCTTGTAAGGAAGGGAAAATGGTCCTAGTCCATGCAGTAGATCGGGTCGTTCTGCACTAATCTCCTGAAGCACAGATTAATCTCCATTCCAAAAAGGCGTATATGTATCGTAGGAATAGTTCGGTTTGTTGCATCGTGCATGTTGCTCTTTTTTTGCATGTAACCAAATTGTACGCGCTGTGTTATTTCAGGTTTATTACGAAGTCTATTTTATTTCGCAAATCACATCTCATCTTTTCGCGTTCGATTCTTTGCGTTGCAAGTCAATCAACAACATGAAAAAATAAGTTATTCTCCGTGTCTCTCCTATGTATGAATTTTCGGTTACATTATAATATTACTTACTGTCGTACTTACCAATCGTTGCTATCTCAATCGTCCTCAAAATAATTTTCATAAAATCTCTTATACTACAACAACATACGACGATCGTAAAATCTTATTGTGAATTTAACAGATTTTGTACCATTCATAATATAAGAAAATCACAAATTGATCAACCGACATTGTCTTCTGTTATTTTTTCTCAAAAAAATACAACTCATACATAAAATTTGATGAATATTATCTACCTACAACAATTGTCATTTATCGCACTATAACAACATACGACGAACACAAAATATTATTACGAATCTAATAGATTTCAAACTATTCAAAATCTACAAAAATAATAAACGGATCAAAATGTTATGAATTTTTCAAACTCATTTCCTATATTTAAAATTTTCAAAAAAAATTTAAATATATTTTGGTAAAAAATTTATGCCGGTTGGCCCATGCGCACGGGGCTCGAGGCCGACTGTGGTCATGGAGGCATATTTCAGCGCGCGGGGGCTCCACATCTCCTTGAGCCTTCTCCAGAGAAATGTCATGCATCGTCCTCCAGTTGATCCGCAGTTGGGGGGGCCAATTTCCCAAAAAAAAAACCATGGGTGTGTGGCAGTCGTCGTACCATTGGGCGACAGGAGCTCTAGTCGTCATGGTTTGGTGACAAGTTGCAGTCGCCTAATAGTTGGGCGATTGGAGCCTGTCGCTACGGTCGGGCGATTGCATACGTGTCGCGCGGTCGTTAGGCAATAATCTTCAATCGTCCTATCGTTCGACGACTGAAGATTATTTCTGTAAAAAAATATATGTGTGGATATATTTTTATAATTTTAAATTAAAAGAAATTATTTAAAAAAATCTCGGAACGGGCACAGGCCTCGTCGTGCCGTCTAGGACTCGGCGCTGCAATCATTCGTCGCACTCGCATCATCGCGTCCATCCCAGTTCTTTGACCGCGTCCTCGTGCCCCTCGCGAGGCTCGTCACCAAGCATCCCTCCGGGATCACGATGCTCCAACGCATCGGCGCGGGCATGGCCATGTCTCCTGCCTTGCCATGGTCGTGGCAGCGCTCGTCGAAGCGAAGCGGCTCCACGCCGCAAGTGACGCCGGCCTACTCGACCGACCTAATGCGACGGTGCCGATGGGCCTGTGGTGGATAATACCACAGTACGTCTTGATCGGTCTCTTTTTTGAAAGGGGTAGGAGCGCTGCCCAATCAATTAAAGAGGAGGAGAAGCGTGAGTAATGGCCTGAAAGGCACCGGACAGGGAGAGGTTCGGTACCACGGTGCATTATTGTTGCTTTTTGCACAGCCTTGAGAAAGCTGCAGATCCAAAGGTAGGGATTCCGTGTATTCTTGCTGACACACTGTTATGACAAAGCTGTAAGTAGATTTGTGTTGATTGCTGTTGGTGCTGCTGTCAGTCTAGGAATCAATACAGGTATTTACCGAATCTGGGCTGGAGAGGATTTGCACAATTTGGTTGCAAAGAATTTCACTGGTGATGCAAAATCCTTTCAAGTCCTCGTATGCTTGCTACCATTTTTTTGGCTGTGTTGATCCCAATCTGAAATGCATGGAATATGGAAGGATTCCGTCTGGATCGGTCTCACGTGCGTCTTCTACGACCAGATGCCCGACGCGTCGGGCTAGAGCTGTGACTGAGCATCATCGGCGTGGGGAATTACGCGAGCGGCTCGCTCGTGTCGGCGATCGATTGGGCGACGAGGGGCGGAGGGGAGAGCTGGTTCTCCGACAGCCTCAACCGTGCGCACCTCGACTACTTCTACTAGCTCCTGGCCGGACTCTCTTTATTAGTGTTTGTAGTGTTCTTGTATTTTGCGAGGGGATATGTCTAAAGCAACAAAGGCGAGCCATGCACGAGTCCAAAATAAAAAAGAAAGAGGAGGAAAAGAAAAGAAAGGCGAGACATGGTTTCTTAATTGTCTGTATTTTGTAATGATAAAACTATTCGTATGTACTAAAACGTAACAATGAAAATCCAAGTGTTACAATAGTACAGAAGATAATTACATGTTTGTTGCTTCATTTTTGCCACATTATGTACATGCACAGGTCTGTCATCCTTTTCCGCTTCCACTGTACTACAACTTCGCCACAGCATTTGGCCACTGATACTGAAAGATCTTAAGCTGACGCATTGTACAACGTGCGATAAACATCACATCATGTATCGAATTTTGTTTGTTGCCACCATTTCACGTACAATTCAGGGGTGATGGGAGTAGCAATGATTTTTGGTTTTTGCTAAAAAAATATTGTAACTGACTAAAAAAATACTGTAACTGAGTTGGTTTATTGGGTATAATTAAATGTAAAAAATATAAAAAAAGAAAACAAAAAATGAAAAAAAAGTATAAGTAAATTTTTTTAAAAAAAATTTCACTGTAGCACGCTGTGCGTGCTACAGTGAAAATATCACCGAACGCCCAACGTCGAACGCTCAATGCGGTTCTGATCGGCGCCTTAAAGAAATCCAGTTGATGACAAGATGTAAATCCAGTTTTACAAATTCTACATCTTCTTGAAAGGGCAGTGATGTTACAGACTTAAAGCGCTGGTTACTTGACTCTTTCAAGAACGAATCAACCGAAAAAGAAGTGGTGTATCGTTTATGGAGTTGGTACTTGGTACATACTGATTACTGGAGATGCTTGTTCTCTCCCAATACAACCTGTCTTTGTTTATGCGCCCAGCTAAGTAGACCTAATTAACAATCTCACACCCGTACTGATTATCAAAATTAATCCCGTCTTCCAGATCTTTCATTTCTACCACTGTCATTCTGATTTAGATAGACTACCATGCAACACGTGGGCCCTAGTCCCTGTTTATGGTTTTTAACTTTTGATTAAAATGGTATTGTAACGGTTGCTATTTTTTCTAATATATTTAATTAAAAGTAAATAATATCATTATATCTTTATGGATGACGTAAAGAGAGAGAAAAAAGGAAGAGAGAAAAACGACGCTACGTTTGGCTTCTAGAATGAGTATCGTATTCCCATATTGCTGTCCTGCGTCTCTACCTCTATTACTCCGATTTTTAGACAGGTCTCGTCATAAGCACGCCGGTCTCACGGGTCACGAACACCGTTATTATTCCTACTCTTTTTAGGGTAGAACGGAGATATTTTCACTGTTTAGCGATCGGAACACTGTAACAGCGACGGAATCACTGTAGCACTTTTGTCACGTAGTGAATTTTTTTTTGTTTTTTGGTTTTTTTGCGTTCCATTTTTTTCTCATATTCCTTTGCATTGTCCGCACTAGACTAGCAAGCCATTTTTATTTTTACATTTTTTAAAATTTAATTATACCTAACATGCCACTCAGCTACAGTGTTTTTTTAGCTAGCTACAGTGTTTTTTCAGTAAAAACCAAAAGCTATCGCTATTCCATCACCCCCTTAGCAGGTCAGATATCAGCTGTAGTCTGTGTGTACGCCAGGAGACGGCACAAACTGAGCAAATCACGCACCACATCAGGAGGGGAAGCAGTGGAGTCCGGCGGGATCCGTCCACGTTCAGGTCCATCCGGCGGCTCCAAACCCGATGGCCGCGGCGGCTGGCGCGCCGCGCTGTTCCTCATCGGTAATCTCGCTGATCTTTCGCCACATTCACCTCATGCAAGTTAAGCTTGGCCTAAACATTTCTGAACTACTATATTGCCTATATTGCTATGATCTCTGCACCCTGCAGCCGTCGGGTTCTTCGAGCGCATCGGGTTCTACGGCGTGCAGGGCAACCTGATCATGTACCTGACCGGCCCGCTGGGCATGTCCACGGCTGCTGCCGCCGCCAGCGTGAACGCGTGGGCCGGGACCGTGCAGGTGCTGCCGCTTGTCGGCGCGCTCGCCGCCGACTCGCGCCTCGGGCGGTACAGGGCTGTCTTGGTCGCCGGCGTGCTCTACCTGCTGGTTAGTACTTAGCGCTCTCTGTTCCAAACATCGGATCCCTCTCGCTTCTGACTTTCTTAGGTCTGGATGTTACGGGCCGCTTTAATTCCATGCTGGGGAGCACCATCTGTGTGTTGGATTTATTTCGTGGCCCTATTGCGGTAGATAGTAGTGGGCTAGTGGCACGACCTGTGGTGCTTGTCAGTAGTGATAGAATATTCCGATGATTTGTGTAGTTGTTTCAGATCTTTGAGTTGATATTTAGGCCTGCTTTAAACGATTTTAGTTTTTTACTTTTTTATTTATTTAAATTAAAATCTATTTAAAACATATCAATTTCTATTTTTAGCTTATTTTAATTTATTGGATTTTTTTATATTGTTCGAAATAATATAATAGTTTTTTATTTTTTCTATTTTTTAAGAAAAAGATAGCTATTGCTACAGTATAATTTTGTCAAAAGCACTAGCCAGATGCAACAATTTAACACAAGTTCGATCTGGTCCCTCAAAAAACAGTGACACCAATGTTATGTCGCCGTTCGTTATGTTCTGCATAAAAAATATGGTTCAACTCGAAGGAGATAGCCATGCATGCACGTGTAGTGTACTTTGAACCAGAACAAGCGTCGTTGACTCGAAATACAAGTACAATATACAAGCCGTAGTCGAACATGCTCTCTTGGTCTTGCCCTCGTAGGGTGTAAAGTTGGAATAAAGATTTCTAAATTGGCCATCCATTTGCAGTATTTTTGCACCCATGTTTGACACGCCGTTACAAAACTGCAATGATGGGCAGAGCTTGGGAATGCTGACGGTGTCATCCATACTGCAAACACCGCAACCTCATCCCGCGAGCTGCCAAGGCACAACCACCGTCTGCTCGCCGCCGTCGACGTCTCCTGCCCGACTCGCCTTCTTCTACGCCGCGCTCTACCTGCTAGCGCTGGCGCAAGGCTTCCACAATCCTTGCTCGGAGGCCTTCGGCGCGGACCAATTCGAGCAGAGCGACCCCAACGAGCGCGCGTCCCGGAGCTCCTACTTCAACTGGTTCCACTTCTCCATATCGTGGGGCTACGCCATCTCGACGACCGCACTGAGCTACGTGCAAGACAACGTCGGCTGGACCGCCGGGTTCGCCGCGTGCTGGGCCACGATGGTGGTGTACCTTGCCGTCTTCTTGCTTGGCACGGCAGCTTACCGTGTAGAGCGACCCGTCGACGGCAATCCGTTCGCGCGGCTCACCGAAACGCACGCCACGACTGTACGGGCATGGGCGGCGAGGGTCTTTCGTCGCAAGGATGCCACTGGCACAGAGCGGTGAGCACGCGCAAATGCAAATCGCATTCTTTCGCACGGACGTGACAGAGAAATGGCATCGTAATGTGTAATGTCGGAGGTTCTTACTTGTGCAGGCTTATAACGACAGAAGATGTGGACGGCAAGGGATTCCTCGTCAAGCTGCTCCCGATTTGGCTGTCAAGCTTAGTCTTCGCGGCCATCATCTCGCAAGTCTCCACTCTGTTCACCAAGCAGGGCAGCACCATGGACAGGCGCCTCGGCGCGGCCACGGGCCTCGTCGTGCCGCCCGCGGCGCTGCAATGCTTCGTCAGTATCACCTACATCGCCCTGGTCCCGGTCTACGACCGCGCCCTCGTGCCCTTCGCGAGGCGATTCACCAAGCACCCCGCGGGCATCACCATGCTCCAGCGCATCGGCGCCGGCATGACCATGTCCTGCGTCGCCATGGTCGTCGCGGCGCTCGTTGAAGCCAAGCGACTCCGCACCGCAAGTGACACCGGCCTACTTGACCTACCGGACGTGGCGGTGCCGATGAGCCTTTGGTGGCTGGTGCTACAGTACGTCCTGATCGGCCTCGCGGAGGTGTTTGGTATAATCGGGCTGGAGGAGTTTTTCTACGACCAGGTGCCCGACGCGCTCCGCAGCGTTGGGCTGGCTCTGTGCCTTAGCATCTTTGGTGTGGGGAGCTACGCTAGCAGCATGCTTGTGTCGGCGATCGATTGGGCGACGAGGAGTGGAGGAGAGAGCTGGTTCTCCGACAACCTCAACCGTGCGCACCTCGACTACTTCTACTGGCTCCTGGCCGGCCTCGGCGCCTTAGAGGTGGCCGTGTTCCTGTATTTTGCAAAGCGATATGTCTACTGGAACAAAGCCGAGGTATGATTCAGTGGAGAGTACGCGGAGATCAACCATGATGTACATGAGTATTTAACTTTATTGTACAAATATTATCGAAGTTTAAGTTTAGTTTTAAAATTTTATAATGTTTAGATCACTATCAGGTATAAATCAGTTTGACCACCATGGGGATAACGTCTGATCATCATACGGTCATAGGGCAAGCGGTCAATTAGACCATGTGACTTTTAGAAATTACATGCTAAACACTTGTGTAGGTATATTTAAGGATGTGTTTATACTAGGTGTCACCTAAAATAAATTTCTAAACTGAAATTAGATAGAATTTAACCAAAATTTTAGAAATAATGTTTTTTGATGCTCAGGTGGAGAAGATGGTCAGAGTGGCTTTTAGCGAATTCGTGCTGAAATTATACATTTTGGTTTGAAATTTGGTCGTAAGATTAGGATCAGTGTATAAGCATGGCTGAGTGTGTGTATGGTATGGGTACTGATGTTTTATTGTGGTGTGTTGTATGATACATTGTTTATACTAACATAAGTCAAGTGTATGAAACTTATGCTCGACATAATTGGTTGGTCTTTAGATGTGCATGTGGCTTGAAAAACGTTAGCGATCAACGGCAAGGGACCGAGACTAAGTGGGGAGCTAAGTTCCGTATAGTCAAATAAGCCCAGATGGTTTAAGTGGAAAGCATAGAGAAGACAAGGACCGTTGAAAGATGAGTTGGTACATGTGGTGCACTAAGTGACGAGGCTAATATACGTAGAGATGATTTGAAGGAGTCTAAATGTATGAAGACGTGACATTTATTCATTGAACACCATATGCTACATATCAAAGCATACGGAGATGCTTAGAGGTAAAGGATTCTTAGCTCATCAATTTGTGTCAATGGATGATTTGTGTTATGCAGTACTACGTGATGGTTTGCTTTGTTGTAGGACTTCGGAGCTAGGTTATTATGAGGTGGACGAGACCAGAACTAAGCTATAAGAGCTTACGCCTAGAACATTCAAGGAATCGGGACTAAGTTAGGGAGCTGAAATCCAAAACGATCAAGATACCGTCGGAAGATGACTAAGCCTAGCGGAGTGGTTATATGCCGAGAAGACAAGAAATCAGAGCGAGAGCTACCAGTGGTGGACATGACAGCAATGACAAGGTAGATCAGAACTAAACTCGGGAGGAGCTGAATTCCAGAACGGTTAAGGAAGCCGAGAGGCATATGGTGGGCCAAGTGACATAGACTCGTTTGCGGGCAAGGACGGTTCAGTGGAATCTGAACGTGTGAGAGACTTAGCGGGAAGTTATTAGGGTAACATGGAGTCAAAGATGAAGGACGATGTTACTTCAAAGTGAAGGAAGCACGAAACTTTGTGGAAGACGATTTAGGGTAAAATGGTGATTCAAAGGAACGAACGGCAACCCACGTGGCCGGTTTTAGGAGAATGATCAAATCTGACCATGGTCAATGAGATGAAGGGGACATCAAGTTTTGCAGACATGTTGGCTGGTTGTGAACCTGGGAGGGCCAAATCAAACACTAAATCATACGAACGAATTGACGAGGAGGGGCACCCGCGCGACTGTGTACAAGAATTAGCAGAATTGTCGTTTTTTTCACCACTTAGGGGCCGCTTCAAACGGCTTGCTCCATCTACCGCTGTGGCTATTGGCTTTTGGTTTAAATTGCATTGTGGTGACTGTTAGTGTTTCTGAGTTATTCAATTAAAAAAATTAAAAAATATTATTATATCTTCGTGAACAATACAAAAGAATAAGAGAAAAAAGTAAAAGAAAAAAACCAAAAAGGAATAAACGAAATTAAGAAGTTGATTGTTTCAAGAAGCTTCTGAAAGTCCAAAGGCAAAAACTGAAGTCGGTTAAGAGGCCACTCGGTTGGGTTGAAATTTGGTGATTTATGGCTATAATTGCACTGTAGCTAGCTGAAATTACACTATAGCTTACTGTAGCTTATTTGGTGTAATTAATATTTTAAAAAACCTAAAATGAAAAAACAGGTTAGCACATCATATATAATGCAAAGGAATACGGGAAAAAAAGAACTAGTAAAAATGTTCAAAAAAATATCAACAAACTAGAAAAAGATAAAAATTATAAATAGTAAAAAATAAATCAAAAGTCAGAAGTCTAAACCCAAATGAGCGAGACTTACGGTCTTAACCATCTAATCAATGTGGGTGCACATGAATGTACAAACTTGTCCCTGACGGACGGACGGGCAGATCTGATGGAGGTGTTAGCAACTTAGCACCTCCTAAAATTAAGCTCCAAAAAAGAACGCAAATGATTATGATTTCACCTTTTGCAACGTTCTTCCTAGTTCCCGGCCGCATTGGACACTTCCTTCTTGATCCATATTAAGCTATTTTCTCTTACCGATTAAAAAAAGGTTATCGTATCTGGTCCTTTGTTGTAACAATTGGCAAACTAGTTAGCTCTAATCCACGAGTTGGCTGACCCCGCTGAAGACACGCAAACACGGAGCGTAACTCCACTAACAAGTAGTATTGTTACATCTTGATTATCTCCTCCTGATGTGCCGCTAGAACACCTTGTGATGAACAAGCAGACAGTGCGCCGCAGTTCCATCCATGATCCATGTGATCCACATGCCGCGTACAGCCCAGGGCCCTGAGTACAACAGATGACGAGCCTATGACACCGCAAACGTCAGCATTGTTACATTGCATTTGTATTGCTAGTTAATCATGTTGATTTTTGATCTGTATTCTGGCACCTCCCTCTCACAAACCATCCGGCATTCCGGCTCCTCGCACTTGATTTGGGCAAAATCCACCTTTTCAGGCCCAAAAGCCCAACTCAAGTAGTATCTCGGCCACGATGCCCTTTTACCAAAATGACGTCAAGACTCAACTCAAGAGGAAGTGGGGGGGGCCACCCACGGAAGCGGCGGCGGAGCACCCCCTGCCGCAATTGGCAACCGCCGTGGACGACCTCGGGCGCCCGGTCTCCCATCACCCTTTCTCTGATTTGCGTGTCGTCGGTGTCACAGGGGTGGAGATCTCGAAGCGGTTTGCCTTCTCCGACATCTCGAGGAACCCGATCACCTACCTGACCGGCCCGCTCAGGTAGTCCATGGCGTCAGCCGCTGCGGCCTTCAACGTGTCGAACGACGTCGTGCTTCTACTGCCGTTGCTCGACGCCGCCATGGCCGACTCCTGGCTTGGACGCTACCGTACCATCGTCTGCACCTCCCTCCTCTACATCCTCGTATGTGTGCATATGTTCTTGTCTCACGGATTCTCAGCGAGTGGCATGTAACCTTGGTCACTCAATTGACATGTTGATGCTGAACATCTGCTACTTTGTTGAGATCTAAATATGTAAATCAAAACTTTCTATGTATTCTACACCAGTTTAGAATATCGCTAATACACACAGTAAAAACATAGAGTAAATATCGACTATAATCATGATTAATTAAGAAAGATTCAAAGATTATTAATTACCAGAGTTTTGATTTTATGGCTAAGCTTACATATTATAGTCGAAAATGTCTAATAAGAACTAGCAGTGAAAAATAACAAGAAACAAGGTGGTCATTCGACATATTTATAGAGAATTGACTGGGAAGCGAAGTCTTAATCCGTTGAAATCGACAAAGAACTCCATCTCAAATACCTCTCGTTGATATGGATTTTCTTGACAGTAGCAAGTCCTAAATTCAGTAGCAAGTTGATGTTGGTACTCCAAATGTTAGCACATTCAGATATGAATGTAAATTGCTTGGCCTGAATCTAGGTAGTATCTCTATGTTTCCTGTGTTTTAAGTGTTGGCATGTGACTTGCTCCTGTAGTGGTTAAAGCAATGCAGAGCGGCCTGCCAGGACATGCGGGCTTCTAGGGTGCACGGGCGCTGGAGCGCGCGGGCAACCGGGTGCTCAACTTGACAGGCCGTGCAGGCATCAGGCGCGGCCATGCGCTGGCAGAGAGGCCGTGGGCTGCCTTAAGTTGCGCAGGGCTCAGGACGCCGTGAAGCTCATGGGCGCATGGGGCCACATGTTGACATAATCTAAGGCTAATCAAGAACCATAAACATTAACCCTAGAATATTCATAAACACAAACATGAACCTTAGTGCGAAAGATTTACCCGAACTCGGAGAGGCCATCTGCGCGGTCGGTGCTCGCCATTGGTGGAGAGGTGGCCGTTAGTGAAGACGATGCCATGGACGGGGACGAAGGAGAGCTTCGGTCTTCGTCCACCTTAGCACTCTAATGGATCAGTTTTTGTTCAGGATCTCGTGGGCTTGAACAACCGTGCACTAGCCTGCCAAATCCCGTGCCTTTTTATTTAGCGCTACGTGATCAGGACCAAAACTAAATCGAGTCACTTACGCCTCCGATCAAGGTGTGAGTAGAGGCATGGCCTCCTTGGATTCTCGGGTGTTTGTTAGCCGAGATCAATTCAACATTCTCCTCTTTGATCGTAAAGCTAACATCATAAGCCCATTCTTAATAAAACAGCATACCAAGGTAATGTGTTGCATGGTCAATGAGGTGCCACACAACCCCAGTACCTATAGTGTACTATCCTATCTTGAAATGGATATTCATTATTCTTAATGGGAGTTGATTTGCTTTAAGGTCCTTTTATCCAGAATCAGAGGCTTTCCAATAAACCCATGCCGGCAATATGATCACGGAAAATATTGGATGGTAAGCCTTAGTAAGCGGATCCGCAAGCATAAACTTAGTAATACACTTGATACTAATGGTTTGATCTTGGATTCTATCTTTCACAACATGGTACTTAATGTCAATGTGTTTGGTAGCACCGCTTGACTTATTGTTATTTGCATAAAAGACTGCGGGTTCATTATCGCAGTACAAGGTGAGTGGTTTGAAAATGCTATCTACTACTCTAGATCCTGGGATAAAGTTCTTAAGCCATATCGCCTGCCCGGTAGCCTCATAGCATGCTACAAACTCAGCTTGGATCGTTGAAGATGCTGTAAGGGTTTGTTTGGAGCTTTTCCACGAGATAACTCCTCCAGCGAATGTGAAGATATAACTTGACGTGGATTTTTTAGTATCAACACATCCCGCAAAATCTGAATCTGAATAACCAACAACTTCAAGGTTATCAGAAAACTTATATGTGAGTATGAAATGCTTAGTAGCTTGCATATAGCGCAAAACTTTCTTAACGGCCTTCCAGTGGTCCGATCCTGAATTTGACTGATATCTGCCAAGCATCCCGGTTACAAAAGCTAAATCAAGACGCGTGCATACTTGAGCATACATAATACTTCCGACAGTTGAAGCATAAGGAACCGACTTCATCTCATCATTTTTATATTGGTTCCTTGGACATTGAAAAGTCACAAACTTATCGCCCTTAACAATAGGAGCAGGTGAGCTAAAGCACTTATGCATATTGTATCTCTTCAGTACTCTATCAATGCATGCCTTTTGTGATAAACCTAATATTCCTTTGGACCTATCTCGGTGAATCTCAATACCAAGAACATAAGAGGCATCACCAAGATCCTTTATATCAAAATTGGATGAAAGAAATCTCTTGGTTTCAAACAGTATATCCTTATCACTGCTGGCCAATAAGATGTCATCCACATAAAGTACTAAGATGGTGAATTTACTCCCCTTGAACTTAACATATATGCAGTTATCAACTTCATTTTTCTTAAAATCAAAACTCCTTATAATCTTATCGAATTTGAGGTACCATTGTCTCGATGCTTGTTTTAAACCATAAATGGATTTCTTAAGTCGACAACCCATATGCTCCTTGCCTTCCACGATAAAAACCTTCCTGTTGAGCCATGTAAACGTTCTCTTGCAAGTCGCTATTAAGAAATGCCGTCTTAACATCCATCTGATGCAGCTCTAAATCATAATGAGCTACAAGTGACATAACAATTCTAAAACAATCTTTAGTCGAGACAGGAGAAAATATGTCATTATAGTCAATCCCCTCTCTTTGTGAGAAGCCTTTTACTACAAGCCTTGCTTTGAACTTTTCGATATTTCCCTTAGAGTCATGCTTAGTTTTGTAGACCCATTTATAGCCTACTGTTTTAACTCCGTTAGAAATTTCTACTAAGTCCCATACATCATTAGGGCTCATAGACTTTAGTTCATCCTCCATGGTTTCAAGCCATTTAGAAGAATGTTCACTCATCATAACCTCTTTATAAGAGGTGGGATCATCTACCTTCCCTATATCATTAATATCCTCATTCATATAAACAACATAATCATTTGAGATGGCAAATCTTCTCTCCCGCTGTGATCTTCTA
Organism: Melocanna baccifera; assembly: GCA_036346265.1. Classification (NCBI taxonomy): domain Eukaryota; kingdom Viridiplantae; phylum Streptophyta; class Magnoliopsida; order Poales; family Poaceae; genus Melocanna; species Melocanna baccifera. The sequence continues at coordinate 42,067,547 of CM070676.1, forward strand.
ACAGGTACATCAGTTATTACAAGAGACTACTGAGGCTCATCATTAGGTGCAACATTAGGAATTTCAGAGACCTCAACAGTAGGTGCGACAACAACATTCTCTATTGGAGGTGCAACCACCTAAGGCACAGGAATAAATGGCTCTGGGATGAGCGGTGAAGGAACATAAACCCGCTTCTCCTCAAGATCTATTTTTCTGGGCTCTAGATCCTTGTTATTCTCTAAGAACACAGCTTGTCTTGTTTCTACAAACTTAGTTATCCTATCAGGGCAATAAAAACGATATCCTTTGGATCTCTCAGGGTATCCGATAAAATGGTAACTTACTGTCTTAGGGTCTAATTTCCCAATACGTGGATTAAATATCTTAGCACCAGCACAACAACCCCATACTCGTAAATATTTCATACTCGGTTTTCTCCCAGTCCATAATTCATAAGGTGTCTTAGGTACTGATTTACTGGGAATCCAATTAAGAATATGTGCGACTGTCTTTAGTGTTTTCATCCACAAGCTAATTGGTAAACTAGAATGGCTAAACATGCTCCGTACCATATCCATAAGTGTACGGTTGTGTCTCTCAGCTACCCCATTCTACTGAGGTTCACCTGGCATAGAATACTGAGCAACGATGCCATTTTCCTGAAGGAACTTAGCGAAAGGGTTAGGAATTTGCCCATAAGAGGCATGTCTTCTGTAATATTCTCCCCCTTGGTCCGATCTTACCACTTTAATTCTTAGGTCATGCTGATTTTCAACTTCAACTTTAAATATCTTAAATTTGTCAAGAGATTCACATTGGTCTTTAATAGGAAAGATATAACCATAACAGGAGAAATCATCAGTGAATGTGATGAACGAATTAAAACCATCCACTGATGTCACAGGAAAAGGAACATAAATATTAGTATGAATTAATTCTAAAAGTCCTGTGCTGCGAGTGACTCTCTTCTTTATCTTCTTTACATATTTTCCTTTAATGCAATCAATGCAGTAATCTGAGTCAGAGAAATCTAATGGGTGGAGAATTTCTTCTTTAATGAGACGCTCCATTCTCCCCCTCGAAATGTGCCCTAAGAACAGTAGCCGGCCCAAAATGGGTCATCACGCGTGCACCGTCGGATGCGATCGGACGGCCGAGCGCACGCCGTAGCGAGATAAAAAGGACTCGAAAAAAGGAAACCCTAACCCTAGGGTCATTTGGTCCTCTCCACGTGTAAAAAACGGGCAGCGTGAGGAGGGGTCAGCGGCGGCCGAAAGCATGCAGGCGCATAGCGGCGGCGCGTGGGCGAAAGGCGGCGACGCGCAGGCGCAAGGCGTCGGTGGGGTGCGCTGGCACAAGGCGCCGGCGGGGAGCGCGCAGGGCGGCGGCGACTGAAGGCAAAGTATTGGACGCAGGCCGCCTCGTTAAGGCATTGCTTTCAAGGCGGACGACGCGTTTGAGCGACGCCTATGAAGGAGCAGTATTGCACGTGGGCCGCCTTGTCGAGGCATTGCCTTTGTGGCAGGTGACGCGTTGGAGTGACGCTTATGAAGGCGAAGTATTGGATGCAGGATTACATGTCACCTTGTCGAGGCATTGCCTTCAAGGTAGGTGACATGTTTGAGCGATGCTTGTGAAGGCGAAGAGAGAATGAGGGCTACAAAAAAGAAAGCTAAGAGACATCAAAAATAGGTTGTAGATGCATATCATGTAGGGATCGAAATTTTTAAAACAAATACGAATAAAACTATTCTCAAATACGAATACGAATCGAATGTCATAACGAATACGAATTAGAATCGAATATGTACTTAATTCAGTCGAATACGAATATCCTCATACAACTTATGTAATAAATCTCGGTAGAATAAATTTATGTAACATAATTATATGACTGGCCATAAACCCGTGACTTACTGCCTTACTAGTTACTAGTTAGGGGCATTAGGGGGTAGCTAAGTGAGTAAGTGACTGGCCGCTAGGCTTGGGTCGCTAGGCTTCGCCACTAGGCGACCGACCGGCATAGAAACAGATCGAAGACAAATCAAATAGTCTTAAATATGAATGCGAATACAAATATTCTCAAATATAGATACAAATATTATCGAATACGAATTTTGCTTACCACATTCGTGTTTTCTCAAATACGAATATCAAATAAAACAGATTATCCGTTATTATTTTCCACCCCTAATATCATGTATAGCAGACAATGTCCTGAACTCCGAGCTCCAGTTGACATTAGTCAGTGCTATATAGTACTTGTTACTAAAACGAATCCCTATGGACTCTTGATTCCTTTTAGGTAACGTTCGAAATGGCGATGGTTTATAACTTTTTTTACTATAGTTGGCTGATTTTTTACTGTAGCTAAGTTGGCTTATTGGGCATAACTAAATTTAAAAAAATAAAAATAGAAAAATATGTTAACCCATTACGAACAATGCAAAGAAATACGAGAAAAAAATAAAACACAAAAAAATCAAAAAATAAAACAAAAAAATAACAGTAAAAAAATAGCTAACGTCTACCGCCCATCGTAGACGCTAGCGAAGCTAAGCGGGGCCTTAAGAATCCGCGCATACTCTTCTATAGGATGCATAGAAACACACTCTGGTGAACATGTAATGTTAACTTTCGTGGAGTTCAATTAGCCTTGTCAATTTGTTTTGGATTTAACAATGAGGATCCAACTCTACTTACCCCTTGTGTAATTGTGATATGACATTTTTTTATCATTTGATTACAAGTTCAAGTAGGATTATTGCCCTCCTGTAATTTCCACTATAAAAGATATGTCCTATTTGCTAGTTCCTGAAGTCCACCCAACTGTTGGACTGTGGAGTTGATCTTGAACTCCACTAGATAAAATTTGGCCTGACCCCAAATGATCTGGATACAAATTACTAAAATTTCTATTTCAAAAATAATCAAATTATGCAAAACATATCCATAGAGGCATGTTTGATGTGTTCAGATCGCAAAGAGGGTTTTCAGCAAATAATTCAGCTAAATAATTTTTTGGGCACAATACATACTCGGGCATCATTGTGGGTACTTGATGTCATGCATGTAAGAGCCTGGAAAAGAAATTAATTGACACAGCATGCATCGCTGCACTTCAAACACTTCTTTCACTGAATTTTATCCACCATCCAGGGCTGGGCATGCTCACCCTATCATCAGTTCTTGCGCCAGGACAACCAGCACAATTTGGAGACCATGTGAGGTGTTCCCTGTCCACCTATCTAGTGTACTTGCTTGCTTAGTGAACAGCGTCATCCACTGGGCAAAAACAACTGCTTATACTTGTTCGTATTGGTAGCTTACAGGTACCAGCTGCTGCGCTACAAAGCTCGATCAATGTGTCTATTGCCATCTCTCTTCCTATACTTGTTCGTATTGGTTTACGAAACCAGAGTTAATATGAATACTAGACAAGAAAAAAGTTTAGACTTTCATTTAGCACTATCGGTAGGCACTATAGTTTTAACTTTGTAGATTTAAATTTCTCATAAAATTAGAGCATGTAACATCTTGATTTTCATAGTCTTTTTAAAAGCTTTTATTATAAAATTAACCATTTGAATTTTGTTGAATTAATTAAAACTTAATTTGAACTTTTAAAAATTAAAAAGATTTAATGTGAATAAATCAAACTTCAATTAATTAAAAAAATCTATTTTATTTGAGTTCCTTGTGTTACAAGGATTTTTTTCTGTATTTTCTTGGAATTTTTCGTATTTATTTGCTAATTTTTAGAGCTCAATTCCCTTTTTCCTATTTTTGAAATTTGAAAAATATTGGAAAATCCCTAAAGCCTCGTGGGCCAAAACCTTCTCAGCCCAGTCTTTTTTCCCATACGGCCCAACTTTTCCCCCGCGCAACCCACAGCCAGCTCGGCCTAGCTCGCTCGCCTCGGTCCAATCCTCGCCAGCAGTTCGATCCATCATGTGGCCACGCGTCCCATGTGCAACCGTCTTGCCTTGTTTTTCTCTCGGCATCAAACCAGGCTCGCTTGTCAGGTCTATCTTCCTCACTGTGGACTCTCCTTCCACTGTCTTCGAGCCAAACTCCTCAGCCGTGCTCGCCTTGAACACCCTCTCTATGTCCCATCGCCTGGGTATAAAAGAGCACACTGGACCTTCAATTCCATACTCTAAGCCGCTCATACCATTCCGTGCAACACCATCACTGAATAGGAGATTGCGCCGCTGCCGTGCCTGCCATCCCCGATGAGTAATTGCCACCGTGTCGCTTTGCCTCAACTTAAGCCATCTTTTCCACACCACGCCAAGGCTCGACGACCAAGGTATGCCTGATTTTGTCATGTGCCATGTCTCACCGCCACCCAAAGCTCGCTGCTGGCATGCCCCCTTGACCATGGAGCCCCGTGCCAGTTCAATTTGCATCACAAGAGTCTCAGGAGTGTTTTGCACGCGTTGCCTAGCATCGTCGACCTCACATCACCAGAGTTCATCGCCACCGAGGTTGCGCTGCCGTGAGTCTCAACACCGACCACCTCGCTGGTCATCCTAGCCCAATTCGAGCCGCTAGCTTGATTCGCCGTCGCGGGGGAAAGCTCCCAGTGACCTCGCCTACTCACCACTTGCTACCATTGTTGTCGCCGGAGAAGATCACCGTCAACCGTCAATCCCTATCCTAGTTAGTATCCCACATGTACACCACCTCAGCGCACGAAGCATATGTGGAAGCCACACCAATGTCACATAAGCCTAAGCTGCCATCTCATCGCACCGCTCTTGCCATGTCACCTTCCACGTGTCGCCACCTTGCTATCTTTTTGCCACATGTCATCCTACCTATCATCCACGTCACACACCACATCTACCCTAGTCTCTACATCGGTTTAGTAGACTTAATATACGATGAACTGATCCTATGACGTGTGGTCCCCACACGTCAGAGCACTGTACCGTAGATCGTTTCCACCATAGACCCGAGCCCTAATCTGTGAACTTGGTCCATGAGCTATGGCCCCACCTGTCAGTGACTAAACATAATTCATTTAGAAAAATAATTTAGCCAAAATTCCAAAGACACTTTCCAACATCATAAATTGAATTTCATTTAGGAAAATAAATCTAAAAAAACCAAATAGTGTCCTTTTTCCTCGCTTAGATTTAAATCTTTCGAGAGCTTGTTCTTGTTCTTTCGAACTCTGATTAACCCGATTCTTCTTGCTAAATTCATCTAAAATTGAGCTCTATTTTTTGTTCTAGTTTTTTGTTTTTAAATTTTATTTGGATATATTTATATTTCGTTCGCTTTCTCTCCCATTAGATAATGTCTTCAAAGGAGCAGAAGTAGGAATTCAAGTTTAAGAAGTGGTAATTGAGCAAAGCCATGATAAGTCATGACCTTTAATCATGTTAAATCTATTATTTTAAATCTAACAATTATTATTTTATTTAAATTATTATGCATTGCTAATTTAATACAAACCCATATACTTGGTAGTTATCAACCGATTTTGATGAATCCCTTCTTAATAATTTAAATGACAAGATTGTATTATCATCAGGGATAGTTAATTATCTAGTGATGTAATACTAGTATCTATTTGGGTTATACGTTTAGTATGCTTAGCTATACTTATTGTTACGTTAGACTCATTATCATATGTTGATTGATTAATTAATATTAATTTAATAAGATATTGAATTATGGTTGTAGCCACAATTATAATATTTGTGTATCGTGACATGGGTATGTTATTGGTCTTGGTTAAACAAAAATATTTTTCACTTGGACGAGTGATCGTGTAGTAAAATAGGTGCTACTAGCACATTATGGTGTGAATGCTTCACTTGGATAATGTCTAAAGACTTAACTTTACGTGCTATTGATATGAGCATTATCATACAACTATATATCTAGTATATGATGGATCTAACTAACTAATTTGTGATATTTCAACCTTGATTTTACCATTAAGATGTTTTGTTAGCGCAAGAGGGGACTTTTTCTGATTAGGCTATCAACCTACTCGGCAGCGAATCCTTAATAGGCGGGCAAGATCAATTAAAGATTGAGCATTGTAAAGATCTTGTGGTAATCACTTACTCACACATCCAAGGAAACATGTATTAGTCAACATGATAAGTTAGTTATTTCTTGTGGGTAAAGCTGTGCAACCTCAGCGTGCTCCGCCACTCCGGGCGCCCTGCAATAACAATTTCAAGGGACAAGCTAACGGTAGACCAATCCATCACAAAACAACATTCAAAGAATGGCGATGCAACAAAACCCCCAAATGAACTCTGATTGTAGCACGGACTCGCAAATCGACCAAGTCCAACACAATCAAATGATTTCAACAACACTTATTTCTCATAGAACAAATATAAAAGCAGACATTGAACTAATCCATATCCTCATGTGCATATATACATGGGCCATCATGACCTAATTTCATATAGGCCGAGGTATTACATACACCCTCCTCAAAAAATCCGATATCATCATCGGTCTAACATACCCACACTATGGTAAATGATTAGAATCTCTTCTTTTTGGCACACGTCCGTGCGTCCAGTGCTGGTACATATATAATACCATGTGTCCACTACGGGTCCACACGCGTCATGCGTCATATGCCCATACCCCTGACCCGTACGCGTTCGTGTAACCACGAGGGTCAGCTCTAATACCATTTGTAACATTCTAGAGTCCAAACCAGCTTAGACCTAACCCAATTATGGATAAACCACGCACACATAACAACCCGCTTGCGTTTTCGTCCTAACTTCACACAAAACGGTTAACCGAAGGTTATTACCAATGGTTCCTATAGGTTTATATGTTAGTGTTTCTCATGCTAAACTAAAAATATGTGACTAATTTATGTCTTCATGTATGTACACACATGGACCATCATAACCTAATTTCACATGGCCGAGATGTTACAGCAATATTATCTCAGCACATGGCTCTTCGGTGCCATCCCCAGCTCGTGAGCGCCCTGGCACCCGGCTGCCAGGGCGCCCTGGGGTCACACCTTGTCTCTATACGCCCTGGCAATTAGCAACACATGCCCCGGCAAAAACTAAACGCCCCGGCAAACTTCACCAAACCTACCCGCTATTCTATCACTTTGTTACATGTGTTTATGAATGTATGAATACCCGACGGCTACACACTCTCAGACAAACTAATGTCAGCTACTGGTATGGATCAGTGGCGCCCTGGAGAACTTTCTCCAGCACCTTGCACCTACGGAAGGAGAAGTGAAGGCGCCCTGGCCATTGGCAACGGCATTCCTGCGCTAAGCGCCCCACGGCAGAGGCAAGAAAGAGGGGAAAGAATAAAGAAGGGATAGCGAAGGATTAGAATGCTAGCGACCAAAAGCTCACCTCGCTCAAGCTCGTCGTCGAACCACCTCCGAGGCGCCGGCCTCGTTAGCGTCCTCCAGCTAGCAAGAAACCGGAGCCGCGCTCATCCCGCTCTGCCAGCCCGACGATAAGACCGGCTCACCTGGACTCCTCTCTTCGAATGAGGCCGGCGGCCAAGGGAATGGGGATCTGTAAGGGCGACCCCTCCTATTTATCGCCTTACACTAGGCGGGCCGACCGGGTCAATGGGCCATGAAGATTGTGTGCAATCCGGTCGAATAAAGTGATGAGCTATCAAGTTGATCGGATCCATGGCCCGTGGAGGCAAAGGCCGAGCTGGCTAAAAGTGTCTAGCTCAGTGTGATGGGTTATCAGCCTAGCCCAAAGGTTCTGCCGCCGAGCCAGCTCCCAGTTTGAAGTATGACTACGGTTGAAGTCAGTGGGACCTTCGCAAAGTATTTACTCCTGCACGGTGAAGCAGTACAAAGACTACCTCTCTGGGTTTTTTTTTCTAAATACCGAGAGACAAAAGGGATTAGTGTTGAAGGAATAACTCTATCTTTCTAGTGACGGGCCCATTTGACAGGAGACACCCACACAAATCAAGAAATACAAGTAGTTTGCAAAGAACGATATAAAGTAGCTATCCCTCCGAGCGGTATTATGATCATTTGTACATACCTAATTTGTACATACCTAAGAAGCTATAAATACCCTATGCCTTCATTTTATAAGAGGGGCTTTCTTGAGCAATAAAGGAGCATATATTCAGACTAGTGAGCTCTTGGGGGTTCTCTCTCCAGAGTTGACTCCTGTTGGCTTATCGACAGAAATAGGATGGTTCTTTTGGACCCATGAATCTGTATAAATTTTCATATCATTTTTACTCTCGTGGATAATGGTCCGTCAAACTACCAACATCCACACTCTCACTTGTGCTTATATTTCACATCTATAATATTATAAAATATTTATTCTTACTCTCGACATTGAGTCATGTTTATTATTAGTTTTTCATGTAGGAATAGTCGAGAACATTTTGTTTGATTGTTTAAACTCGGAGAGTAAATGTTGTGGTGGTAGCATTGTGAGCTTGAGTATTGGGCCAGGTTGTTCTTGGCTCGAGTATTAGGCCAGGGTGTTACAAATATAATGAATGTTTACACAGGAAGTCCAAACATCTACAAATAGAGTTCTAATATATGGAATTACGTCAAACCCTCCCACAAGCAACATGGTAACACCACACAAAATACCTTTTCTTTGTGAAGTGCCAGATAGAAAAGATATATACGGTATGATCTGCACATGCTCATGGGCAAAATGTTCTAGAATCGACAACCTGGAAGTTACAAAAGACCCAGTTCACTCACAACCCTTCGTAAAATAATACATTCCTGCATCGGAACCCAAAAATAACCAGTTCACACATTGAGAGAAATCACACTTCCATTATAGCCATCAAAGAACACAAAAAAAATGATTTGGGATATATCCAATTATCCATCGTCAAAACTGAAAATTAACCCAGATACATTACATTATCTCAACAATCCAAAACTTTTTAAGACATCTTCCCAACCCCTGGGAACTTACATATCATGATCAGAATAAATGAGAACCACAAATGAATGAACGGCAATGATGCTAGTATACAACACTTGCCCCTCAGAATATTTGATGCCACGACCTAGAAGCCTGAAGATCACCAGACTTTGCAAATGATGTGTGTCTGTGCCGAAGCTGATGTCCTCTATTGTACTAGGGAAGTTCTACTAACAACAAAACCAGGGCTAAAACAGAACAGGGATTGGGCCTAGTATCGGCCGTGACCTGGTGGTGGCCTCCTGTTAGAAGCCCTATCTAAGGTGCTGTAACGGTTCTGGGACTGCTGTGGTCGTGAATTAGGTCTTGCAGGAGGTGCCCCACCTCCATAAGGTCCTGATCCAGCATAGGAACTATAAGATTGTTGCTGCTGCCACTGTTGGGCTCCTCCATATGGTGCAGGCTGGTAACCCCCAGCATATGGCGAGGGTTGCCCATACCGTCCAGGACCACCTGACGACGGAGGAGCAGGATGCGATGAATATGGGTTGCCGCTGTTCTGATGGTATCCAGATGGGGGTGGAACCCGTCCTCTTGAATCATGGTGGCTATCTCTTGCATATGGGTGTTGCCTTCCGCGGTTATCTCGTTCATACTGAGAAGGCCCTGACCTTTCATACTGATATTGACCTGATGGCAATGCATACACTGGTACCTGACCACTGGGTAGATTATCACCGGGAACATGCCAACCAGGACGTCCAACAGGCTGCTCCATCCTTGGTGGCATTCCATTTGGATAATGCATACCATTCATTATTGTTTGATATGGCAGAGATGGAGCATTGTATTGCCCACCACTGCGAACATTCAAGCTGTTTACAACCAGTCGATGGGCAGCCTCCCCGAGTTGGCGGCCACATATTGCTCCTGCTGGGTTTTGCCTGAACCATTTCATAAGTAGGTTAGGATTTTCAATTGGGCTGCAAGGACCAACAAAATAAGGCAAAGAGCTGTTACACTACCTGTTGCTGTTATCATGAGGACTCCTGTTGCTATTATCATAAGGCCTCCTGCCACTGTCTTCATGCCACAGTACAGGTGGTGGTTTTAGATCAGTAGCTTCAACAGTCTGCAAAGTAGATTGAACACAAAGCTTAGTTACTGTTAACGTTTTCCAAGTGGGTGATATTACTAATGTTGATGTTACACTGAAAAAACAGTTCTATACCTTCTTGGGTATGATAACACCAACAGGTGGACGGGCAATGTGCTTATGAGGATCTGGAAGCTTGTAGATTGAGCATCTAGTTAAGGCAAATGTCATAATCATGAATTAGATTTCCACTAAATTGTATTAACAATATTAGGCAAAAGGGATTGAGCTTACATCACTTGATTATCCATAATATCCTCCAGCCCATCCACAGGAGACCTGAAGACAGGAGGGGATGGATCACCACTGCAAAGTGAGATGTAACCATTCATTCCTCCACTGCACAAAATAAAAAAGAGAACCTATGTTAGAGAAATCTGAAGAACCATAAACTTCTTAGTATCTCATATAATAGCCAGATTTCTTTTACTCATGTTCATTTTGCCCCCACAAAAGGGATGATCAGTGCCAATCAGTGCAAAGACCACTATGCTTTAAACTAACAAAAATAGTCTTTGTCACCAATAAAGAATCATGATAGGCTTAGCTAACCTAGCAGAAGGATCGAGCTTTTCTTTAATTCCATTTCGCTCTTTATCAGGCAGATGTCCAAATTTGCTGCTGAGAGAGTAGATATAAGGCGAAAGTGGATGGGAGCCATTCACAAAAAGCATATTGGACATGATACTGTTTCTCCTTGCTTCTTCAGGCTACACAAAAGAAGAGGAAAGCAATGCAAATCTTAGAACAACATCTCCTATTCCATATGGCTTATAAAAGAATAAATGCATGAGAAACTGTTTCATCCCCATACCGTCAAAGTATGCTCAACATTTTTTATTTCAGCCAACAACCGAGCTTCATTAATAAAGGGCAGCTTTGCTATCCCCTGTAAAGTACAAATTTTAGTTAGCCATGGAAGATATATGACATATAAATATGCTCTCCTAAGATCAATTTACCTGCCAAGAATACCTCTTCCCATTCATATCTACTTCAAAATCTGCATAGTGAATGGGTGAAGGATCAGACAATAGCTTAGGCTGTCAGAGGATCTGGTACTATAGCTGATTTCATATATTATAAAAATCTGTATACCAGTTGGGTAAAAATCAATTATTGGTGAATTTGGATCAGTCATCAATCGTCTGTATTGTAGAGGGAGTGCATGTGCGCTGAAATGTAAGGTAACAACCTATCAAAAAAAGTTCCACCGCATTAAGGAACTAAGATCGAAGAATTGCAATCTTAGAATATTCACCTCGCAGCTGGGAAAACCCCCATAAGCTGATCAAAGGGTTTGAACGGTGACCCAAGTTTGAAAGCTATATTAAGCTGACCCAAACCCCTTAAATCCGAAGCAAAAGGGGCATAGTGATAAGGGTAAAACCTACATATAATAAGAAGAAATTAGAATGAAACAGGTATTTGGTGGGATGGACAGAAAGAACAATTAAAAATCATCAAAAGTGGTGCTGTAAATAAACCTTTACATATTTAATATATTTGGCCAACTAGAGAAAGCTCAATTACCATTGCCATGAGCAGACACCTTCATAATAGTAGTGCATTACCCAACACAAACCTTCAGTATATTTGAGAACCTAAAGAAGGGTAGAGCACATCATATAAGACAATACACATGTAGGTAAATTTACATTTCTCTAATAATGATCAAATGACATTTCCATTAAAAAAATGATCAAATGACATCTTCAATCAAAGTTATTACAAATAGAGTTATGGCAAATTGGCAATAGCGCATGGTGCCAACAAGGAGTCATGAATGCAGTAAATTCAAAAGGCACTTCCAAGATACTTACAACATCTCTACGTATTTCTTCAATCTGTTCGGGTGTTCTTACCCCAAACTTCTCTTCATAGTACCTTTCCCTCCATCCTGGTTCTCCAAGTTTTACCTAAGTATTAACAAACAATGCTATCACTTACGAATTTTAAACCAGTAAACTGTAAAAAAACTAAAGTTCAATAAACCATGAACCAGTAGAAAGTAAATAATTCACTAACTTCGACTACTTCACTAAGGTCCAAATATAGAAGTATGTTTCTAATTCAATACCTATAGTCTCCAAGGTCTTTAATAACTTATGGCGGACACCAATGTTTTGCAAATTGTCATACTGCACAATATGCTATTGCATTGTTTAACTTAACCTCATAGAACCAATACAGCAGCAGCATATTTGTGCATCAATAATCAAAAAGTTAAGATATACCTTGTCCTCCTCCGGATTTTCAGAATTAAATACATCTGATTTCTCACGAAGTGCATCTTTAAGCATTGACTTCAATTCTTCTTTGTTTTCACGTTCCTAAGGAAGTTGCAGCAAGAATGTCAGATAAAACCACAAAATATATTTCTTTGAATATACATATAACATCTTCTCAAGCCAAATGAAATGAATTAGTACCTGTGCTTCGAGGCCATTTTCAGCTTCAACAATGGCAGAAGCAATGCTGGAACCTGATGATGATGATACCCGTGCAACTTTCCGAGCTCGACTGTTCCTTTCTCTATTGTCTTTATGAGATCCATTCTGTTCATACGGTGAAGGTACAGCCCCAGAGGCAAGGCGAGACCCATGGAAACGTGCAACAGGTACAATAAGATCATCCCTGACATGGGGATCCAGATCATCACCTCGCTTTGCTTGAGCCTTTTCCCGCTTTATTCTTTCCGCTTGACGCTACAAGAGGACAATATCATTGGTGCAAACCGTAAGTGAAAACACCCATTTCTCACCATTAGCTTTTGTAACAATTGACCAACACATATAGAAAGAGGTCTGAAAACATTTTTATTCAAGAGTTCATATCGTCTAATTCCAAAAGCTTTACACAACTCAATGAATACCTGTGAATGGGGCACATGCCTCACTAAGCCTAAACCATGGGAATGTGTTACACTACATGCAAAGTTTCATGGATAACATATTTAAATTCCAAGGGAAAATATGGAAAGACTCTTAAACAGACAACTATTTTTCTTATGCTATAACATTTCATAGTCTCCATAACATTCACATTGCATATGAAGCATCTAACAAACTTCCATCTAAACTAATCAAAACAAACACTAACTAAAAATGAAAATATCAAAACTATATGGAACCAGACAGAAATATGAACCTATGGCAAATGAGGAACATATTTTTTATAAAAAAAAGGAAGATTAGCTCCCACTTGCCAACATGAGAATTGAGAAAACACACCAGACCATCAATACACGAAAATGCCAACAGTAATATTGTCTGCTCTCCACAAGATGTGTGTTGGTATAGTTCGAGTTAAAACATGAGATATAAAATCAAGCTAGCCATCATTGTGTACCTGGTGCAGACGAGCTCTTTTCTGAAATATTTTATCCTCATAGGAACCAACTGCTTGAATAAAGTGCTCAACTCTATCTAGATCCGGCTAAAACAACAAACAAAAAACAAGTCATTGCTGAACTACCAATTTGGATCAATTGAAATCAGGTAGCTTCTGAAAAGGCCACATGGACCAGCTTTGATAGAAATGAATTTTGATTACCGTGCAAGCGTCAGTTAAATATCCACCCATTGAAGGGAATTCCTTCTTGTATACAGCCATTAACAAATTAATAGCTCCCTGCAGACAAACAAGGAAGTTAATACCATGCAACAACAATTTAAGAGTGGACTGCAAGCAGGAAGTGAAACTTGCTGAACTTTTAAAGAATAAAATAGAGATCCAGTCTAGTAAGTAGCAACATTGATAACTTCAAAGCTACTAGCTGTAAAGGTGCATATTCAGTAAAACATTAAATTAGAAAACAGGAAACAAACCTCACGAATCTCTAGTGTCGGCATATGTGGAAGAAAATCATTGCCAACAAAAAAGCACATGAAGATGAAATCATCAACAATGCGTTCAAAATCAATCTGGAAAGGTGGATTTGGCATTCTGAACTCGTATTCTAAGTACTCCCGGAGGGTCCATATATTCAAGAACTGTGAAGGCACAAGAGTGGACCAATACAAAATGAAAATAAGTCCATCAGTAAATCCATGGAATATACTCATTAGACCACAAGTTGCAAGAAAAGAAATAGGTCGTTATTACCTGGTAAGGCTTTTTTGGAACAATAGCTTCACCCTTCTCATCAAACTCCCCACCTTTTCTTTTTGCCTTTCCTTCACAATTTGCTGCTAGATGTCCCACCTGACCACACAAGAAGCATTTGTCCTGCTGTCCAGGTGTAAAAACCACCTGCAAAAACAGTGTACGCAGATAAGCCTTCAAGGCCTAACTTTAAAGAAATATGGATAAGGAAGAACCCAGCTTTCAAAGAAAGATAAAACTTATAAATTTTGAGAAAGTTAAAAAAAGCAACATGGACAACAGGAAAACATAAGAAACCAATTTGTTTTATCTTAGCATAAGGCAGCAACATTTATTTGTAGTGAAACATGTAAATTCCACATTTTGAGAAGGAGAGCTAACCTCTCTCAGTATGGAGAAGTGTACTTCGTGTGTTGCTAAAGCTAACATGATCAGATCTGCATCCTGCATTTATGTGTATATAAAGTTAGGCATCAGCAGAGCCAACAGAAGAAATATTGTCCAATAAAAAATAAAACATTAAGTACACAGAACATACCAGGCCATACAGGCAATGACGGGTATTTGGGTTAAATCCAGAGAGATTCCGTTGGCCACGAATATAGGACATAATTTTATGTTCCCCTTCACCAGGAACATTGGCATCAGAAAGAATAACCTTCAAAATAATTTAATCAGAACACACATGAATTCTTCATACTTAGTCTTTCCAACACCAATATGTAGGCTTTCCCAAGCAGAAGGGCATATGATGGAACATGCTAACAAAAAGCAATGCCCAAAACAAAAACTCAAAATTGGTTTAATCAGAACACACATGGATTCTTCATACTTAGTCTTTCCAACACCAATATGTAGGCTTTCCCAACCAGAAGGGCATATGATGGAACATGCTAACAAAAAGCAACACCCAAAACAAAAACTCAAAATTGGTGCTAAGTCATGCTTACTTTAATTTGTTTCCATCCAGGATCGTAATTCAACCTGAGATGGATGTAATACTGCAAAGCAACTGATAGAACAGCCATAAACTCTGTCCCTGGAGTAATAACATTAGAATCACAGGTTTGTGATTGCTGTTTTGGAGGAAGCTTTCTGCCTTCCTTCTCAAACTCTTCACGCAGCCTTTCTTCTTCTGCAGCCTGTCGATAGAACAATAATGAGCAGTGAATGCAAATATAAATGGTTGCAACTGTCCACATATAATAACAATAATCATATACTGAATAAAGGAAGATAATTCCAGTAGAACACTACCGCATCAGCTGCATCTTTTGCAGCTCTGAATCGTCTAGAGCGCTGCTGGTTCATCTTAGCACGAGGAGCCACACCATCTGTAAAACCGTTGTATGACAATACAAAATATGAACAAGAAACCATCAAACATAACAATAATATGCCATCAGAGACAATACCCTAGTCAAAGGAAAGCTTAACAAGTATAGGAATTATGTTGCCATAGATTCAGAGAAGAGGATGCCTATTCCAAATGACGAGCATGACTGTCATATGAGTATATACATCAGAACAAAGTTCAACGAAGGCATAAAACCTTACATAGTTTACATTATGACAAGGTATTCACTATTCAGTGTTCTGCATAATGATACCCAACTAGTAAAAGAGTAACTATACCTAGCATTCCTAATTTCTACCAGTAATCAAGTATATATGAATATATGAACTCCATCAGTTCCTACAACATTAGAACAGACAGCAGAAAAGAGTAGCAACAGAATTCCCTCCATAACAGATATATGGAATACGTACCAATGGCCATGTACAAAAGCTTCCGAGGGCGAACCATGACAAAGAGCCTATCTATGTAATCAAACATGCACTGGAAAACCTCGGAAAATGTTGTTGGGGCGGGCTGTAGCAGAAAATACAATAGCAGAGAAAAGCATGGTCAACATAGAAGTTGAAATGCACTAGAGCAATAAGTGAACATCAAAATGTTTTTAATCGAAGGAAAGAAAATGCTTCCACTACTGTTGATATAGTAGCAGCATGCAGTCAGCAAACTGACAAAGCCTCCCAATGAAAATAAACTCAACTCCTTATAGGCAAACTGGCAAATTCGCGACCCTGACCACCGCTTGTCCAAAATTCATTTGCAATGCAATTTGACAGACAAAATAAAACTGAATTTGAATAATCAAACTGCTGCGTTCTCCTGGATCTCAAGATGGCTTGGGGACAATTTAGCAACTCGTATTATTTGCAAAACTCAGGTTACAAGTACAGCACAAGCTAAAACTAAAACCGACCAATTAACCGTGTTTTCATCTCTCGCCACAGCTCTCGTACATAAATCACCCAAACACAAATCCATCACGTATCTAGCGCAGCCCCACCATCCCACACCCAAACAATCCCGGCCTTCCACGCTATGATGCCCACAGCAGCCCAAGCACAAACGCCCAAGCGAGAAGCCGAATCAAATCAACTCGTCTCGAGGTCGAGGGAGAGGTGGGGAGAGGTAGCAACAGTACGTACCCTGTCCTCGGGGTGGAAGCAGGGGTGTATAATCCCGTTCATGTCGAGGTAGAGGTTGTCGAACTCGAGGCCGTTGGGGTTGGGCTTGGACGTGTTGACGGGCACCTTGACGCCCTCGATCTCGACGGGCTCCTCCTCCACCACGTCCACCACCACCATCGGGTACTTCTCCGCCAGCCAGCGGTAGAACGCCGGGACACCCATCTCCGCCGCCGGCGAGAAGAAGACCTCGCCGGAACCCTAACCCTAGAAGCGAGCGGTCGCCAATCACGGGCGGGTCGAGGCAGAGGGGGAGAGAAGAAGCACGAAACCCTAACAAAGAAGGGGAGGGCACGGGGGAAGGCGGCGTGGAAATATCTCCTTCGAGAAAGAAAGGAGAGACGGGCTTTGCGGTTTGGACCCTGCGGAGTCGGGTATTTCTCTTTAAGAGTCGGGTACTGCAAAACAGGCCAGAAATGCTTTAGAGCATTTACAATTGGGTATGTCAGCTGTATGTAAGTATCGAACGGGCCCAGATGCAGAGATCCTATGTGCAGGGCCAATCTTGACATGCCATGTGTCCCCCGCTAATAGGGCGCCACATTAAGCTCGTCGCTATGGTTATTTTAAACTCCGGCAATGCTATCTCTAGGAACGGCAGAACAAATCCCTTATTCCATCGTTTTCTCCTCTCATCTGTATCAAGTATCTTTACTATTTAAAAAGAAGGAGTTGGTGGTTACCGTCATGTCCACCCTCCTTCACTTCTTAACCATTCGATCTTTCTCCTCTCTTCTCAGCCACACGATCTGATTAAACCCTAAAATTCCAACATCACCCCTCCGCCCCCACGCCTACCCCTCGCTCTTCCCCCCGCCGCCCCCACGCCTCCTCCTCGCTCTTCCTCCCGCCGCCCCCACGCCTCCCCCTCGCTCTCCCGCGCCCGCGCCTCCTCCCCCCCACCTCGCGCCGCCGCCGCCCCCTCTCCCCCTCGCTCCCCCCGCCTCCTCCTCCTCCTCCCGGCCCCCCTCCTCCCCTTCCCCGCCGCCGCCTCCCTCCTCCGCCCCGCCTCCTCTCTCTCTCCCCACCCCGCGCGCCTCCTCCTCCCCCCCGCGCGCCTCCTCCCTCCCCCGCGCGCCTCCTCCGCCTCCGCCTCCCCACCACCTGCCGCCCGCACCGCGACCACTTCGTCCTCTCCGCCGCCACGGTGCATGCTCCAAGACGCCCGGCTCCACCTCGCCGCCACGACGCGCCAAGGTAAGGCCACCGTCAAGGTAATAGTACAGTGTAGTTGAAAAATAGTTTCAAATAATTCTGATAGGTTAATTTCTAACTTTATGTAGGTACCTTGTTGAATTCAAGACTGTATGCAGAGGAAGGAAGCAATTGAGAGCACAATGGCGGCCTACAAGGCGACCAGTTAGTTTGTTAATCATTACAATGTTTGTACAATAATTGCTTGAGCTATCAGTGCCTTGTAGTTTTATCGCCAATGGTAGATTTGTTATGATTACGCTTGTGGTAATTGTTGGATTATCTTTTATGATCTTTATTTTTGGTCTACTAAAGTAAATAACATGTTTATCCTGAAATAGTTTGTTGTACAAAGTACTTCGTAGGATATTGCTCTTGTTGAACTGGCTCCTACTCATCCCATCGACTTGGGCTTGCCTCAACTTCTCCGTGTTCTATTATGAGATTCGAACTCACGACAAGGCTTGCAACCTTGCAAAGCAAGTTTGTGCCACTTTCTACTTTATGGATGATAGGCGGGCTCATTTGTCGATGACATGCGTTGCTCAAGCTAAGGCTATATATGTGCATATTTGGTTATAAAGGCAGCGTACTTTTTCTGCTGGAGTATAAACGTTGTTGTGATCTCATGACACCACATGCTACAATTGTGTAATTTGAGTACATTGTTTGTAGTGGAAGTCATATAGTTCTCATCCGTTTCAAAGATTACTTCACGTCAAACGTCTATATTTCTTTACTATCATTGTTGGACATATTGGTTTGCTAATTGTGAAGCGTGTGGGGATGATTTATTGGTAACTTACCATGATATTTTCGCACAATAATTTATTTTGGAATATGAACTTGAACATGAGATGTCCATCCATTGTATTAGCTGTCGGTTAATTGTTAGGTTAGTGACAATAAGTGAGCTTATTATCAAGGGTATCATGACCTTAAGAGTTCCTTTTCCTTAGCATGATTCCACTCGAGCTGTTGCAAGAGTTCCTTGTTCTTAGCATGATTATGCTCAAGTTGCCCCAGCATCTCTTGTTTTTTCATTTCAGTTGGACCAATCATTCTATGTGCATTATGGATTTGCTAAAATTTTCTTTAATCATTCTATGTGTATTATGGATTTGCTAAATTTTTCTTTACAGGCTTTCGATGAAGCCATAATGCTTCCGTACATTTATTTGATAGTATGCATCACTTTTATTTAGTTTTTCGTTGCAACGCACGGGCACTTTACTAGTCAACACATAATTTGTGAAGCTTGATTCCAGACAAAGCTCGATTCATTTCAATGGTAAAGAAGAAACATCAAACTACGTACACACTGAGTCCCAAGTCATCTACCTCTGAAACATCAACTATGGTGATAACTGATGAACGTATTGTTTGGCAACTTCGAAACCTCTTAAATTTGTTCAAATCTGGACGAGATGTGGAATAACTTCTTTTCATTTTTGAGAAGATGTGGAGGAACCGTTTGCATTTTTGAGAAGATGTGGAGGAACCGTTTGCCTGAGTAGCTGCATGATCGTGAACACCTTCAGCTGTTTTCTGCCAAGCCTCCATGCCCTCGCCGATGTTCTCCAAATCTTCCAATGCTAACCCCAGTTCCGATGAGCAGATCCACCGCTACAGGACGACGTGATGATGCCTTTATTGGTTGGAAAAATTAGATACATACCATTATAAAGTGACTACTTTAGAAATATGCCATTATAAACTTTCAGCTTAGAATAATGCCACTCTAAAGTGATCATCTTTTGAAATATGCCATTATGACCATTTTTATATATTTCCTATCAAATACACAACATATATTTATACATATATTTTCGTATTCCTAAAATACCCTTCTCCTCCCATACCCATATATTTATATAACATATATTTTGCTTTTCTTGTCTGTATTGCTCCACCTGCTTATCTTCCATATGGTTTTCTTGCTTGTTACGCCCATGCCCATGCTTCAGTTTCTTATCCCCCTGATGCCTTGCTTGCTTGTCTTTGACACGATTGACTTGCTTCTCCTCAGGGCGCTTTTCTTCCTTCTCCTGGCCATTCTTCACTTCCATATTCTCCCCTTGCTTATTATCTTCAGAATGGTTCGCCTCCTGCATCTCCACAGCAGCCTCCTCCTCCGACGGCACAACCTCCCTATCCAAGACTACGACACCCTTATCCTCCAATGCCGCCTTGGCCCTCTCCGAGATCTCCCGGGCGGCGCGGTTGCGGCCCCGACCTAGCACCTTCGAACGTCCCCCCTGCCGGTCCGGCCTGTCCGGCGCTGAAGCGGCTCGCCGCCGCAGAAGAAGACCTGCTGTACCTCGGCGCCACCTCCGGCGCGATTGCACTCGTGGATGGCGCGGTGGTACTCCCGGGCTCATCCGCATGTAGCACCGCGCGACGCAGCTCCGAGGTGCGCCACCTCGACGTGGCCCTTGGGGAGGAGCTGGATCGCCTTGTCGTACTTGAAGGCCGCGCCCTCGTAGTCCTTCCGGTTGAACAGCTTGCTGCCCTCTTCCTTCAGCTCCCGGGACAGCTCCAGGAACACCTCCTCGTCGCCGTCGCCCGCTGCCGGCTTCTTGGCCGTCGGCTTCCCCATGGCCGGCCGCCTCCTCCTCAAATCACACGACTTTTATTCTCCTTTTATTTTCCTTGGTTTCTTGGAACCGAGAACTCCAAAACTTTCCCTTTCCTAGCATATTTGCAGGGACAAGAAACAGAAATGGGAAACAAAGGATTCAGGCACTGGGTCCGAAACAGAGGATTCAGACACCGACGGAGGAACTTACTCGTGTGGGAATTTGACCTCGTGCAGGGTGTTCGACCGGAGCGACCACGCGAGCGCCGCCTGCGCACAGTTGGGCATGGGCGTAACAAGCAAGAAAACCATATGGAAGATAAGCAGGTGGAGCAATACAGACAAGAAAAGCAAAATATATGTTGTATAAATATATGGGCATGGGAGGAGAAGGGTATTTTAGGAATACGAAAATATATGTGTAAATATATGTTGTGTATTTGATAGGAAATATATAAAAATGGTCATAATGGCATATTTCAAAATATGATCACTTTAGAGTGACATCATTCTAAGCCAAAAATTTATAATGGCATATTTCTAAAGTGGTCACTTTATAATGGCATGTATCTAATTTTTCCTTATTGGTTTACCTTAAAAATAAGAACACCACACGCATGTTACACTTTGAAACCACAAGATTAAGCTCCTTTGTTAAACTTAATTAGTTAATTTTTTTCAAGGCCATGTGTCAAAAAATAATTGGCCCTACACAGCGTTACCTGTAGGGACCTCTCTATCATAAGATGATTCCATACCATATAGTATTTTGGATGATGTAGAGAAGAGAAAAATATTTTATCTAGTATTTAATTATGTGAAGTCATTACAAATAACTATATAGATAATGTATTGCATAAGTTATCTTTACTTTTATCTATAGATAACATAAAAATATGAGTGTTGCTAGTGCCTGAACGTCCAATCTGGACACAAGCATTGTACGATTCAGTTGAAATACTTGATGACAATGCTTGCAACATTATCATATAATATGTGCAACAAAAAAATTTCACAAAAATCTCAGTGTTGCACTAGTCATTGCTAATTATTGCATATATAAAATTAAAATATTGCAACAAATTAAAAACAAACACCTACCTCATGGCAGGCGACGGCAAGGCCCTCGGGCGCAGTGGTGGTGGGCGGCAGGAAGGTGACATGCGCGATATGCATCCGGTGCCAGAGGAGAAGGCCACCCGCATCCTCGTGGTGCACTCGACCTCCTAGGTTGTCAAGGGAGAGGGAAGGCCAAATCTAGCGGCACCGCACCCAAGGATGGTTGAAGATAAACTTGATGGCGGTGGCTGGATCTAGCAGCGCTGCACCTGAGGACGGTCGAAGAGAAAGTCAACAGCGGTGTTTGGATCCAGTGGCACCGACGCATGGGGGTGGTTGGGCTCAAGGTCATCGCCATGCTTAGGTATCGTCAACGAGGAAAAGAGAGAAGGGAGGGAGAGAACGAGGAGAGAGTGAGCGAAGGTGGGACCACAACGAGCGAGTTAATAAAATATAAATGAGTCGATGAGTGAGCCACGCTGATACATAGGCCGGTGTCCGATACGGCCGGACGTCCCAGCCATATCAATGCCGTAAAAAAGTATTACAATTATCCCCGTCTTTACCATAGGACGTACCCTGTGGAAGAGGACTACTTCGAGTTCTCCCACGCGTCAAAACGTTGACTCCCATGTGATCAGGTCGGACGGCCGAAACTGAGAAGGGCCGAGATGAGTTGTTCGCCATGGGATCCGGCCCAAGATTGCTAGGCCCTAGCTTGGCTAGCCATACGAATTGCAAGTGGTCCGAACGAACCGAGTTTTTTAGCTGGGCCGTTGCTCTCTTCTCTACTTGCCTCAAATCTTCAGGTCCATCGTATCAAGAAATTCAGTCATCACTCATCAGCAACATTTTCATAAGAATACGTAACCCCTTATCAACATATCCATGAACCTTAGATAGAGTAAGGTCTAACAACACACATGCTTTGGGACTTCGTTGTTTTTCGATCTACAACCTAATGCATACAGAATTCTATTGGAAATGGCCACAATCAAATACCTCGTTTCTGAAGAGAAAAATCAGAGGACTTTCGTAGAGAAGAGGGAGGGAAAGGTACGTAGTACAAATCGCATGCCCAAACTAGAGATGGGTCTGTACAAGAAATCAAAAATTTACTAATGAGAGCTTCAATTTCTTGTGCGCATTCTTACGCTTATAAAACCTGCGCTATATTCACCTTTTGAGAGAGTATCAAAACACTTCCTAACACCAGCTTCATACCTATCTAGCGGAATGTCCGTGGTTTGTTACAGATAAGAAAATCATATTATCCTAACACATCGAGTCGATATTATTGGGATTGGCCTACTCGGCTCCGTCATACACCCGATAGAGCTCTATTTTTTGTTTTATAGGGTGGTGAAATTTATTTTTTTAGATTGTTTTTTTTGTTTTGTTAGAGTTTTTAAGAAGGTATAAAGGAGGTTGGGAGGGGTTGATGAAATACTACCATTAACTCGTTCTAAGTAGTAGTAGAGATACTCTACTTGTTTAAGTAGTAGTAGAGATACTCTACTTGTTTTGGTAACATGGCAAGGTACCGCCTCGTTGTGACATTTTGTCATTGTCAACTTGTCGGAGAGGCGGAGAGAGAATTTGGTGTATTGGAGTGTACAATCCGTGGCACCACTTGCTGAAGAAACTTCACAAGATTCGGTAGGGAGAAGAACAATAAAGAAGAAGGGATCACGTTTTGGCAAATCATACTATCGAAATTGAAAGTGTTTTAATGCATCTAACCACAGCAAAGCCACAATCATTTCTTGGGAGTTCACATCATTACAACCAAACCTTTGTTTTTAGGGAAAATTGATCACTTGATCCAAAGCTAAGAGATCATTATCAAAATATCCTACATTACATGATAACAGATAAAATGCTTCAAAGTTGAGAGAATAATTGACGATTTGCCTTTTTCTATTTTAAATTAATTTTTGAATCATTTTCTTCATAAATGACTGAAATGTCTCTCTCATTACATTCCTCTCTCCTTTCCTCCTTCCTCAGATCCCCAGCAAGAGTGACTGTGACAGATGCCTCCTAGCATCGCCTCCACAGTCAAATGTTCACGCTGCGCCGCCTACCCTTGCTCCCGCTACCGCATGGCCCCACGCCCCCATCGCCTCCTCGCCACTGCCACCTCCCCGCTCCCATTGCCGCATCTCCGCGCCTAATGTCAGGCCCTGCCTAGCGACCTCCACTCGTGGGGTCTTCAGGACCCCTACACCTTGGATGTCGACGAGATGGGCCTGTCCGAAGCCATCATCGGCATCGGCAACAGTTCGTCCCTGGCCGAGATGGGTGTCCTTGTGCTGTCCACCGTCGACCCTCTCCAAGGCACAACTCACCCACGCCGCCTTCTCCCGATGGGCCAGCGAGCTCCCCATGGGCCTAGCACGAGCCCCCACACCCCCGCCAGGCTGCATTGCATGGTCACATGGTGGAGAGAAAGAGATGGAGGAGAGGAAGGAAGACAGAGGGAGAAGCATTGGACGCGGCCGTCTACTAGACTAAGCTTGGCAGTGGCGTTGGAGAACGCGTGCAAGAGAGAAAGAGGAGAAGGGAGAGAAAGAAGAGAGAGAGAGCCAATTGGCTAGATTTGGAGAAGAAAGAGTCGGTCGGTCGGATTTGGAGAAGAAAGAGGATGGGAGAGTAGTAGGAAGAAGAAGTTAGGAGTATTTTGGTCATTTCACATGGACTTAAACAACAAAAGGAATAAAAATAAATAAAGCTTAATTTTAGGGTATTTTATCTGTTACCATGTAATGGAGGGCACTTTATCAAAGACCACTCAACTTTAGGATGTGATCAATTTTCCATTGTTTTTATGCTAATAAGGAGAGGAGGGGAAGAATAAAGACTACAAGAGCACCAGCTCATCCACTCCACTACTGCCACAATTGTGCTCCGACCACATAATCAATCTCCAGAGCATCAACTCCTCTAGCCTTTGTACTGTTTAGTTGTTGAGTAACTGAGTTGCCCTCGGCGCCAGACACCAAGAGGAGTGAGAACAACAGCAGCAGCAGTGAAACGAGTGGATGGCATTGACAAGAACAGAGGCAGTAGTCGTCGTGGACCACCTTGGTCGCTCGGCCTCGCACTACTCTTTCGGGCGGTGGCCCACCGTGCTCTTCAACATTGGTGAGTAGTGCGCGCCCGAAGTAAACATTGCATCGATAACGAAAGATTTTTCTTCCCATGGCAATCACGAAATTAACGTAGGAGTGGAGATCACGGAGCAATTTGCGTTCTTCGGCTTCTCCGAGAACCTGATCGCCTACCTGACCGTCCAGCTTAGGCAGTCGATGATGTCGGCTGTAGAGGCCGTCAACACATGGACCAGCACGATGATGCTGCTGCTGCTCAGCGTGGACATGGTTGACTCCTGGCTCAACCAGTACCACACCATCTTCTATGCCTTCCTCCTCTATATCCTAGTTTGTCTATAGCAACTCCGCATGAATTTCAGATGAAACAATTCAATTCATACATAAGTCTAGATATGATTGCATGACATTTGTTGTTCAAGAGATCTACATTGTTATGGATAGTGTGGTACCTGAATTTCTTTTGTTGAATTGTTTCCAGGGACTAGGCATGCTTACCCTCTCATCAGTACAACCACCGGCATGTGAAGGCGATGAGTTTGTCTATTCTAGTGGCTTTCTTATACTTCTCCCTTTATCTACGGTGTTGCCTCTGATTTTTCATGACACAACTCATAGCTAATCACGTGAGCATAAAGCTCATTTAGCCCGATGGGCTCAACACAAGTAGAAACAAATGTGATGAGAGAATCATAGTCCGTTCCCAACCTTGTGAGTATGTATAAAATGATTTCTTCTTCCTGCAATGGATGCCTGACCGAGGCAAGAGTATCAGCCAACCCCTTCATCTTGCGGAAGTATTCTTGCACCGTCATGTCCTTCTTCTTCAGGTTCACAATTTGGATCCTGACTTGCATTGTTCTTCCTCTATTCTAGGAGGTGAACATGGCCTCAATTGCCTTCCAAACTTCAGCTACGAAGGTGAGGAGAAGGACTTGCCCAAGAACCTCCTCCATCATGGATGAGAGAAGGACGCTTAGTACTAGCTGCTACTGTTGGAACCACGTGCGATACTTGGGATTTGGGATTTGACAAGCCCCATCTCGTTCTACAGGCTCGGCAATGAACTTGGGTGGCAGCTGCTTGGCAGTTGCTAAGTCCCATATATGAAACTAAGCAAATCCTAGCAGTGCAGATAGGGGACAATCTGTGCTTTCTAGAGTAGATAGTTTTCATGGTTGAGCTTCACCGTGACAAGGTGACCAAATGACGACGGTGCAAAGTTACTACCTAATGAAGCAAAGTTTTGAGTTGGGATGATTGCGGAAGACAAATTGCTCGTGGTGTTTGATATGGTTGCTATGAAGCTATGGCTTTGATGCTATGAAAAGCTGTATATTTTCTGCAAGGTTCCCCTTAGGGTTTGCCGTTGTATTTGTATTCAAAAACTCCAGCTCGACTAGATTACAACAAAGTAACAACCATGATCTCCAAGCACATGACGTGCTACAACTAACAGCATGAATCACTACAGTAGTGACAACAGAAAAATAGAGGGCTGAGGCAAAACTAAATTCAATTCAGAGAGTTACCTCTAACTATATTTTAACATAGTGGTACCAGCCCCACGTTAAAAACTACATCTATCTAAAAGAAAGAAGGATTAAACACATTGACAAACAGGGGAGAAAAGAAAAGAAAAACACGCAAGATGTTAATAAAGCAAGACACTCCAAAAAAATACTTGTAAGTTGAAGTTGGCAGACCAAAAAATATGTATAAGTTTAAGTTGGCATGACACAACATATTAACCGACAATGAAAAGAGAACAAAATAACATGAACTATTTGAATCAATTAAGCATGGGCCACCAACTAGTCTAGCACCAAGCTAACGCCATCCGAAAGCCCAAGCATCCAAGCCAGTACCAGTCCCAAACCAACCAAGTAGGAAACGCCAGGTCCAGACGACCCCTTGCCTACCTTCCCCTATTCCCCACGCCACGTACGCAACCTTTGGTGAGTTGGTCCTTTCGTCTGCAGCGGCAATAGGCTTGGCGTCGGAGTTGCCGTCATTTGGGAGTACACCAGCCACTTCTCAATTGTGCCTGCATGCGTCGGACTCGAATAGCATGGTTAGATTTCCCAGTGTGTTAATCTCATTGCGCGCACATGCAAATGGAATAAATCTCATTGTATGTATCAATGTATGTAGATGGCCGATGGTCACAGCAATATGTGAGGTCATCCACTAACCACTCGTCATCTCGTCCTGGCTGACTAGCTCCTTGCTTCAAAGTTCAATGATCTTTATAGCTAACGAATTAATGATCAGCTGAACAAAACAAGTACTAAATTTTGTGATTTAGATTTTAGAGTTTCAATTCTATGATCTTTAAAATATTTATGAGTTAGGGCTTTAATATTAGAATGCAATGTTTCAATTTTTGCAACAATTAAATTAGAAAATTTTTCAATGTGTTTCAATATCTAATTTAGTGTGTTTCAATAACTAAACATATTTTATTCTTGGATTCATCCTAGATCATTCACTAACAGTAGGGTTCTTGATTATGGTAAATTGTCTAATAAAGAGTTATTTATCATTGAACTTTGTCATAAAGTTAGTTGATATTATAAAATTTAGAATGCATTACTATCTACTATATTATTGATGTGTATATTGATAAGTACATGCATAGAGCATGAGGTTCCCGCGTCATTTTTGTTCTAAATCTGCCACTGCTTCTATGACCAAGTGCCAGACTCTCTTCGTAGCTTGGGCATAGCTCTAAACTTGAGCATAGCAGGGGCTGGAAGCTTCATCAGTAGCTTTCTTGTGTTTGGCATTGACAAGGTGACCTGTAGCATCGATTAGGGCTATAAAAAAAGCTCGAGACTTGCAAGCTGCTTGAGCTTGGCTCGCTCTATGTTTGATTCGAGCTCAGCTCGAGCTCCAAACTAGCCGAGCTCAAGCTTAATCCCGAGTTCACGAACTTCAATAAGCCAAACTCGAATAGCTCGCTAGCCTTGAGTTTTTCTTATAGCCCTATATACATACTAACTCTTATAAAGTTTACTCGAGCCGAACTTGAGCTTTTCTATTATTAAAAAGTAGTGTATGTTGAATTATTTTTACTGTTATCGAGCTTACTCGATCCGAATTTGAGCTCGAGTTTTTCTTATTGTTAAAAATTAGTATACATTAAATTATTTTAACTATTATCAAGCTTATTCGAGCCGTGCTCAAACTTTTACCGAGCTCGAGCTTAGGAGACTAAGCCTATTTGAATTCGGCTTGTTTACAGCTCTAGCACTGGCGAGAGCTGTTTCCAAACAATCTGAAACCGAGGGCATCTCAACTATTTCTACAGGCTCCTTGCCGTGCTCAGTGGCTTAGGCTGGGCTGTTTACCTGCACTTTGCACAGGTTTATGTCGATAAAAAAAGTACTTCAGTTTAGTATAGTGATGGTATACATAAAGACTAACGTTCAGCGCAATTGCATGGACAATCGTAACAAGTAGGGTTTTTTTTTAAACAATCATGACTCTGGGATTAGGCTTCTTGGTGGAGTTTGTACACTTGTTAACAAGGGTACTCTGGGATTAGGAAGCTTTTGAGACACCCTTTTTTCTAAAAAAAAAAGTAATTGAGACTGCATTTTAAATTAGTCGCCTGGGGATTTAGGGTGGATCACTCAACCACTCAATTTTGAAATTAGCAGAAATTATTCATTTACGTATGTTTCTTACCCCCTTCTATATATGAGGAGGTGGGATGTTAATTCGCCTCTTTTCCAACTGTACAGTTACTTATTCGGTTGGTATCTGCATCAGTGTTCCCAGATGGTGGCAGCAGAACAAGTTTGTATTTACAATGTTTTCAAAATGAGGATTACTGTGAACATAATTTACGGATGCTTTCAAAATGAGGTACTGTGAACATAATTTACGGCACAAGAAATATGAGCATAGCATTCACAATCTGCTCAAATAAAAAAATGACTTCACGTGTTGATGATTTAAAACAAAAGACACCAGAGAAGATAAACTATGACAACGTTGTTAATAATGTCGTTAGATGATACAACAGCACAAATCGATCATCTCATGAGGTAGTTTCCTTTGTTAATTGTTCCGGAGTGCAAACGTTTCAATCACTCTGATGCTATCTGCTGCAGCAATGCACATAAACGACAAACAAAATTGTTTGCTATAAGCAAATTTCGATTTAAAAAATGGGAAAACTTGAAGGGACATCCATCAACATGCCAATAAGCGACTTCCTTGCAACCTGGCACGGGAGGAGGCGGCCAGGAGCAATTACCCCCGCATGTTCTTCCCAGCGAAAAAGATGGCTGTGCTGTATTCACAGTGCTTAGTATCACCCTTTTGCATCTTGATTTGAATTGAAAGTCAATTCTTTTGGCAGCGTTGGAAGTCTTCAATTGCCTTCTTCCATTGCCAGGCACGCTGTTTTCCATCCTCAAATGTCGAAACCTTCTTTGGCTGTAAGAGAACTCAGTTAGGCATGATGAATAGGACTAGGATAATACTATGGACCAGCAACAGCAAAGATTAATACCGTGCATATCCTAAAATGCGAAGAATTTGCTACTTGTACATTGAGTTCACTTGGGTCATCAGACCAAATAATGTTCCCCTTGGTCACCATTTTTGCAGGGTCAACACAGATCAACTGAGGTTTGTCGGTGAGGATCAACTGGACCTTCTTGTTTGTTAGCTTATTAATCTTCTTCAGCTTCGATATCAATACTACAGATTCACCAGGCTCCAGGAATTCCTGCCTGCCACATTGTTAAAGCGATATGCACGTGCATGAATCACCTCTTACTTGTGGAAAAAATGTGAGCATGGTGCCGACCATTTTCCCCCCTTTTTTTTCAATTTTCTTTTCTCTCCTGTAAGTATAATAGAATGTTGTGATAAACTGTGTTTACCATCTAGAGTCGAAGGAGTCGATGCAAGCTAATCTAGATATATGGGAGCGTACTTCAGAAGATGACGCAGCACCATTATTCCCAACAGGGCTGACCTGTTGGTTGACCGGTGCACTTCCCATGTGTGACAACCAATTTGAATCCCGAGTATCCTCATCCTCATTTGCCTGAATGGGGAGATTATCAGAATGGTGAAGACTGGAATTAAGTGATTATATTGACATACGTATGTAACAAAGCATACATTCGAGTCCACTGCGAGTTTTGGTGCTTGTGTCTTCCTTATATTTTTCCAGTCAATGCCTCTGAAGAAAGGATGCTTCTTCAAGGAAGCATAACCATCAGGTCCTGCACCTGGCCGTTTGCTTGGATCAACATCCTGCACAATAATAAGATAAACTAAAGTCTACTTGTTGGAAATTTACATTTACAGTTTTCCAATTTGAGATCTAAGGCTATGCAAATTTATTATATGTTCAGATAAAAACTATCATCCATCTATTTGGAAGGCAAGTGTAACTGAGTAACCCATGAAATGTTTAGAATGTGACTTGTTTATGTTTGCAGCCTTTCTATGAAACAAAAACAATATTATCTATATGTTTTTGAAGAACAAGTGTATTACTTATGCACAAATTCTATACAAGAAGTAATCTATATATTTGTATATACCAGCAACTTGTCAATGAGATCTCTTGCTTCATCCGAAAAGTACTCAGGAAATCTGAGATCCCTTGCTATAATTCTCTGGAAAATTAACCACTCACTGGCATCCTTAAATGGAGAAGAACCAGAAAGCATTTGAAACATCGTGCAGCCCAATGCCCATAAGTCATTTCTGCCAAGAACAGATCAAAGTTCATAAGAAAAATGTGTATAAAACTCTGCTCATATCACCACAAAATGCAGTTCGGTGGAAGCTTGCTAGCTAAGCTACCCAACTGGAAGCAAACTAGGATTGAGGTCCATAATTGAAGATGACTTTTCCTTAATACAATGAGCTTTCCTTAATGCAATATGCTACAGAAGAATGAATTTTCCTTAAATTCATTCTTCTGTAGCATATAAGGAATGCATGAAGACAGGGCTGTACTTTGCATTAAGAATGGTAATGTCTTTATTTACCACCTTATGCATTCTCAGAAAAGCTTACTTTATGAAAGTACAGATATTGACCTGGCAAGCGTATTTGTTCTGTACTGACGGGACAGGTAGCCACTGGGAAATGCATCTCTGCAAGTTATCGCACCTACTCTCGTTGGGACTGTTTTAATTTCTGAAGTCTTTGATGTTATAGCTTATAACATGGAAGATGAATTTTTCGTAGGCAGAGGAACTCCGGAAGCAGGACAACAGTGAGCACATCCAGGGCAGCCGTCTACAAGACCTTATGTTTTCTAGCAAGACAAGCTTTCAGGCCTTAATGTGAATGGTAGCTTAAAGCACAGTGCAGTTTGAATACCCAAACACCTAGTCAATAAAAGTATAGTGCTGGTACTTGATAATGCAAGTAAAAACTTCCTACCGAGTCAAAACATAAAATCACGTGAAAGAATGGAGTATTTTAAGTATCACAAAAAAACATGAAATTATTCGAAAGAAGCTAGGTTTATCAGCGCATCAGTGTTTCTAGATCAATATAGTCACTCACCCAAAAGTTGCTGGGGCAGAGTTCAGGACCTCTGGTGGTACATATGCAGCTGTTCCAACAAATGTACAGGCCCTCTCATCTGTACAGTAAATATAGGGAAAACAGAACCTTACGAACAGAATATCACAAATTCTAAGACGATCCAAGACTGTATATGTTTATCTTACTAGTTGAATTTGGGAGGACTTTGATTGGAGTGTCCCTAGTAGGCTTCACACTACCAAAATCAGCAATCTTGATGTGCCCATCAGAGGTAAGTAGTAGATTTTCTGGCTGAAAGATCAAACACTGTAAGTCATCGTTACTGATGACAATAACCGACACGCCAATGTGCAACTCTGTTATGATTTACGCACTTTGACATCCCGATGAATCAGGCCTACACTATGCAAATACTCCAAAATATCAACAATTTCGGCAGCATAAAACCGTGCCTCGTCCTCAGGCAGGCGACCTTTCTGCAAGCAAAATCCATGCGTAAGAAGCAAATACAGAACAGGAATTAACCACATTGTGAGATAGCTTGACACTAACCCGAACGATTTGGTCGAACAACTCCCCGCCTTCGCACGACTCCAGCGCCATGTCTGCACAGCAAAATAAATGCCTTGCTCATCCAAGGGAAGCATTCGACAATGCAACTAGCTCTTCAGAATTAAGATTAAAGCCCTCGCTGTCTAATTCAAGGAAATGTCACTAACAGAGGGAGTAGGTGTCCTGGAACGTGAAGAAGAGCCTGATGACGCCCGGGTGATCCAGCTGATCGAGCACGATGCGCTCCATCTTGACGTAGGAGATCTTGTTCTCCTTGGTGATGAACTTCTTGTCCATGATCTTGAGCGCGTAGACGTTCCCCGTGTCCTTCTTCTTGGCCCTCACCACCTGCCATCCATCGCATGCAAACAACCACCTCAAAAACCGCAATGCCCACGGTCCAGCCAGCCAGAAACCAAGAACGACGGCACGATCGTGTATCACCGCACGTATCACCTTGGAGTAGGAGCCGACGCCGTAGATCTTGCCGAGCTCGAAGTCGTCGGCGGTGAACTGCTCCTGCGGCGCGCGGAAGGCGATCCCGCCGGCGGTGGGGGAGGCGGCGGACGCGGAGGCGGAGGGGGAGGGCGCGAGGCGGAGCCTAGCGGCGAAGTCCCTCTCCATGTCGTCGCCGCCGACCGCCATTTTGGCCGGAGTGGGGGGCTATCTATAGGCGGCGGGGGAGGGGGAGGATGGCGCGGGGTTCGAGGGGCCGGCGCGGCCTCCGATGGCGGAGGCGGTCAACGGGTGGAACCATCGGATTCGGCTTCGAGGGGTGGGAAAGCGGATGGGAGGGGAATCGATTGGACTGCGACGGCCGCAGCCTTTCGGGTTGGGGCTGGGCGCAGCGGAGGAAAGGAATCGAATCTACTCCTAGAGACGGACGGACGAAGAGCTTCTCTTTCTTCCTCTCTTTGTTGCCTTCCTCTCTTTGTTGCCTTGTGGGGTGTGATCGAATGATGGGGAAGGAATGGACCTAGCTCTTTTCCCTTCTTTCTTTTTAACTCGGATTATCGTGATCCCATTTTCTCTGCAGAAGCATGCATGAATTTAACTGAAACTTCAATTTTAGATTTTTTTTTAGAACAACCGAAATTTGTAGATGGTTTAGCTTCTACACAAAAAAAAAATAGAGAGTAGATCCCCTCCATGGAATGAGAGAACTCCGAATGTAGCTCCGGCCCCCCGTTCACCCCGTGCATGCCCCTAAATGGAGACGACAAAATTGCTGGCTTGGATCCATGCAAATGCAATGCATCGGCTGGGGTCATACAATGGCTCCTGTCCGCCGAAACGTGCTACCTGCACAGCTCCCAGAAAAAGTCGGTGGAATTCATATGGCAACATGCCGGTACCAATAGTAGCACAAGTGTTAACAGTTAGTAGCAATAACAGTCAAGAATTCTACTCCAAACAATACAAAGGTATAAAGACAAAAAGAAAAGCAAAATAATAAAATAATAAAATAAAAAATCAGAAGCTAGAACCGTTTGAAGCGGAGCCTAAATCTAGTTTGATTAGCAAAATGCAAGCCGGAAACTACAGTGACTTGCAGCTGATTTCTCTGGGATCAAAACAAAAGTACTTATTTTAGTGGTTTCCTTCCTCTTTCTCTGCATACACAAATATCTCCTGATTTCGGAAACAAAAAAAAAAAGAGAGTAGGAAATCGTATGGTCAGCACTCAGCTAGGTGTAGTAGCACATTGCAGGGCCCCATGAAAGCTTCAGAACAGAACAGCACACCGCGCATCATTTTCCCCCTTGGTCTGCGCACCACAGGTAGAAAGCACTAGTGATGACCGGGCTAGGCTTTCAGTCGTTGTGTGCCCAAGAAATTACCTAGGGGTCAAAAAAGTCACTGGTTCCTGAAAAAAGCTAAAGGAAAACTAGAAAGATTGATACATACAGTGCACATAGATCCATAAGCTAGGCTAAGAATATCATACGTTGAATCTAAAGCCCTGATTGGTAGCATCCTGCTCTAGATTCTCAACGGGAGCAATAGGAGCACCCTAAAATCGGGAGCTGATTGCAGTAGAAAACTAGAAGTCATATTTGCCCCGCTCACTTTAAGAATCAGCCTTCCTCTTTACCAAAATACCCCTTAAGTTAGGGTGTATTTACCCACCTTTTGCCTTTGCATATAATGGCCGATTTGGCCCGTTGCAATGTGACTTACCGTGCCGTGCTGGCCTGATCTGCGAGCTAAACGGGTCGTGTTTAAACGGGTCGTATCGGCACGACCCATCATCTAAACGGGTCGTGCTGTAGCAGGCCAACCTGAGATTGCAGTGGAAAACTAGAAGAAACCTTTGCCCCGCTCACGATAAGAATCAACCTCCCTCTTTACCAAATACCCCTCAAGTTAGATTGTATTTACCCACCTTTTGCCCTTACATATAATGGCTGATTCGGCCCCTCCCATCACACTTCCCATCTCATTTCTCGCTCTCGCTCACCCGAGCACTTCACAGCCATCTAAAGTTCCTGGTGCTCCTCCCCATCGGCTTCGGAGCCCGTCTTGGCCAGCCCCAAAGCCCCTACCCACCGTCGGCCCCAAAGCCCCTACATGCGGCCAACCCTAGGCGACCGGTGTCCACGACGAGCGGCGACCTCGCGTGCACCTTATCCTCCTCAGGCAAAGGTGAGTTGCCACCACCCCTAAACCCTAATTCTGTCATAGTGGAAAATCCCTATTTCCTTGCCCCCCGACGTTGTCTTTGTGGCAACCTCGACCTCTACTGTCGTCCAATTGCCCCCACATTTGCATACCTGAGCCTCCCCCAAATGCTTGGGTGTGCCCTACTCCCTAGTATCTTGTTCATATGGATTTGGATCTTGTTCATGTGAGTAATGCTTGGAACGAATACTTGTGTGCATTTGGATCTTGTTCATGTGAGTAGTGCTTGGAATGAATGCTATTGTGTGCATGCCATGCTACCATACTCTATTGTTGTCATCTGGAATTAGTGTTGTTCTTGTTGTTCAATTAGTCAAACTAGTGTGTGCATGTTGTTCATATACCTTTTGTGCATGATGTTCATGCTATGCTGCTGCTAGTAAATGATGCTAAGTACAAATGCTTGGATGTACTCTAGTACCCGATGTGAATGATGTTGAGTATGGAATAATTTCAGATGGGAGGAAATGTTGAATGGAGTGATGATAATCTCAGGATAGTTTGTGAGTTGTTTGCAGAATAAGTGAGAGCTGAAAATCGCCCAAATACTCATTTGAACCAAGTTGGTTATGCCCTCGTAATTGCAAAATTTGAGCAGAGGATCGACCTGTAGTACAATAAGCTTCAATTTAAGAACAAATAGAATAAACTGAAGAATGAATATGCCATATGGAAGAAATTGAAGCTGAAGGAGACTAGATTAGGTTGGGACAACCAAAAGAACACAATCAAAGCCGACGATGGTTGGTGGAAGAAGAAAAATAAGGTAAATAGTTAACATGCAATGCATTCATAAATGTTAAGCTATTTCTTATCCCATAAATTGAATATGTTTTAATTGGTTTTGGTAGGGAATTCCTGGAGCATCCAAGTTTCGTAAAAGTGGAATGCAAAATGATGACTTGCTGGAAGTGATGTTTGAAGACATTCGCAACACCAGGATTGGTCGTTGGTCTTTGGTCAGTGATAGCTCACCTTACAGTCCAACACATTCATCTGCGGCTATTGATCTTGAGGAGCAAGAAGATGAGACTGATGACAAGGAAGAAAGTGACCAAGAGGATGAATCACCAGCTGCTAGGAAAGGGAAGAGAGCTTGTGGTACTAACAATGGCAAAGGGAAACACTTAAGAGTGGATCACAGTTTGTGCAAGGCCACATCAAGTGTATGGTTGACTTGAGTGAGAAGTCACATGTATCTAGAGAGCTTGTGGTACCAACAACAACAAAGAGAAAAACTTAAGAGTGGATCACAGTTTGTGCAAGTCCACATCAAGTGTATGGTTGACTTGAGTGAGGAGTCACATGTATCTTTTGAAGCATATTCCAAAAAGAAAGATGACACATCCGTATGTAGCATCATAGGAATCATGGAGTTGGTCTGTGAGGGTGGTGTTATTAGTGGGATTAATGAACACTTCGTTGCAACTGAACTTTTTATCAAGAAGGAGCAAAGGGAGATATGGCTGACCATCAAAGATAATCCAGGGCGATCTGAATAACTTAAAAAGAAGTACATTGTCAAGTATGGCAATTAGATTAATATGTTGTCAAACATTTTATTTGGCTTGTGAGACTATCATTTTATTTGGCTTATAAGACATTAATGTGCTATAATATTAGGATGCTTATTGCATTATATGGCTTGTGAGACATTAATGTGCTATAATATTAGGATGCTTATTGCATTATGTGGCTTGTAAGACATTAATTGCTTTTCCTTGTGTACTGTGATGAACATCATGCCTTATGATTATGTCATGTGTTGTCTCTTGCACTTATGTCTTTTTTATGGTATGCAAAGTATGTAATATTGCACTAATCTATCATATTTTTGTTATCCATTTCTCATGTACAGATTTCTAGTAATGATGACAGTGGTGACTCGGATAATGAACATGAATTTTATGTAGAGATGATGTATTGATGACATGAGGTGATGAATAATCTAACTGTTGTTACATCTCTTGTGAGTGATGTGTTGATGACATGAGGTGATGAATAATCTAACTGTTGTTGCATCTCTTGTGGGGAATTATTACTCAATATATCTTAAATAAGAATGAGACTAGAACCTCGCAGCACAGTGGAATGGATTGGATGAGAGAGACTTAATTTGAGGACTCCTAGGGAAAGCCATCACATGTTTCGTATGAATGCTACAATCTTTTCATAGTTTGCATGATCTTTTGGTGAGCAAATACAACTTAGAATTAACTAACCATATGAGTTTAATGGAAGCATTAGTTATTTTTCTATACATATATGGTGGCTATGAGTCCAACCAAAGAGCGCAAAATTGGTTCAAGTATTCTAGTGAGACAATTAGCAGAAAATTTGATGATGTTTTGCAATGTGGTTAGCATGTCTAGGCATTATGTGCAACCTAAGGACCTCAACTTCTCTACCGTTCATAGTAGAACTAGAAATGATCGAAGGATGTGGCCACATTTCAAAGATTGAATTGGATCCATTGATGGTACTCACATACTTTCAACTGTTCCCAGAAGATCGAGTTAGATAATGTGGTTAGTATGTCTAGGCATTATGTGCAACCCAAGGACCCCAACTTCTCTACCGTTCATAGTAGAATTAGAAATAATTGAAGGATATGGCCACATTTCAAAGATTGAATTGGATCCATTGATGGCACTCACATACTTTCAACTGTTCCCAGAAGATCGAGTTAGATAATATGGTTAGCATGTCTAGGCATTATGTGCAACCCAAGAACCCCAGCTTCTCTACCGTTCATAGTAGAATTATAAATAATCGAAGGATATGGTCACATTTCAAAGATTGCATTGGATCTATGATGGTACTCACATACTTTCAACTGTTCCCCAAAAGATCGAGTAAGATACATTGGTAGATCATGAAAACAATTCAGAATATGATGGCAGTGGTTGATTTCAACATACACTTCACATATGCATCTATTGGCCAGCTAGAGTTATGCATGATACTAGTGTGCTATATCATGCATTAGATATAGATAGAGATGTCTTTCCATATCCTTCAAAGGGTAATTGTCTTTCTATGTAACAATTTTGTGAACAAATTATCCTCCTGTACTCTCAAATGGCTCTTGCATATTATGTTACATGAAAATATTATCTTGTCAATGTTGATTATCTGAACTGACCAAGGTACCTGGCCACCATACTAGGGCCAAAGGTACCATGTTCCTGATTTTCGGAGAGGGCTTGCATCATCAGGTGATAAAGATAAATTCAACAAATTGCACTCAAGTGGTTGTAATGTTGTTGAGCGGTAATCGATGTATGGAAGATGAAATGGAGAATCCTGCTAAAGATGTCGAGCTTTAAAAAGGTCAAAGCAGAAGAAGATTGTAGCAGCAACCATGGGACTGCACAACTTCATACATGAGCATGCTACGACAGACAGGCATTTTTGCATGTGTGATTGGAATCATAATTATGCACCCACGATACCATCAAGATATACGAGACATGCCATTTCACAAGATATCTCAGATTCATCGACGCCACAAATGAGTGATCGGTTTATAGATAAGCTTCATGATGACTTTGCAAGGGCGATTGCTCAATCTAGATGATTGCCAAACCGGTTGACACAACATTATGTGGTCTTTTGTTAGCACCTAATTATCTATGAACACTTCTATCTATCAAACATAAATGAGCCAAAGCAGATGAAATGACGAAGACAATCTCAAGTTTAGCACGGACAATGATGTGCTTAAGCCTGACTGCTTACCTGTAGCTGTTACTCCATGAGGAAAAAGGAGACTTGAATCACTAAATAGTGAATAGATATTCCATCTCTCGACTCAGATGACTGCGAATCACCGAAAGATACAAGTAAACTTACAATCAGTCGAACGAAACGGTACAAATGGCAATCTATCCTTGCCGCACGATGCCATCGTCCATCGCACGTTCTGAAACTGGCGGCCATTTCTTGGCAAATCAAAGCTTACATCCAGCAGTTCAGCTGACCCTAGCAGAGTACTCAACAGCTGACCCTGACCTCTCGATAGTAGTTCAACAGCTGATCATGGATATCTGATCACTTAACTCACATTCAAAGAAACCATAAACAAATTTGGAGAAACAGTAAAACAGCTGACCATGTCTAAGTGAGTGGAGGTCTCGTGGCCACTGTCAAGAAAGCAGTACACATCCCAATCGAAACAGTGAATA
Organism: Melocanna baccifera; assembly: GCA_036346265.1. NCBI lineage: Eukaryota > Viridiplantae > Streptophyta > Magnoliopsida > Poales > Poaceae > Melocanna > Melocanna baccifera. Next base: position 42,106,129 of record CM070676.1, read on the forward strand.
GGATAAGAGCATCCACAAGGAGTAAACACCAAGATTTCAAAGACATGTTTTGAACATGTCAATGCTAAATAATCTGACAGAAATGTTAGTTTGAGTCAACATTTACTACTGCGGAGCTGCAGAGCAGAAGCATCACAAGAACAAATCCTATTTGGATTATTAGTGGCTAAAAGAGTGATTACGGGTGGGTTTAGTTGGTGCCCAATTTTTTCTTGCCAAAATTTGGCTAGCCCCAACAATTTGGCACTTGTTTGGATGGTAGCCAAATTTTTGGCAAGCCTATAACCCAATGGTGATCCCCTATGTATTTTTTTATTTGCCAATCTTGGCTAAATTGTGGGTAACCAAAATCCCAATCAAAATCTTGGCTAGCCAATTTTTGATTAGGCTAGTTTGGGCACCAACCAAACATACCCTACAAAACAACTTTGTTTTGGACAGGATTAAATTTAAACAAGGATACATGTCAACATCGTGATGTTCCACATTTCTTGCTTTTTCTGGATGCAGGTCAATATCTAAGCAAGGATTGCTGTCGGAGACTAACTTACATGAACTTTACATGGTTGACTGCAGTGCACAAGTTCCATACTACTAGTACATTAGTAAGACTCCTCGAACTTTCTTGCTTGACTTTGCACATGAAAACTTGCGAAGATACATTGGTTACTTCCCCAATTCAATGGGACATTGAAAATGCAACTCACTAGTAATTCAGGTCGGCAACTCTTTGCAATGAAAGAGGAAGTCCCTAGTCAACTTTTTTTTATGAATTAATCAAACTCTAGGAAGGGTTTGTATACCTTAAGCCGATTCAGAGAGGCCATGCAAGGCTAGCAGCTCATTGATACAAACTCAAGACCGCCAAAAATTTGCTCTGGTAGCCCAACCTAGAGTAAACAGGAACTCCTCCAGATGACGTAAAAATATAGGAAATGGTCATACCTAAACGTGGAAAATAAACGAATTCTTCCAAAACTCTCAGTTTTGTACTTTAAAAATTATTTACACACAGGGAACCGTACGTGAGACTTCCGCATCATACGGCTCCGTTACACTAGATCTGTCCTAAGTCGTAGGATAGATCTAGTTTAACTGAAATGTGTGTGAAAAGGGTATCGATTTAATAGCACACAAATACATGAAACTTGAACTTTACGAGCAGAGTAACTTGAACATCGGGCTTATTGGCTGTGATCGATGGCTTTTAGCTGTGATTGATGAATTTTAGTTGAAAATAAATAATAGTAACTGAAATAAGTGACTTTAAGAAAGAGAGTACGAGCGGTGAGAAAAGAGATAAAGATACGTACGCGAGATGGGAGCGAGAAGTAGAGTATGTGATGGCCCATGACTCCCCGTTTTATCTTCGGAGCGAGAGGAATAAAAAAATTATTTTAAGAAGTTAGGTATTAATATTGACTTCTGATTTCTCTAAGCAGAAGTTAGAAACAAAAGCCAATACCGAAATGCCCTGTCAATAGAATTTACGAAACTAAGATAAGCAGCAGGATAGATCAAACCCAAAAGTGCTGCAGAGTATACCTAAACATCAAAAAGATAACCTTTTAACCCTGCGTCATTGTGGCAATTATCTTGTTAACCTTTTCACCCTGTGTCATTGTGGCAATTATCTTGTTCACCATTATCATGATGGCATTGGCAATACAATAGATAGATCAAACTTACAGTAGCAGCTCATCAATATTCAATAGGTAAACCTCATAACCTAAAAGTTCAGACGGATGAATGCAATTGCAAGGACAAAAAATTCGCCATGCCCAAAATTGAATCTAAAATTCTGTAGTAAGCATGCAGAGTATAGAGCCACGTCCCTTGTTGCACGTTCTGGTCAGTCTTCGAAGGCGGACACCAGCTCCGGCACCGGCTCGGGTACTGTGGGCAGCACCGGGTAGTTCCGCGAGAAGCACGCGTCACAGAGCTCATGAGCCTCATCGCCATAGATGCTGTGGAGCTTGTCCAGCGAGAGGAAGGCGAGCGAGTCGCAACCGATCGTCCTGCGCACAGCCTCGAGGTCCATCCTGTTCGATATCAGCTCGCCCTCGCTCGGCGTGTCGATGCCGTAGAGGCAGGAGCCGATGACCGGTGGGCTGGCGATGCGCATGTGCACCTCGCGCGCGCCGGCGTCGCGGAGCAGGCGCACGATCTTGCTGGAGGTGGTGCCACGCACGAGCGAGTCGTCGACGACGACCACGCTCTTGCCCGTGATGACGCCGCGCACGGGCGCGAGCTTGAGCTTGACGGCGAGGTCGCGGATGGCCTGCGACGGCTGGATGAAGCTGCGGCCGCTGTAGTGCCACCGGATGAGGCCCTGCTGGAACTCGAGGCCCGACGCCTGCGAGAAGCCGAGCGCGGCGTAGAACCCCGAATCCGGCACGGGGATGACGACGTCGGCGGTGGGGGCGGGGGACTCCTCGGCGAGCGCGCGGCCGAAGGCGTTGCGGCGCTCGTGGACAGCGTGCCCGAAGACGACGGAGTTGGGCAGGGAGAAGTAGATGTGCTCGAAGACGCAAGACTTGCGCGGGCGGTGCGGGACGAGACAGGCGGAGGACACGGACATGTCGCGGCGGTCAACGAGGACCACCTCCCCGGGCTCCACCTCGCGCTCGTAGGAGGCGTCGATGAGGTCCAGCGCGCAGGTCTCTGACGCGAACACGACGGCGCCGTTGGGGCGGCGGCCCATCACCAGAGGCCGGAAGCCGAACGGGTCGCGCACGGCGAAGAGCTTGTCGGCCGTCAGGAAGAGCAGCGAGTACGCGCCAGCGAGGCGCTCGCACGCGTCGCAGATGCGCGAGAGCAGCGGGCGCGAGAGCGACGTGGCGATGAGGTGCAGGATGACCTCGGTGTCCGACGAGGTGTTAAAGATTGAGCCTTGCGCCTCCAGCTTGTTGCGCAGCGCCTGGTAGTTCACGAGGTTGCCGTTGTGCGCCACGGCGAGCTGCCCGAACCGGTACCCGGCCAGGAAGGGCTGTACGTTGCGCAGCGAGGCAGCGGCGCCGGCCGTGGAGTAGCGCACGTGGCCGATGGCGGCGTGGCCGGGGAGCTTGGCGAGGCGCGCCGGGTCGCCGAAGACGTCGCCCACGAGCCCCAGCCCCGTCACCGACTTGATCTTGCCGTCGTCCCCGGCGGCGGCTATGCCGGCGCCCTCCTCCCCGCGGTGCTGAAGCTTCTGCAGGCCGAGGTAGCAGAGCGACGCAGCGTCCGGGTCACCGACGACGCCGAACACGCCGCACTCCTCGCGGGGGTGGTCGTCGCCTTCGCCGTCATAGTTGAAGGGCGTGACGCGGTCGGGGAGGGCCTGCGGCGGGGCGGGGCGGCCGGCGCGGTGGCGCAGCGCGAGAGGCGAGGGCTTGGTGGAGCACCTGAGCTGGTGTTGCTTGGGAGTTGGCGCGGCGGCGGCGTGTCGGAGGAGGCGGGAGGTGGCTGTGGTGGTCGGGGCGGCGGCGGCGGTGGCCATTCGTGATGTGCGGCGTGCGGGGTACTACTGGAGTTTGGGAGGGCGAGGGTTTCGAGGATGCCATCCCGAAAGCACGTGAAGGGACAGGATTTAAAGAGGCCGGACTGGCCGTGTGGTGGCCGTATTCCCTACGTATGGGCTAGGGCCGTGTATTTGGTACGGTCGGTCTCTTCTCGTATAGCGTATTCTTTTCTTGACCTCGTATTTCTCAGTTTAGTGGTGTCGAAAAAATAAAAAAGTACTCATATAGTAACTCCTAGACTGGGAAATCTTTTACAATCTTTCCATCAGTATGTGATTTGTTAAGAGATTTTGGCTGTCAAGTTTGAAATTAAGAGATTGACCCAGAAAGAACATAATATCTGTTTTTGACTCTGATCGTTTCGATTTTTTTCGATTTCAGTTTTTTTTTCATTATTCACTACACTATCCACTAACTCAGCTACAGTAAAATTTCAACCAGCTACAGTGAAATTTCAACTAAAAACCAGAAGTTATCACTAAAACGATCACCACCTTTATGGTTTGCTGATTTCGTTTCTTTTTTTATTTATTCTCCATCCAAGGCATTGGAGTGAAAAATACTACGGTCACATGGCTGTGTTACGAATGAAGCAATGCATTTACCTATGAAGTCCTCTGAAGTGTCAGCCATCAGCTCACAGGAATGCCTTTACATGAACACATGACCAACTACTACGGTTCATTACTTGCACGTGCCTTTGGCTTTAAGAAAACGGTAAACCAAAATCCATGAACCTAAATGTATATCTTAGCACACCTTTAAGAAAAAACATAAATCTTACAACAAATCAACCATATAGAGTGGACGCTCGTTTTAACGGTGGATTCGGGCTTTTACTGAAATTTCACTGTAGCGGCTTTTTTACTGTAGCTGATTTGACTTTTTGAGCATAATTAATTTTAAAAAATGTAAAAATAGAAAAAATATGTTAACTCATTAGGGATAATACAAAGGAACACGAGAAAAAAATATATAAAAACCTAAAATATCTAAAAAAAATTTAGAAAAAGATAAAAATACTAAATAGTGAGAAAAAAAGCAGAAACTAGAAGCTGAAGCTGAAAAAAAAGTCGAAACGAGCGGGACACTCAAAACAGAAGTGATCGTAACCGTTGGGCAACGTGACTAAAGACTCCGGTTGGTCTTATTTCAAAATTCTCCATGACTGCATCATCAAACAACTACGCTGGTTGTTCTTTTTCGTATGTTAGTATTTAAATTAAAAAACCTCAAAAATTTAAACCACATGAATCTCTTTAACTTTGAAACTTCTAGATTTACGAGTTTTTAATAAAAAAAATCTTTCGACACAATCTACATATGAGACTAGCATTGTTTGCCGATCATCACCAACATGAATAAAAACATTTAGTATGATCATAAGGGGTCAAAATCCCTCGTGATGCTAAAATAGGTTTTTGTATATATTCTTTAATGATAAATTATGGTCCATTGAAAATACAAATTATTTCAACCGACATATTGTACATCATAATTCTAAGCCTAACCAACAATGCATTGCTCTCGTAGTAGGATTGCTTTGCCGCGAGAATTTCAAGTGCACCTTGCATTTTTGAACAGCCGCCAAGGTAGAAGAAAATGGAACCGACTTTGACTACGTCGACACCCATCCTTCCTTCATCAACCAGATCCTAACCGTCCATTATGTATTAACTTTTTTGAACGGCAGATGCGGCCACTGAGGATCCTCAGTCAAGAGGGTCCATGGGCACGTGCCACGTCCGCCTTCACGATTACAATTATGGATCAGCATTAGTTTGTACATAGCTTTGGGTGGCTCGAGACATGGCCCACCAGGCACTGACGGGTGGGCCCAACTCAGCCGACCTTGACGGCTAGCGGGGCCCAGCCAAGTGGGTGTGTCATGGACTCATGGTCCTTTCAAGTAGTTAAAGCCATGCGGGCCCACCGAGTACAAGTTGGTACCGGCGGATTGGTCAGATTGGATAGGGAATTTTCGTTCGTCCGACAGCCTTTTGCGGAGCAAATACCAAAAGATAAATAGATATCTAGGGCTATCAGTATTCAAAGTGAAAATTATAAAATACGATATAAAATAAGTAATATTTTTTATATATTCGTATATCAAATAATATGAAAAAAATCTGTTATTGCTTAGGAATAATATAACATATAGCTGGATTATCATATTTAAATAGATGAAGAAACTAGGTGCTCTTCATGTGACCTCTTGCGATTAGTCTTTCTGTATTTACTCTGATTCTTTACTGTCTAATATCTTGTGTAAGGACGCAAAAAAAAAAGAATAATTTTTGTCCGATTAATCATCTGAAGGCTTGCAGAATAAATACAAAAAAAGAAATAGATATTTAATATTATCTATATCCGAACTCAACTCTAAAAAAATATGTAATAGAATATAAAATAAGTAATATCTATCTATATCTACTCTGATTACATCTTAATGTTGGATACGGGCCATACGGCCCACGTTAGTGTACAAAGCGCCAGATGATACCTACGATTGTAGCACGAACAGCGAACTAGGTTTGCTTATTTTTCCTTTTTGTTGTGCGAGAACTAGCTTTGCTATGGAATAGGATTCCATTACTATCTCAGCTAAAAAAGGGTTTCCAGTCCTATCTCGTGGAGACGTGGAGTAGTATTGATTTGTGAAAAATAACAGATCAATTGGGGGTGTTTGGAATAGCATTAGCTTTTAATTTTTTTTTATTGTAGTTGATTTATTTTACTGTAGCGAGTTGTCTTATTTGGCATAATTAAATTTAAAAAAAATTAAAAATAGAAAAAAAAATATGTTAACCTATCACGAACAATATTAAAAGAATACAGGGGAAAAAAAGAATACAAAAAAGCCCAAAAAATTTAAAAAAACCAAAAAAAGATGAATTTACTGAATAGTGAAAAAATATAAACTAAAAAAGCTGAAATGAGCGGGATCTCGAATCTCTCGTGCACTTTTCTTATTGATTTCTTAAGTAGTACTTTCGTTGCATTACACAGAGTATTCAAACTTGTTGGGTAAGTCATAGTAGGTAGTACATTCCGTTTTATCCTTGAGTTCGGGCCTTTTTTTGGTGGCCGAAATTCTTTTTGTTATTACTTGTGAACAGCAGTTAACGTGGAATCTAGTATAGGTTTTTTTAACTGCAACTTATATTTTTATGACTATGATTTATATTTTTTTTTGCTCTAACACGGATGTTTATATGAAAGAACTGAATATCAATAAACCGTATCAAAAAGACTAGCTCGATAAACCGCTTTGAAACGATTACGATAAAATTGTCCCGTTTATTCGTTTGAGGAAAGATATAGGGTGGGTTTATGGCTACGGTTTATGACTTTTGACTGTTTGTGAATGATAAGCACAGAGTAAGAGAAACTCGTATGCGATTTTAATCAATATAAATGAAATCGCTATAATGTATACTACATATCTTAAAAAGATATTATATTTAAAAACTAATTATTATAAAAAAACAATTGTTAAAACAGAAAAGAACGGCCTAAGTCAAAAACAACCCTACCTATAAACTATAAACGATAGGCCAAAAATAACTCAGCCCTAAACGGTCGACACAGGTAGTAGAATCATCGAGGCGTTGTGTTAGGACAGTTCCAATGCTTGAAACCATGACTAGTTTCTAGTCTTCTAAGACACTATGATACAAACTACAGCTCCAATATATCGTTTCTTCGTGTGGGACCAGATCGAATCGTGATCAATCCTTTCATCCTCTTTTCTGCACATACATTGGCTGTTTTTTCTAAGACACTATGATAAGAAATCAGGTTCGCTGCAACACATCTCTCGCTGGTTTTCTCACCTTGGATGACGCGCCGAAACAGTTTCCCTAGGGCAGTCCCAATGCTATAGTTTCTTACATTAATTAAGTTTACCACGTAAGCATTTTGGTGACATGGCATAGTAATTAAAGAGGAGAGATAAGGAAACGATTTCTTCATGAGGAAACTATTTCTTCACGAAGTTCAAAGCCGAGGAAACCAGCAAAAGATGCGCTGCAGCGAACTTGGTTTCTTATCATAGTGTCTTAGAAAAAACAACCAATGTATGTGCAGGAAGGGGATGAAAATGATTGGTCACGATTCGATCTGGTCCCACACGAAGAAACCATGGATTAGAGCTGTAGTTTGTATCATAGTATCTTAGAAGATTAAAAACTACTCATAGTTTCAAGCATTAGGACTGCCCTTATGAAGAAGCGATTTCCTTATCTTTTCTCTTTAATTACTATACCATATTATCAAAATACTTATATAATAAATTTAATTAATATAAAAAACTACAGTATTAAAACTGCGTTTACCGTGATTTCCTCATTCGGCACGGACGGAAGCGAGCGTGAGCTTGGCGCCCCGCGGCCAGTGGCCACAACCTTACAGAGTCCAACGAGACCAGTTTCCGTCTCGGAATCAGAGCCGCGGCGGCGTCTCGCGGCACTCTCGGCGCCACTGCTTCCCTCGAGTGGTGGTCATCCCGAGTCTCATAGCTCCAGACTTCAATATGACTAGACCACACGAAATGGGTGGTGCATGCGGCCGTGCAAGCCGCGGCGGGCGGGCGACCTGCTCCGTGAGCCATGGATCGAACATTGTGCGTGCTTGCTCAGATCAGCGTCGCAAAAACTCACGTCTGCCACGTCCACACGCGTTGGTCGCGGGGTAGGCTTCAACTGAACATTGACCGGGCCAACTCGACACGTTTGCCCGTGAGATTGGGCCGCTTTGTCTTGTATTTTTCTGGGTCGAAATATGCGGCCGTTCCTATATGATAACCCAGAACTTGCTCTAGGCCGCGTCGTTGGGAAGCTCTCTCCCGTGAAATAGTAATCCGTCACGTACTCACCTTGGGCCGTTTTGTCCTGTCGACGAATTAACGCAAGTACGTGGCGCGCCCCGGAAGCCGTGTGGCTTGACTTTGTTAGAAATCCAGAAGATTTTAATATAGACAAATATTAAAATTATTTTTAGTAAGTTTATACTATAAATAGAGAGGTATTATACTATGTAAATATATCTGAAAATTAATAAAGACTACGTTCTACTGTTCTCTCTCAATTGATGTCTCCTATGATTGATCTATCATTCTTAACGATTGATCATGTCGATTTTGTTATCGTTTATCTGTTCTACATCGATTTTTTAACAGACTTGATGGCAAACGTCGCGTTCTTGTGTACGACTACGAGCAGAGCGCCAGCGCACCGCATGGTGGCGAACCCACGGCCACGTAGGCGAGCGGCGCGCGCTCCTCCAGTTCCGCCGCGGCAGGTTTCTGCCGTAACCGCAAGAACGCATGACGTACCTTTGGTTGTAAAACGAGGAAAAGTTGGTGGCGAGCCCACGGCCACGCCTGGCCGCGGTCAAGCTCTCCAAACCAGCGTATGTGCTCACCTTCTGTTTGCCCAGCCCCGATCGGAAGCTTTAGGCCCGCTTTAGTTTAGGGCTTTTAATTTTTAGTTCATTATTTTTATTATTTTTTCTGATTTTCTATTTTTTAAGGTTTTTTTGTGTTCCTTGCATTGTTCGTAATAGGATAATTTATTTTTTATTTTTAAATGCTTTAATTTTAATTATATTAAAAAACTACTAGTTATTACAGTGTAAAATAAGCTAATTATAGGAAAAAAATCAAGGGATTACTATTTCACGGGATAGTTAGGTGTCTTTAAAATTTCCTCAAGGCATTTATTACTTTTTTACTCAAATAGCTATAAAAATAAAAAACTCAACATTTTGCAAAATATTGGTGCTACAGTAATTTTAATCCATGAGCAATATAAAAGTAACACTATTTTAAATCTAAAAATCTATAAAACTTCTTATCTGTAGATCCAAAAACTTGAAACAAGGCTCATGATCTCAAGAACTTATTTCAACAAAAAAATCTTGAAAGAATATAAGAGAATTGAGATTTTTTTTGGTTTGTAAAGCATTGTTGCACTAAAGTCGAGCTAAAACAAAAAATTAAGCTAACTCTCGAATCAAAACTCTAAATCACTTGAAATTTTATATGCATCTTCTCTAGAATGTCAGGAACCTATTCCAATTAATGATAAAAAAATTATTACCAAAGTTCTGATCTTTTTTCTTTTGAAAGAAGGTTGCATCAAAACCGAATGAAAAACTAAAAATGGTGAATATGACTTGCTCATAGGTGAATGATAGCCAAGATGATCTAGATGTGTTCCTACATGTCATAACAAGCAAGAATATTAACGAGATTGAGATAAAAAATAGTTGAATAAATAAATCACTCGGAGAGACCAAAAGAAGCAAAAACTATATTTCTTCTTGAATTTACCAACCAAGTGTCTAGATAAATGGAGATTGATTTTTTAGAGAATATATCCATCTCTTACATGGCATTGTTATAGTAAGATCAAGAAGGAGAGAGAGATGAGCAAAAACTAACCAAATCAAGAGTAAAATGATATTATTATATCATTATATTCCTTAAATATATCCTTTATCTGCAAGGGAGAAATTTAACCTGGAGTTCGTAAGCGCTTCTATGACCACCCCATGATCATAAGCCTTTTTACGAGCATGACAAAGTCGTGAATCTTCCTACGACCACCCTGTGGTCATAGATTCTTCTGCGACTAGCTTGATTTCAACTAATTTGTCTACGACAACCTATTACATCATAGGTCTGTCTGATAAGATAGTTAGCATGCGTACTTATTTTCTGGAATAACTGCACATAACTTGACTCGCAAATGAAATCGATACTCTTTTTGCCAAGATATTCGACGATCTAATTTTTGATCGTCGATAATCGACAACTAGCCATCCCTCTCTTCCTCTCTGTGTCAAGTGAATATATCATAGCTGTGCCAAACAGTCAGGAGCCAAAATAAACCAGTAGGTGTTTCAGTTTATGTTTTTTTAAATATGTATCAATGTGTTGGTGGTACCAGCAACCAGCTTGGCAACTGTGGATGGACAACACACCAAACCTAGCCTAGCCTGCCGTATCAGCTAGCTAGTCTAGCCGACGTGCGCTTTTATTACACGCGGGACTATTTTGGCCAAGAATAGGGATGTCAATTCCCCCCGTAAGGGCGGGGCTCCGTGGGGAATATCCCCATGGGGGTAGGGACAAGGGATGATCTCTCCCGCGGGGGGAACGGGGTGGGGCCTCACTATGCTAGCGGGGTGGGGCCCCACGGGAATCTGGTAAAAATAAAAATAAATATTTTAATAATATATTATAGTTTTTTAATATAAGAGATTGTATTCTTTTTTATATATTTAGACTAAAATTTGAATTTATATATTAGAATATATATTTTGAATCTATATTTAAAAAAATGCTTAAGTAAATTTGAAAGCAAATTTAGTATTTTTTTTAATCTCTCGCGGGGACCTTGTGGGGGTTGAGTCCCCGTGGGAACCGAGGACGAGGGCTATCTCCCCCTGGGAGGCTTAGCGGGGTGAGGCGGGGCCGCGGAGGCTTCCTTCGTGATCTCCCGCCCCGCTGCCATCTCTAGCCAAGAAGGCAAGTGCACTTGCTCAGTTAAGGCTAAGCTTCGCCAGAGAGCTACTTGTGAGTGAAGACAAGTGGCGTCCAACAGGACGGGTTCTTTTTTATTGTTAATGGTTTTGTTTCAAGCATAAGTATTTATATAAATAAATCAAATACCAAAAATACCAATAAATCGTTTCGCTGTTCCAAAAAATAGTTTCAAAAAGACATGAAAAACAGTTTTACGGGCACTTATTTGAACTTTTATAAGTCGACTTATAGCTTTTTTCACTGTAGTTGGCTTATTTTGTACTGTACATGTCGATAGCTTTTTTAACGTAACTAAATTAAAAAAATTTAAAAATAAAAAATAGGTTAGCTTATCACAGACAATACAACGAATATAGGAAAAGGCAAAAAAGTTTAAAAAAGTCTAAGAAATTAGAGAAAAACAAAATTAAAAAGTTAGCTAGAAGTCAAAAACATAAACCGATTTGTATAAGCCAAAATAAATATAACCTTATTTGTTTGTTTAGGAAGTAAGATCAGATTGCTCCGCACGTTGATGTTCCTAACGTACAACATAGGACGTGCTGGTGTAGATGCTGACCTGGGGCTGGGACGCCAGGTGATCATGTTAGGCAGCGCTTAGAACGGTTTCGCGGCTGGGACGCCAGGTGATCATGTTAGGCAGCGCTTAGAACGGTTTCGCGTCTGGATTCTGCCATCGCTACGAGCTTATTTTTTACTATTGCTTTTTTATTTTTTCTATTTTTTATTTTTTCTCGTATTTATTTGCATTATCTGTAATAAGGTAACATATGTTTTTATATTTTTTAAATTTAATTATACCAAATAAGACAACTCAATACAGTAAAAAAAACAGCTAGCTATAATAAAAAAAATCATAAGCCACCGCCATTCTGAACACCCCTTACTCATGTCTTGTCTCATGCCAGGTTTATCGTCCATTGGAGGCCTTTGTTTTTTCCTTGTATTATAAGATCTTTTTTTTAATAATATTATCTTAACTGTTTTTTAGTTATATTAAATAAGTGAAATTCTATGTAAGTAAAGAAAAGATGAGAAGAGATAATGTTCTATCTCTTGTGCAAGAGATAACTTGAGCCTGTTAAACAAAGCAAATAGTGAGAGGATATGAGACAAAAAAATATGGTAAAAATAGTATAAAATAGTTAGAAAAATAATTTACTAGAAGCTTTAAAGATAACCTTAAGAGATAAACTATTGTATATGCCCTAACTGTCTCAAATCTTTCTGCTCAGGAAAAAAGGTTTATTATTTTCTGGCTTTTTTTGAACCTTTTTTTGCATTTTTTTTGTATTCATTTGCATTGTTTATGATGTGCTAACCTATTTTTATTTTTTTTTTAAAACTCCGCGAGAGTGTATCTAAAACTCTTTGTAGAACTGTGTTAATCTTAGCCATCCTAGCCAACCGGAACCGCAATGGCTCCGCTCAACTTCAAAATGACATACACTATTTGGTTTTCTAGTCTTTTTTAATGGCAAAATTTGGAGCTTGTATGTTAAGGGCCTTCAATAGTTTCACTAGTAACTAAATAATTTTCACGCTTGAGCAGTGAACGGTTTCGATTCAACAGTGTTACTTTTCAAAATAAAATGCACGATTTGCATTATATCAACTCTAACACTGCCAAATTAGCAGACAAACATTCTTTTAGGTAGCGCTCCGTAGCTTAGTTAGATTATTTGTTATAATTAAAATTTAAAAAATAGAAAAAAAACATGCCAATCCATCACGGACAGTACAAAGTAATACGAAAAAAAGAAAAAAATATATATAAAAATAAGAAAAAAAAAATTACTGAATAGTAAAAAAATAAAAATTAATTTTAAATTATTTTAAGCGATGCCTTAATAGCCGAAAAACACTTATAATGAAGATTCTCCGACAAGTACCATGCCCATAAAATATCACGTTCGCTCCCGAGTCCCAGACTTCAAGTCGAACACGACACTTCGTGCCAGTGGACACATCCATGTACCGAAAGTCCATGTACATTACAAAGCAGCGCCAAAGCGAACCAAGACATTACAAAAGGAAAAGGGAAATAAAACAACTCAAATTCTATCCTGCATCGGTCCATCCTCGTGCCACGCTTCTTCCATTCCCTCTCCTCCCTCCTACTCCCAACCCCATCGCGCATATCGCCGGTCAAAGCACACCACTTCAAATCCAAATCCGAACATAAGGTTCCGCTTTAAATGCGCCGTCCACGCGCCGCCGCACGCCGCCGATGACCCCCGCCGTGAAGGACGCCGGCAGCGACCTCTTCGCCGCCAACCTCAAGGGCGCGCTCCTCGCCGTCGCCTCCTCCGCCTTCATCGGAGTCAGCTTCATCGTCAAGAAGAAGGGCCTCCGCCGAGCCGGGGCTGCCGGCTCCCGAGCAGGTCTGCCCCAACTCGCCGCCCGCCCCGGCGTCCCAAAGGCGCTGTCCTTTTCATTCTTCTCGTTGCAGCTCTAGGTCTTTCTGGTTCTTGGGTGCTAATTCGAACTTACATGCTGTGGGATGTGAGAAAGGCGGATCCTTTATGCCCAATCCGGTCAATTCCATGTAACAGACGATGTGACCTTCGTTGTCTTGTTGAAAATTTCAGGTGTCGGAGGGTATGGGTACCTCTTGGAGCCGCTCTGGTGGGTCGGGATGATCACCAGTAAGCTTTCACCATCCTTTTGGCCTCATTTGTTCCTAATCATGTGGGAATTCGACTGAAATATTTCGGCACAAATTGGAACTTTTCAGTGCTTGTCGGGGAGATCGCCAATTTCGTGGCTTACATGTTTGCGCCGGCCGTCCTCGTCACGCCGCTGGGCGCACTCAGCATTATTGTCAGGTAGAATGGCGAAATTTTTAGTTGGCGTGTATAACATTTGGAATTCATTATTTGGGTTTGTTCTGATATGTGCATGTGTGCTGTGATGATTTGTTGGGGCAGTGCTGTTCTAGCCCATTTCACACTGAATGAGAAGTTGCAGCGGGTGGGCGTGCTGGGCTGTGTTCTCTGTATTGTTGGGTCGACGGTGATCATCCTCCATGCTCCCCAGGAGAGGACCCCAAGCTCAATGGAGCAGATTTGGCACTTGGCGACCCAGCCTGGTAAGTTCCCACGCTTTCTCCATTCAGCTACTTGCCATCACAATGGACTTGTGTTGTGACATGTGTTCTGTAATGTTGCTGCAGCCTTCCTTTGCTATGCTGCATTTGCAGTGGCAGTGTCACTGCTCCTGATGCTATATTGTGCTCCACGGTATGGGCAGACGAACATAATTGTGTATGTTGGAATTTGCTCAGTGATTGGATCCCTGACGGTAAATGTTCTGCTCGATTGTGCCTTTGGCATCGTATTGTTTTGTTGTTAATATGGCTTTTGTGTGCTGTTCTGTTTTGTTAGGTAATGAGCATTAAGGCTGTGGGCATTGCCATTAAGCTTACAATTGAGGGCATGAACCAAGCCGGGTATTTCCAGACGTGGATGTTTGCAGTGGTTTCAGCAACATGCATAGTTATTCAGTTAGTTTACCTGAACAAGGTACACGGTACACCCAATGCCTGACCAATATACATAAAAAAATATGCTTGTTAACCTTCCAGTTTTCGCGCAACAATATAACAAGACAAAATATGCTATACGTAAATTTTGCCAGAGGCTCCCAAAGAAATTTTGTCAGGGGCTCTGCTGATCACATCCTAATTGACTCATTTATCGCAGCATCACTTAAGTGTTACCTCAGCTAAAAGAAAATATTTTCAGAGGTTACATCTCAATTAGCGGCTAATGTAATTTTGGTGTTGCTGCATGTCGTGTTCAATTTTCAGGCATTGGATACTTTCAATACAGCAGTGGTCTCTCCCATCTATTATGCCATGTTCACAACCCTCACAATTTTAGCAAGTGCTATAATGTTCAAGGTGAGCAAAATTTCTAAAAACATTAGTATGCGCCCAGTGTTCTCCGTACTGTGCAAATTGATTAGTAAATTTTTGTTTGGTGACTATCCAGGACTGGTCTGGGCAGAGTGCAAGTAGTATTGCCTCTGAAATTTGTGGATTTCTTACAGTTCTTGCCGGTACTGTTGTGCTACATTCTACTAGAGAATCTTATCAAACTCTATCGGCAGGTAGATTCTTGTGAAGTATGGTACAGCATGGACAGCAAATATCTTCTTCCAAAGTAACTCAAATCACTTTTTTTCTGTATATCACTGCAGACCTGTATACGCCTCTCCCTCCAAAGATATATTGGCACGTCCAAGGAAATGGTGATATAGGGAAACAAAAAGAGGAAGACTCGCTGCCCTGCGACTTTATCACTGTCATGCGGCAAGACTACTTTGTCTAGAGATCTTCCAGGATGCTTGGCTTTTCATGTGCCATTTCTTAGTCCTTCCTGTTGAGATTGGAGACTGAAGCCAGTCGTTCATAGCCCCCTCAAGATCATCTTGACACCAAGGCCTAAGCAATTGTGAAATTTTGTAGAGATCATGTTGGGTCGTGCTCGATCCGTCGCATCCAAGCTAATGGCCATAAAATTACTTCTGAACAACCTAGCCCTCTAGGCTGACATTGCTGTGAAGTACTGTAGAAAGTTCGTCAGGGATGTAGATTTTTTTTCATTTCATCTGAATGTCAAGTATAAAAGGCTTGCTATTGCTAGTGTGACATTTTGTTCACCCTTGTCGGCTCCGCAATGTAAGCTGGTGTATTTGAGGTTTGTATTGTACAATCCATTCTGAATCTATCTGGGTTAGAACCTCTGTTTCAGTGAGGTATTGAAACAAAGTGTAACATCTTAAAAGTACGGGACTATTATAATTATGAAAATTTAAAATCTTTTATCGATTTTCTGTGCCATTTAAAATTTTGGGAGTTCTTTAGAAATTTTTGTTGTCTTGTGCTAAATAATTTAACAACCAGAACCGAATCTTGGATGAAGAGTCAATTATTTGGACAATTTATTTGAACCAAAACTTGAATTAAAATTATCAAATCAGAATTTGGATCAAATAGAAACCGAAAGCAAAATTTATATTAATGCTTTCATCTAACTGTCATCTGAAAAACCCAAATCCAGAGATTTCAAAAGTCATTTCTCAGAACTAGACAAATCTTGAAGTTCAAATTTTGAAAATGCAAAAGCTTGAACCAAAGTTTCCATTCGAAAACTTAAACTTTGAATCTAAAATTTGAGGTAAAATTTTAATTTAAAACTTATTTACAAATTTAACCTTGGAAATTCAAAAATATAAAATCAGAAATTCAAACTTTGGACCATTCTTCAATTTTGCAAGATTCTCAAAATTTTCTAAAACTTCTTGGCCCTCAGCCCATCTCCCATCCAGCCTCTTTCTCCCCTTCTTTCCTCCCTCCCTCTCCCCTCTGTTCTTGCTGCCGCACAGCCCGACTGACCTCCTCCCTCTTCTGGCCTCTTCCTTTCCTCTGCTCTGCTCCCAGCAGCTCTGGCCCATGGCAGCGCCTCTCCTTCCTCTTCCTTTCCCTTGCTCTGCTCCTAGCAGCTCCAGCCCACCGGACGCCTCTCCTTCCTCTTCCTTCTCCCTGCTCCTGGCGCCCGCTCCTGGTCGGTCCAAACCGTGCACCCGAGCGTCGAGCTTGCATCACCCCTCCCGCCTAGCTCCGTCCCTTTCCTAGATCCTTTGTAGGATCGTCGATGGCAATTAGAGGGGAGTGAATGATTGCAATCTGTAGCGGAAACTATATGTCGCAGACAGCCAAAAAGCTATCTTAATCTGTCGCAAAAATCGTAAGCGATAATATCTTTTTTCACAATATCTGCTTAAACACCAAAAGCTATCACCACACCTAAAAGCCATCACCATGACCAAAAGAATGGACTTTAATCTGCATATTAAAGGAAACATACAGAATATAGCAATTGAGTTATCTCTTGTGGGTAAAGATGTATAGTCTTTACAGAATATAAACTGTTCGAACAGTCATAGCCATAGTCAAGGGCGGACATGTGAATTTTCTCGAGTTAGTTCTATTTCAAAAACAATATTTGTGAGTAGGATAAAAACCTATCAGAGGGAAGTATTCTGACTTTAACTTTTTCTAGAGGGATGTACTCTAGTGGTGATAAAAACTAGCATTAGTGGAGGTAACCATACACTGTAAAAGGTGGATGTAATTTGCGCTACTATTATTACTGCATTTTCACAACCAACTTTAGAAAATCTGGTTTAATTAAAACTGCTAAGTCTCAGGAGTTTTCTTATTTATTGTACTTTCCAAACACTATTTTCTACAACTAAAAGAAACTCAAGCCTCCCTTGACAGCTTTACATGTATTATTATTGTATTCTGTATGGTGGCTTGCTGAGTACGGTTGTTCTCACTCTTGCTTAATTACCATTATTCAGTTAGTCAGAAAATATAAGTTCAAGCCTTACAATACTTCAGAAGGGATCGATAGAGCTGGAAGATAACAAAGCAAAAAACTAGATCGCAAACCCCAGTTGGTTGCTTGTGAGCAAGTTCTGAGGGTCCCACTTGTGTGAAGTTTTCGCTGCTGCACTCTTTATTTTCAGCCTATTCGGTCCATGTGTAAGTTATTATTGTATTATTAAAACTTTGGCATAATATGTTTTGATATATAGTAATGTATTTATGAGCATTATTTATTGATCCAGAGAATAGTACATAGAATCATAAAAGATCTGAATTTGCTAACTCGGGGTCCGACGCAAAGCAAACTGCATGCTTTTTCCTCCCTTGGTAGCACTTTATGAGCATTGTGCCTCATGTTTGTTTTGTTGTTGCTGCTTGAGTGCTTTGACCTCAAGTATAGTTCGGCAAGATCCTGAATATTTCAAACGCGTGCACTCTCATCTGTGCTCGATGGGCATTTCTTTTACAGCATCATGATGTAGCCTTTCTGTCGGGCTTTGCGAATACAAAGTCGAATGCTTTGTTGCGAATGCAAAGTCCAAAGCTTTGCTTTCCGTTCGCGCACCGCCTACACAGTGACTAAGGAATGCGGAAAATTTTTTGACTAAAAATAAACAGTAACGATTAAAAAATAGTTATTAGAAGGAGATGAGCGGTAAAGAAAAAAATAATAAATAGATGTATACTTAAGACAAGAACGAGAGAAGTAAAATACGTAATACACTCTTGATCCTTTTATCTTTGAAACAAGACAGAAAGAGAAGTGAAGAAGTCGCTTGAAGAATCAGATATTTATATTAGTTTTTAGAATATTTAAATATAAATTAGAAATAAAAAATAATATGAACACCACCTAAGACGGGCATTTCACTTTAAAAGTAAAACCATGTGCGTAAGTAACAACGCAGGACACACACCGGCTAAAATGAGCATTTCACTTAAAAAGTAAAACCATGTGTATAAGTAACAACACAGGAGTAAGAAGACACTGGCACCTTTCATCGCAAGTCCTTGTTTGCTACTTACATTTTAAAGCTATTCACTTGCTAACAGTACTAGTAGATAATTAACATTAAAACTTGGCCCGGATATCATCCAGAGAACAAAAACGAAATAAATAACTAATAAAACGGCACAATCACAAGCTTCAAAGAGACGTAATATATGCACAATAACTGTTAGAAATAATTTTGACTTAGAGTCTGAGATGTAGTAGAGTTCGTCTCCGTGTGTTATTCGAGTTGAAGTCGAGTTTTACTTGAA
The DNA here is from genome assembly GCA_036346265.1 of Melocanna baccifera. Classification (NCBI taxonomy): domain Eukaryota; kingdom Viridiplantae; phylum Streptophyta; class Magnoliopsida; order Poales; family Poaceae; genus Melocanna; species Melocanna baccifera. The sequence goes on from CM070676.1 coordinate 42,124,844, forward strand.
GTCCGAATACGTATGTTAGTAAGAGAGTATTAGCTTATATATTTAGGATGATTGTAACCAATTTAATCAAGGAAACAAGTAAGAGAATAGAAAAATCTAGAAATTTTTTTATGTTCTTTTAGTTTATTTATAATATATACATTTTCTCCTAAGATAAATTCAATAATTAGTATCAGAGCTTACACGAGAGCCTCTCGCTGAAAAAAAATAGTCTCAGCGATTTTAGTTTCGCGTTCGTCTCAAGGGGCGCTCCCGAAGGCGCACGTCGTTCGGTCGATGCAACGTCAATTGGGCGTCATCTGTCGGTTGGTCCAGTGCACAGGCAGCAAGAGCCAAGGCAGGAGAGAGGACTATGGGAGCCAGCACCAATTCCGAGCAAGGAAAGAGCAAGCGAAGGAAGAGGTCAAGACCAGCGGCGGCAAGGTGGGCAGCTCCCTGTACAGGTGCAAGCGGACGCACATCCAAAGAGGATTTGTCTTCCTGCGCAGGACAGAAAGCCGTCAGAAGACAGTACCCCTTTGCGCACAGGAGACAGAAACAACCAAGCCGATGGAGTTCGCGTGGGGGGCTGTGCAAACAGCGGCACGGCTTGCTCGCCGTAACACTCAAGAGCAAGCACGCGTCTCTTCATCGGTCCGCGCGTGGCAACATCATCTCCGAGTCGACTTTTGTCCACCAAATCCGAGCCGCCTAGTTGACGCGCAGAAGAGAGATCAGAAAGGAAACAAACAGCAAGTGACTTGTAGATTTTTTTTTCATGCGTGCGGAGAAAAATGTCAACGCACAGTAACGTGCCAGTTTTTTTCTTCGACCCGAGCATTCAGTTAAAAGGCAGAAATCGAACCGTCCAGTGGTGGACAGCAGAAAGCAGCATTTTATTTCAGTCCTTCAGTTCAAGCGAAAAAACAAAACAGTGTTCAGCAACTGTCTACCGTAAATTTGAAGATGCTATCCGGTGCTACTTCGCGGGAACATACACAACGCCGATGGAGACCAATAATGACGGTGGTGTGATGCCACTAGGAGATGAGTCTGAAATGTTGAGAAGATGTGTTCGCCATCTAAATTCGAATACGTAAAGTTGAGTCCGGAACATTGAGAAGATGTGTCATCGTTCTGTGTCGAGTATGAGTTGTGTGTCGAGTATGAGTTGAGTAAGTTATAGTTGAAACCGACTACCTTAATATTTTAGAATCTTTGTATCTGATAGACCCGTACCAGTTAAGTTAAGTTCCTATATGTAGCTTGTATGTAGAACACTTCATGTGGAGATGTGAGTGGTAGTTCATAATACATTAAGACTAAAACTAGAGTATGTCGAGTCAAGATTAGGAGAAGATTGTTAAAAATAATCTTAATTTAGAATCCAAGATATAATAGAATCCATGTCCATGTGTTATTCGAGTTGAAGTTGAGTATTACTTAAAGTTTGAATACGTATGTTAGTAGAAGAATATGATACTATATATTAAGAATGCTTGTAATCAGTTTAATCAGGAGAGTAAAAGAATAGAGAAATTCAGAAATTCTCCCGTATTCTCTCAGTTTATTTGCGATGTGTGCGTTTTTTCCTAAGGCAAATTCAACAGTAACCATTTTGTGCAGTAGCGGTGTTAGGAGACCCCAAAGCTTGTGCAACGCGTGCAGCTGGCCCAGAGAGGTAGCTTTAAGAGAGAAACATGCATCTTGCTCAAGTTAGCTTAAAGTCAACTTAACTTCTGACTTCTGCTTTTTTCATTATTCAGTAATTTTATCTTTTTCTGATTTGTTTAGATTTTGCCTTTTCTTTTTCTTTTTGTATTCTTTTGCATTGTTCGTGATGAGCTAACATGTTTTTTTTTTCTATTTTTATATTTTTTAAATTTAATTATGTCAAATAAATCATCTCAACTACAGTAAAAAAAATAAGTCAGATACAGTAAAAAAAACCATAAATCAACGTCAAACTGAATGCTACCTTAGCTTCGCGGCATCTCCTCTATTGCTAGTGTCGGCCTGACCGACAGGAGCTGGTTTGCCTGTGCTGCTGCCAGGCAGCGATGCTGCCAATATGCTCTTCAGCAGACTCTGCAACTGGCTCCAGAACTTCGGCTTTATTTCCAGATTCACATCGTTTGAGTATTCTTCGTTCGCTTCAACCACATGGCGGGCTTCCAGCAAGTGCATCAGTGCGGCTTCAATCATCTATGAGGAAAAGAGATCCAACATATTGATTGAAATGAAAAGGGGGCATTCCATTCCATATTTATACACAAATATGACATTCGAGATGTACACATACTAGACGGCAAGAGCCGCAGGCAACCTCATAGCATCATGCTCAACCAGTTTCTACGTACTGGTTATTATAGTAAGTCTATTACTAGCCATAGTGCAGCGACCTATTGCAATTTGTGTATTGCCAGAAATGCCTTTTTTCAAATGTTGCGCTCTACAAAAACGTGAAACTCCTACTTGGAAAAAACAAAATGTAATAACTCAGCAAAATTACTCTTACCAGTACAGCCATGGTAGTAGTGCCAAATATGAAGTATAACTTGCTTAATTATGCTAAGCAGACAACACTGATCTGCTCTGCATAATAAATATAGTTGCCAATGTCCGTCTCAGAATGCTAAAAGAATAATAGCGGAACTAAGATCAGCAAGGCCAGAAAGAACATACCGCACATGAGTGAAACGAATTGGAGAGGTTAGTAGAAAGGGCAGATTGCGCCATAAGGATGTTAAGAAACATGGTTGGATGTGTGTTTGGACCATAAAATTCTAAAGCTTTCTGCCAGCTTTTCTCTGCTAGTGAACCATACCACTTCGCTTTCTGACGATATTTATCCTCATCCTTCTGTTTGACCTCATTGTCAACCATCAAGGAACTTTAAGCACAGATCCCTCTGATAACAAGCTAGCTGAAAATGACCAAAAGCAGCTTCCTGTCTGCGGTGTTCACCAAGGGATTCATATGTAGACAAAGCCTCCCGAAAAGCATCATTTGCTGAAATCTCAAGAACTTTCTTTTAGATGATTCATCAACAAGTCCACCTTCGTAACTCTCAGTTAAGAAGCTTTCCCTTGCCAAAAGCATTCCAAGCCTCAGGTGGGTATGGGCATACTGGGTGTAAACTTCATTGCACAGTACTTTATCGACCTCATTATCAGCATAGCTCAGTTGCCTCTTAGCTGCTGTATAGTAGTTTATTGCTTGAAAATATTCTGACTTGGCAGACTTAATGGATTGCATATATGCACCTTCAGGAAGATCATCGTTCTGAAATTCATCTACCTTTGATACTAATTCCTCTGCTAAAGCTCTTCTACCATGACCTAAGTTGCAGTTGATCAATACAACATTTGTGTGGTCAGAGACCTCTTGGAATGCTCTAGTAGCATCAGCAAAAGCACTCTCAGCACTACCCAGATTTCTACTGTCAAGTCTATGGCGGCCCAGTTCATTGAATGCCCAGCCTCTTTTTTTAAGAATGGTGGACATTTCTGTTGAGTGCACAGGTAATGCACACATGGCAACCTTGGCCAAACCATAGCAGTGAATAGCTGAACATAAATTGTATTCGATATCTCCGGGTTTAGGACCCCCAAGGAGCTTGAAGATACCACCACCCCACACTGGAAACGTCTTCATTAGATTTATCAGGAATTCCATCAGCATTGCTTGACTGTCTTTCCATGGTATGGTTATCACGATCAATATCAACACTTGATACTGAGCTTTTTTCAGGACAAGTATCAGTATGCTGCTTTTTTTCAGAACCCTCCATAGCTTGCTGTGCACTGGGACTGGGGTTCTCTTTAGTTTCTCTAGATTGTGAATAAAGGTTCCTGCCAGATGATTTTTTATTTTTCTTTTTTCCATAGAATTTAGAGGCCTCAGGACTGCTGCTGCTTGCACTGCTGCCACTGTTTGCCCTATCACTTTGGCAGCTACAGTTTATTAGTGAGCAAGTGCCACAATTCTGCTTATCCTTTCCCAGTTTTCTCTTAAGACGTTTGACCTCCATTGCAACTTCATTTGACATTCTAAGTTGACCATCAGGCTTTTATTCTAGAAACACCGGTGCTTGATGGCCACCGCTCAATCTGTGATATTTCGCATGGACATCGCCAACAAGCATCCATGCCTTAGCCCAAAATAAATAATTTGGAGGCAACCGTTGGGCAGAAACTTCATAACTGAAGCATTTTGTGTTCTTGAAATAGTCTGCCTCGTCCAATACAAGATTTGCCTTTAGATCACCATCTTCAAGACTCAATGAACTATTGGACATGGATGAGATGAATTCATCACCATCGAGATGTTTAGGCATAGACCCGTAAACAAAACAAGCTAACTCCACAACTTTAAGAGTGTGATGAAGCTGCCCATCATTCTTGTATGCCTCTCCGAGTGCCAGATAAGATTCTCCAAGCAAAAGAACAAGTTTCCACAATTTATGATCCATTTTCAATTTTGGTAGCCACTCCCTAATGTCGCAAACTTCAATACAGTCAACATCACCACATCGACATAAAGAAAAGTCAACAGGTCTCTCCCAAATGGTATCTGCACTGTCAACATAACCATCTTGAGTGTAATGCAGCTGCCAGTTCCATCTAAGGGATTTGATAGCTTGTGCTATGTGCTGTATAGCTGCCAGCTTATAGGAGATTGTATCAGCAATTGTTCTTGATATCTGAGAGGTTCCAGCCTGACACATTACCAAGCTATCCAAAGAAACGTCTCCTTTTGTAGCTGAAGATGCAGGACCAATATCAATATGACCTGGTTCCACTGAACTATTTGACACACGAGGAGATTCTGACTGTGAACATTCCAACATATTATCTAAGGCTGCTAGCTCACCCTTGCTAATATCCGGCAATACATCATTTTGCTTTGATGGTGAATTTTCAAGGATCAACTCTGAGATTCATCATCCAAGTCAGTAAGAGTAACTTCAGATTCAAGCAGAAATGATTCAGATGTCAATTCCAACTCTTCATAACATTTGAGGATGAGCCTTGCAAACTGTTCATGAGCATATGCTCGGACAACCTAAAAGATCACAAAAAAAAAATCTCAGTCAAATCCTTACTGATAAAAGTAAACAATAGACAGATATGAGCATGATGTGATAAATAAAAATACCAGGTGATCCTGCTCGCTGAGAAAGTCCAAACATTTTCTGAAGAACTTCGCACAATTTGCTCTATTACTAGGTACCTGCAAAGCATATATAATATTAACAATCAACAAAGCTGTATGAATGCAAAGTAACAGAGAAAATTCCCTTATACCTTTGATAAGGACATCCTGTGAGCAACACGATAAAGGAGTGTGCCCAGAGAAAACAATGACTCTTTTCTCCCCTTGTTCATTAAACAGCACACAGGACCACATGTAGATCTATGATCACCAGCTGTATGTTTTTGAGGTAAGACAGACAGATCATATAGCCGTATAACATCTTCTTCAGCACCATTGTACAGCTGAGAAAGCAAAGCTTCAGTGTAATGCACAAGAACTAGCATGATGGTTATGGCTAAAAAAGATTGAGTTTTAACTTTTAAGTAAAAATATTCATGTGATACACACAAGAGACTAAAAGGTTGAATATGACAACATAAATAAGTTCAGATGCCATACCCAATATGCACCAGGGTCTTGCTTATAGTTATCCTGAAGGAACCTCAGGACAGCCAGGCCATTTTGCTGGACCACTTGTGGATGAAATGCAGGTGTACCATAATCGGACACACCCTTAAGTAGAAATATATCATCATTTTTTAGAAGCTCATAACCTTGGACAACACCATTCTGATGATAACAGATGGCCAATTCTGGCACACTTGCCATTACATTGTCAAGCCAAGCTTCAAACCAGTTCAATGGAGTAACCTATCAAACACAATTTGTCAACAGAAAGAGTAAAGAAAGAAACTGTGAAGCCACATTAAATAAAATTAAGCATACCTGTCTTGAAACATCCCAGAGGTGCAAACTGACTGCAATATATTTCTCTTTGCTAAATATAAGCAAGTCGCTACCCAAAAGCATATGGAAATTGTGAAATTGCCAAAACCAAACCTTCCGAAGTCCATTGTTTCCCACTCTCGTACTCTTCTCAGATTCTTGCACGTCACATCTGGGTTTTTCACCAACATGAGTGGTTTTCTTAATGGGATCTGATGCTTTAAGTTTTTGCTTATTTTCCCTTGCACCCCAGTACAGGTTTTCACGTGTACCATGTGATACTTTTCTACTTTTACTACTTTTACTGACATTCTGATCCAGATACTGTGATGTGCTAATACTAGATGATGAGAGCGGATCAAAGGAACCATCCCTATGACCAAAGGGTCCACGCAAGATAGTGGATGTTGTTTGCTTTTCCTGTGATGGTTGATGACTTGGCAGACAATCACAAGCCTCTGCTCTCACTGAGTGCATTGCAAAATTCAGAAAAATCGAAGGATCAGATCCTTTAGGCTGGTTATTTTGTCTTCTGAATATCTTTTCACCTTCATCAACATCAGGCCTGCAACACAATATAGAGCATTGCATTAGTATTAACTACATTGAGCATTATCTTTATAATGCAACAAGCAACTTACCCTGTGTTTAGAATGAGAATATCTCCAATACAGTTAACAGCAATAGATACTTGTGCCTTGGAGTATGGTATGTTGAAATTTGCTTCAGAATATCAGTTGGAGCAATCACATCTATTTCATCACCATATTCGGCTAGGCCTGACACAGCTAGTGCTTCACACTTCCTTGATAAGTTTTGGTTGACAAGCCCACTTCCATACCGTAATCCTGAAGAATATGAACAAACATAACAATAAGAAATGCATTGGCGTGCCCAACAACTATAACCATCTGCGACTACTGCCTACTGGATGGCTCAAACAGGCTGATAGCCACATGCACAATTTGAATGGCAGCAGCTTGTGGGGGTGAGGTCGCGGATTCATCCTTAAATCTCTGTAATTTCAGACATATACAAGTGGGTGCATTTGTGTGTGGATGTATGTGTGCATGTATCCAGCGTTGTACTTTAAAAGGATTAATTATACTTTCCGAGTTTATGTAATTTTCTTTGTTGCCAGCTAGCCATAGGAATAAAATTCAACAGTATCCTTCTTTCACAGGTGCTTAGTGTTATGAATATTGTGTGTTGATATGAGACCCAAAGGGCCATATATATATGAGAGTACAAGGGGATATGCTATATAAAGATAAGGTATATATGGAATAGAATACAAACTCTATATCTTAATACAACTCTATTTCCTTAACACCCCTCTCAAATATAAGGCGTATGCAATAACAATACATTTAAAAAGACTTGTTACTAAAATAGTAAACAAAATCCGAAGTCTGAGTCTTGATGATGTCGTCGTAGCGTGCAACTCTTGAAAAATACTGTCGAATCAAGCCAAAGAAGAATAGATAGAAGTATGGCGGCGCAGATCGAAGCCCAAAACGGCGGCGGTGTAGTGCACAAGGTATAGAAGAAGCGCGGCGGCCTTAGAAACTCGGGGCGACGGCATCATAACGACTTCTACAATCTGCACGCGACTCAAAGAGAAGAACGGCGGCTACTGCCATAGAATAGATAGAAGTATGGCGGCAACAGATCGAAGCCCAAGACGGTGGCGGCGCAATGCACAAAGTGCAAGAGAAGCGCGGCGGCCGTAGAAGCTTGAGGTGATGGCTAAAGAAGCGGCAGCATCATAACGACTTCTACGATCTGCACCCGGCTCAGAGAAAAGAGCGGCGGCTGCTGCCATGCAAAAGAGAATTTCTATACTTTTTGACTGACAATAAATTTGTGGACTCGCACGGCTTGGACGAACTAAAAGGTAGAAGTTACGAACTTGAGATGGACGTAACGAAAGACCTAAAAACAAAACTTGCCCGGCACACAGATTTTTTTTCTTCGGAAATAGCGGTCCGCGGCGACTAGCAAATGCTGTATCACCGTGGAGCTATAGCCTTTGCCTTTGCCTGGTAGTGAATCCGTGTAGATGAAGTGTAGGAGCAACTGAAAGATCGCCGGTCTTGGTGTCCTCCGTGCAAGGCGTGATGACGGTGATGGAGTTGAAGCTGGGGAGCTGCATGTGGCCGTGGCGAAAGCATGCGACGCAGACGGAGGCCGGCGAGGGGGTCAGCGCCTTCAGGGTGGCGAAGGCGGGGTCGCGGAGGATGAGTTCGTGCCACGCCCTACAGACCGCGGCGAGGTGCTCAAGCGCCCGAAAGGGGAGGCGCGGGAGGATGTTGCACTGGACGATGTCGTTGGGGAGTTGCACCTGTGGCGACGCCGCGGAAATCTCCGGGATACCGAAACCATGCACGTATCGATCTGTGATAGGATAAAGTGGATGAAGCCAACGATCATGATGAAGTAGGTGGTTCGGATGGGCTTGCAGTCCGGGCAGACAACGTCGTGGAACTTCTGGAGCGACTTGTCGCCTGTGACCATGTAGACGATGCAGACGCCGACCTTGACGATGAGGAACACCAGCCCGAGCGTCAGCTTGCCGATGGCCAGGAACACCACGGAAGCAGCCGAAGGAGAGCGCGATGTAGGCCGTGGCGATGCCGAAGCCGAGGCCCCAACTCATGTTCTGCTGGATCCACACGGAATTCATGAGCCCAACGCTCACCGACACCCTCACCGGAGAGAGCTCGGCCCTCTCGGGAAACAAAACAGCTTGCACACGGCGATCACTGAGTTCAGCATGAATAGTGGAAGCTGCGGCAGCACGAATAGTGGAAGCTGCGGCACAGCGCCTTCCCAGAACGTAGTAGCGGCGGAGCTCAAGGCGGGAGATGAGGTGGCCGCCCCCGGGAGCGAAGATCGATCCTCCCGGGGACAGCAGCAGCAGAAGTAAATCGAGTTTAGGGTTTTAATCTAAACTCTGATACCATATTATGAATATTGTGTGTTGATATGAGACCCAAAAAGTCATATATATAGGAGAGTATAAGGGGATATACCATATAAAGATAAGATATATATGGAATAGAATACAAATTCTATATCTTAATACAACTCTATCTCCTTAACACTTAGTCACGTGTGCTGCGGAGCATGGAAATGTGAAGGCTCCAGATTTTTGTAGTTATGTCTTTCCATCGGAATGGCACACTTTGCTATTTTTTTTAGCTGTTTCTTCAGCAGCAGGACTGCTGAAGTCTTCCTCGGGAGTGGGGAGCAAATCCGGCTTGTCTTGGCCATTGGATTATGTGAATCACGGTATGATGGAGGGTAGATGTAAGCATGAGATAGCAAATCAACGGTGGATATTAATCACCGACTATTTTAGACAGGAAAAACTGATGCTTTATATAGTAGTGTAGATATCTTAACATGATTGCGACTACATGCTTGTTAGTCGTTACTGTACGAAAGATAAAACCAAAAAGGGGAGGTAATATCCACCTGCATTCTAGGTTCCAACAGAAATAACTATATTCCGCTCGCTTGTAAGTTGTAACTACTGAAGTAAGATACGCTGCATTCATCCATCAGACCAACCTTCGCTAGCAGCAGCACACATGACATGCTTGCTATCTATTCACCATAATGATTCCACCCCCAATCTCACGATCAACGAATTGAAGAAACGATGGACACCTTATCTCCTGCACTCAGATCGACTCTACTTCCTCTCCTCGGTCCTCCCTAACGAATCACAATCACAAATAATTCTAATTCCACAAGGACAACGCAGAGAGCGCTCACTCCCATCGCATTCTAGGTCAAATTTCCGACCCCAAACCTTAAAATCCTAGCAATACATCCAAACGCTTAAACCCTAAGCAACAACTGCTCGTGATTCGGAACACACCACCTCCCTGAGTCGATCAGGAACCACATCAGAACCCAACAAATCCCGCAAGCATTAGTTAGACGCCTAGACTCACGCGTCACGTCATTGAACACGCGCAAGCGCGCTCAGAAGCTAGGGTTGGGGGAAAGAGCTTACGGGGATGCGGAGGGGAGGAGGGCGGGGAGGGAGGCGGCGGAGTCGGTGGGGACGGGGAGGGAGCCCACGCGGAGGTAGCACGCCGGCGGCGGCGCGTCAATCTCCAGCCGCCCCACGCACTGCAGCTCGCCCGACGCGTCCATCGCTGCCGTCCCCCTCGCCGCCGGCGCCGGCTATTGGCGCTCGCTCCGATAGCGCAGGTGTTTTCGTTTTGGATGCTTAGCGTTTTAGCGGCTTGATGGTTTCGCGAACGAACGCACTTGGATAGGTCCCGTGCCTGTTCGCCCAAGGGCTCTACCGATTTTTGGAGCTGCAACCAGACAAAGGGGGTGATCGTTTCGCTTTTTTTCGAACTTTCAAACACTTTTTTCACTATTCACTACACTATCCACTAACTCAACTGATGTTTTTTCAACAAATTCTGATGTTTTTTCAGCCAAAAGCCAAAAGCAATCGCTATTCCGATCACCCCCAAATTAGATTTGTGTATTTCTCTGACTCTATCTCTACTAGTATAAAATATAAGGTTATCCGCATTCTTCCTCCCCACGTGCGCAGGGCACTCATCCTGTTCATCCTGAGAAACAGGGCAGAAAACAACATGCCTGCAAGGCCACCCCAACCTTCCATTACCAATCTTACATGCTTCCTCTTTCCCCAATGAATCGTCCTTCTCTCCTAGTCTCCTCTCCTGCATCAATGATGATAGCCCTGGTGAGCTACGTGGAGTCGTGGGTGTGAGACCAACAACACAGCGCCCCCTACATGTGAGGGGCTACCGCTCCCTGTGCCGTTCGAGCCACCAGCGGGCACGTATGTTCCGTGAGGAGTTTAAACTCATCCCTACCAGTTCCACGGGATCTGTCGCCCTATCTGCATCAACACCATCATCATGATCCAGGAGCTGCTTTGTGCTATAGTCCTCACTTCGTGTGTTTACAAAGTAGGCTAACCCCACACCCTGTTGCTCTCTCTATCTCTCACTTGATATGGCGTGCACATGAAGGAGGTGGCGAGCCGAGGTGGAGGACGCCGAGCAATGGTGTCCACGCTGTTGTGGCGCGCATGTGATGAGACGATGAACCGATCTGAAGGTGGGTTTTGCGCATGCTTTCGTTGCTCAAGAGTGTCGTTGGCGACACTCGCAAGCATCGCTAGAGCCACCTACACATGTGCCATCGTTGTTAGCTGTGTGCTGAGTCTCATCAAGAAAAGAGAAGATTCTTGTCTGTTGTGTTTTTTTCGTTCTCCTTAATTTGGGTTTTGCCCTTGGCTACTTGGGGTGGTGTTCACTGCCTCTCGGGTGGATTCTTTTGAGCTGTGATTTATAATTTATGGCTGAACTTGTTGAATTGGAGGTGGCAAGCTAAGGTGGAGGACGCCGAGCAATGGTGTCTATGCTGTTGTGGCGCGCATGTGATGAGACGGTGAACCGGTGTGAAAGTGGGCTTCGCCCATGCTTCCGTTGCTCAAGAGTGTCGTTGGCGCCACTCGCACACCCGTCACGACCACTCGCAAGCATCGCTAGAGCCACCTACACATGTGCCATTGCTGTTAGTTGTGTGCTAAGTCTCATCAAGAAAAGAGAAGATTCCTATCTGTTGTGTTTTTTTGTTTCATTCTCCTTAATTTGGGCTTTGCCCTTGGCTACTTGGGGTGGTGTTCATTGCCTCTCGGGTAGATTTTTTTGAGCTGTGATTTATAATTTATGGTTAAAGTTTTTTTATTTTGGACTGTTCACAAGAGGAAATATGCAGAATGGAATAGCCACATGCAATTTTTGCCGATATAGCTGAATTCGGTACAGTTTGTACTACAGTCTATCTATAGATTCTGGTTTGAAAAAATATAATATTTAAAAGCTAATTACTGTAGTATAAATTATAAGTTATGAGTTATACTGAACACATCCCTAATCTTTTTTGTGCTGGATTTTTTTTCCTTTCAGCAATCTGACCTCCCATGGTCGGGTTCTGCCTCCACCCCACCGCACGAACCCATTTTCTCCCTAAAATGCACTTGATGCCTATCACTCCAACGCCTTCTAGCCTGTGCCTCAGATCGGTGCCTCATCGAGGTCGCTGCCAACCACCGCTATTGGCGAGCTCCCTCTAGCTCTGGACGTTCCTGCGGCAGTTTTCTCCCCATTGCCCTTGCTCTGCTGTGGCCGGTGATGTATATGGAATATTCGATGTACATGTGTGTGCCATGCGCTGACGTAGCCACGAGGAGCGTCCGGCATGCCCATCAATGCGTGGGCCAAGTATGGGCCGAATCTTTTCTGTAGGCTGCCCGTGGGTGCAGAGCGCTCCCATTTAGTTTGGGCTTTGCTCATTTTCTTCTTCTTTTCGAGGCCCACGTATAATTTGGCTCCTTTACGGCTTTACACAAAACGTTTCGCCATCACAGCGCACGGGCTTTCTGCCTAGAAATCTTTTCGCCTGAAGATCACACAAAACTGCGTGTGTTGACTCGTGGATGATGCAGAACCTCCCGCTGCTTTAAGAGCCTCGCTGACAGGGTCAACGCGGTCGTTAGGCTAGTTTTGAGTCTTCTGACTGCTATCATCAATCATTCAGTTGCGCTTGCACGCACCTTGCACGAAAACCCATACGACTCGGCAAACAAAAGTAACCAACATTTTTAAGCATACCTGCACACGTTATATGTTCTTGGGAAAGTCTTTAACAAGCTCCCCAATGATACAGCGAAAGCCATGGCCGAACCGCAACAAGTTCGACGATGCGAACGTGCGACGAAAGCAACACACCAGTAGAACAAGTCGTGCAAGTGGGGAATTAATTCAAATGGACATCACAGATGCACTTGCCTGGTTCGTTTATTTTAAAGGAGTCAGCCATGACTTGTTATTAATGAGGAGTTGACTTTTTGTCCTTCTTTTTTGAACTGTAACCAATAGCTTTTGGATGTAGCCAATAGATTTTGTCTACTTTTTGAGATAGCAAAGTATAGCGAAGATGTCAATGCGGACGGCATACATGATTTTAGATTCGAAAAGTCGTTTAAAAATTCTACTTTAAAAAACTGTCTTCGTTTATTTCGACTTTCAAAAAAACCAAAAACTAAAATACCAAAAAACACGGCCTTTTGTTTAGCGTTCGGAATGACGATAGCTTATGGCTTTTTTACTGTAGCTGGCAATTTTTTACTGTAACTGAGTTGGCTTATTTGGTATAATAAAATTTAAAAAATTTTAAAAATAGAAGCGACATGATAGCCTATCATAGATAATACAAAGGAATACGAAAAAAATAACACACACACACACACACACAAAAAGAAGAAAACAACAAAATTGCACACAGTAAAAAAACGCAAACTTGACGGCCGAACGCTAGAGAAGCTGTCGTGAGCGCTCCTAGGTAATACTGCATATCTGATTTCTATATCAGATGAAAGTACGCATTATGCAGCAAAAGGATCAAAATGGGTAGGCGCATGGTAAAGTATATTACGCAAAAGATTTTGGTCTCTGAAGCTTCTACTGGTAGTATCATTGTAAAGAAGATAGTAGGCAAGGAGTATTGGCAACAGCAAAGGTGGTTATGGACTCCCGTTTCCCACACCTACAGCTGGATTTTATATCCTCCTCTCTCATCATGAAATCAGAACAAATGGAGTATGGGCCTGTTGTTCTTTACAGCTTCTGTCTTTCAGCAAAAGTGATATAAGATCTACTAGTTAATTGTAATACATAATATCTTTTAGCAAATAGATATGGGCCTGTTGTTCTTTACACTTTTTTTATAGTAACTAATTTTTAAACAAAATATCTTTTCAATACGAGATCTACTAGTTGATTGTAGTATATAATGTAGTAATTTTATTTATATTGGCAAAAACCACACATGAGTTTTTAATACTCTGTAATCTCTCTCACAAACAGTCCAAAAACCACAAACTATAACCAAATGTCATAAGCTGCAACCAAAAAGAACATACCATATGTTGCAGCCAGGTGGATTAAGAAATTTAGAAATCTCTCTATTATATATTAAAAGTGGATGACACGTCTTTTACAACTGCTAAGAAAAAAAGACAAATTTAATTTAAAAAAAGAATCACTATAATTAATTCAAAAGCTGAGAGTGTAAGGGTCTGCTCTTTTCGGCTTTTAGTTTTTGTTTCAGTATCTAGCTTTTAAATAGAGTATTTTTTTAAGACAGTGTCTACAAATTAATTGTAGTACACGTTAAAAGCCTAACATCTGTACTAACCAAAATGGCAAGCGAGTATCTCTTTCTCCGTAATTTATTGCGAACAACCAAAATTTAAAAATTTCAACCAATAGTTATAAACCGCAACCACAAAAAAATAGACCCTAAATTTGCTCGATAGAACCACCACCCAATCCTCTTTCACACGTAAGGAGATATCTCAAAATAATATTTAAATATAAAATCAAATATCCTAAAATCAAACTTAGATTGTGAAATATAAATTTTAAAATTTAGAATCGTATAAAGTTATACTATACTACAACAAGCTGTGCTATTGCCAATCGGCTAGCGTTGATAATAAACAAAACAAGAAACTTCCCTCGTACGAAAAGTTGTTCACCCAATATTACAACACGTTCAGATTTTCCATTTGAGTCCTCCTAAGACAGCCACTTGTAAAGGAGGAACTGAATCCCAATTTTGTGATCTTAAAGTTTTGAATATCAGAACTTTTGTAGGACATGGATGCATTTCGGCTGCATCTGATTTAATTTGGTAGAGATGAACTATCACAAGTCCTACATACGTAGGGCTGCTCAACCTGCAACACCCCAATTATGAATTAATGCCAACGAAACATACAAACACCACCAGCATCTCGCCTATTGAATTAGCAGACGCTTCCATGAGAGGAAATAGGCCCATTTTGTGTTGGCTTCTACTTTTAACTTATATTTAAAAAAAAGTCAAAAGCTAATATAAATATCCGTTTTTTTATGATTTCTTCATTTCTCTTGCTACCGTCTCGTTTCGAGGATAAAATAAAAAGTCACGGATACATCACGTACCCTATTTCTCCCCCCTCCTGTTACGTACACGTATCTTTCTCTCACTTTCTCTTTGCTCATGTCCTCTTTAAATTCACTTCTTTCTACCATTACTATTCATTTTCAATCAAAAGTCATCGGTAAAAACCAATACGAACGCCCATATGATATCAGCAATGCGTTACTGGTGCAGAAAAGATTCTTGGCACTAAACGTTTCTTTTCATTTTCAGTGATTGGAACCAGGAATACACAAGATTATTTTTGCCAATCTATGAAGCCATACACCTCACATACTGTCCTATACTATTCAGTATTCAATTAAGAACACTTTCCATTCTCTCCTGAGGCCAAACATCACGGAATATTTGGTAGGCACAGATTAGCTAGTCACAGAAGATTAAAATGCAGCAAGCTGTGAGGGCACCATCAGGTAGGTTAGGCAGGTTGTACTGCCGAGCATAAACAAAAAGATTGCCATGAGCAGCCACAGTTCGGTAGGCCTTACCATCCTAGAGCCCTCACATGATCAGCGACTGTAGCGTCTCCATATGTATACAGGCTACAGCAAGTGGATAAAGACATGGTGTGGTTGCGACTTGCCGCTTGCCACTCGTTATAATTCTATATATTCCATTTCCTATCGATATGCATGTATTGATTATAAATGTGATGTACTACTGTACTAGTGACTATAGTACAGTTATAGTACAGTCTAAAGTCTTATGAGTTTCGTGTCCGAACAACTGTAACGTCATGCCTAACAAGGCAGCCGTAGGTGCAGCACAGTGCATTGCAAGCTTAAGAATAATTAAGATTCTGGGTGTATTTACCGAACGAGTTATTTTATTTATTTGCAAGGAAATGCTCTTGAGTTGTTTCAGACCTAGTAACTAAACCATTACAAGGTCAAGGAAAACCGGAAAAGTACTTCCGTTCTATCATCTATGAATTGATTATAGTGTGTCAAACTGTGTGTATTATCTATCTCCCACTCATTAACATTTTTATTACAGTGAGCAAATGCTGTTTCAAACCTACTATAGTTTAATGCCTAAACTATTACTGACATGATCGAAGTTACTACTAGCTGGTCCAAACTGTCGATCGACAAAGCTGCTTCCTTATCAAGGTTTACTGGCGTACTGGTAGACTATATTACTATAAATTAAAATTTTTTACTGTGTAAATCAAGAAGTCATATGAGTAAAAGATCATAAATCGTTATCACTAGATAGTAGTGCAGCGGAAGTAGAGTTGAAATAGCCGAATCAACGAAGAGTGTGTCGATATAGTGAAAGTAGTCGATCGTTCTCCGGCCAACTCTCCTCCTCGTGATTATCCCGATCAACGTCGTAGTCGTAGCAGCGCCTCTACCGAGGTCCACACGTCCAGGGATAGAACAACGTGCATCGGCGTGCTAGGACTAGCGCGCACGGCAAGGATTATGAGAGGAGGCGGTTAGGATTTTGATGGGTGTATTTCGAAATGTCTCTCTCAGCCTCCGAACCTCTCCTTATATAACCTCCAATCGAGTCCTTATCCGATACAAGTAGAGATTATATCCCACTCGAAGACTATCATCCAAATCTTTATCGTTCTACCCTATTAAGTATGTGACATTATATGTTTATGTATATTTGGCTATAGGTTAAAAACTCCTTTCTGACCCATAAGTCGGTAGCTGTCTCTAGCAGAACATAACGACTTCTAAACACACATAAAGATCATATCGGACGAACCTATATAGTGCTTTTGTACCGATTCTTTTGCCTCATGATACCAGATCGAACTCAAGACGAGAAACGTGTCATCCTATAATAGCTCGATCGTTCATTCGAACATGTAGTGAATTACTCACCTACGATTGACTCCTCAATCACATTTGGTATGACTATGCACTTTCTTAATCCAACCACATTGAGAGGCTCAAAGATATCTCTTCTGTTATATAGGAGGAGCAAATTCCATTTTGATCGTTCATATCCCTCCGCATGTTTTATAGTAAACCCAAAAGCTACATTTATGATTATCTAGGCACGGATTAGTGTTTAGTAATTTTTAAAGAAACTATTACACATGTAGAAAACAATAACAATCTCGGGTCTAAGGATTCTAAATACACTATGTATAGGATTAACTAATGACACTTAAGAATATACTAATTCTCACAGTGTCTCGTGGTGGGTCAATCCAACATCATGTTCTCTAACATGTATTTACATTATTAATTTGATATCATATATCCATAATCCGTGAAACATGATCATCAATCAATACATTTGCTGATCCGTAAATCATAATTGTCCCACATAATAATATAATATCAGGGATATTTTAGAATAACATCAAAACATAAATGAAGAGTTCCACGAATAAGTTATATACGTGTTGATCAATATGAATTAAAGATATTATTCAAAAGATCATAAATATTGAAATGATATAATCATCATCCCGATTATCTTAAGTCATATCACTAATAGTTGTTAGAGAAAAGCCAATCAATGAGCATCCCCACACCTTTAAATTGAACGGCACTCCGTGATTGTTAGCATTCCAGTGACGGAGACTCCCACCAAATATGCCGTTTTCTTTCGGCAGAAGTACTGATCACTATTTTCCATAAAAGAAATGATCATTGATGTAATGCGTATATAGTTCAGAGAACCACAAGCAATGACAAACACATAGATACATCTCCTGATTCTTACGCGTTAAGGCTTAGCTAGCTTGGCCGGGGCCAGAAGGTCACGCGCTCAAGCCCCCATCAGCCCATGCGAGCCGGCATGCGCTTTGCTGTTGTCATGGCGCCAGTCTTTCTACCCTGCCACTCCCCCTTCCATGCACGCAATGGACCAAGCTAGTGGGGGACAAAAGGAAGAACAGAGTCATGCGTGACTTAGTTCGCGTTTTCTCTTGACGTTTGGGGCAGCTGCATGCGACCATGAGGAAACTCACATGGTTAAGTTCGTCTTCCAAAGGAGTCGTTCCCGATCAACTCTTATCGACGACGCCAAGATTGAAGGGAAAAATAACTTCTCAAAAAATTCAGACGAACAAAAAAAGTGAAGTGGTCGGTAGCTAGCGTATCGCCTTTGCCCTCCGTGGACTTTTCGCACATACAGTTAAAAGGTCCTGCTCCGATCTTCTTTAGCTTTCTTTTTTTTTTTTGGCTGAAATTAAGTTGCGCTAATTGTTAGCTTTTTAAAGTTAGTTAATTTAAAAAATAAAAATATCATTATATCTTCACAAACAATACAAAAAAATAAGAAAAAACTAAAATTAAGAAGCTAATATATTCTAAATAGCTTCTGACTTCTGAAAACTGGAAACCAAAATCGGTTGGAGCAAGGTCAAAAACTTTCAACAACTTAATAAGCTACCAATATGTGCATCTTTTCAGTTTATGACTTATGGTTTTTTGGAACAAACAAACGGGATGATTTCTTCGTTGCCGTTTTGACGTGACTTATCGAGACAGTTTTTTCGAAGCGGTTTATCGACTTATAGGTATTCGATTTGTTTACACAAACGTTCGCACTAGGACCAAAAACCATTAGTCGTAGCTATAGGATATAAACCATAGCCGAAAAAAATGTATCTCGAATTCGGAAGTTTTAGTTGTCTTCTACATTTAGGTTGGATTCTTTTGGACTGAGACTTATAACTGTAGTTTTTAAATTTTGATCTGTTCGTAACAGGTTGTACGTATAGAAAAATAGTCGAATGCGATTTTAGCAGGTATAACTGAACTCAGTATCCTTTATACTACAATTTATCTATAGATCTCGCTTTAAAAAATATACCATTTAATAACAAGTTATTATATAAATAAAAACTAAAGTCTAAATATAAACTCAAAGACAACTCAGCCTTAATCTGCGGCAAAAAAAAAACGCAGGGGCAATTAGCAGTAGCCCATGTCTGCGCTTGTAACATCACCATTAATCGTCCGCGCCGCGAGCCGAACCGAGGCCACGAATCCGATCCATGTACCCGTCCCGTCCTCCTGTGTACCTCCGCAACGTAGACGTACGCACGACTCGGCACCAACCAAACGATCGATCGGTTAGGTAGGTACAGAATCATACCGGGAACACTCGAGACTCGACACCAACCTCTACGCACGCACTCCACTCCACGGATCAGCAGGCAGCTGCCACTGACCGACTGAGCACCGGCCGCAATTCCCAAGGGGGTAGAGCGCGCGCGGCCGACCGGCTCGGCGTCGCGCGTGGCTCCTTCGTACGACAAATCGCCCTCCGCGCACAGTGAGATCCACGCGGGAGCGCGCACATTTCTGTTCCCTTCTTGGGATCCGCCAAGCCGCGCGGGGGCCCAGCGCTCACGGGCCTGCATGCTGCGGTTTGACCCTGTACCAACCCACCCGGCCGCGAACAACGCCTCACCTACCCATCGTGCTGGAATCTGGACGGACGGATGGATTGCGTTGCACTTGCACGGCATGGGGTGCGCGCGGGGGAGGGGAGGGGAGGGGACGGGAGGACGGGGCGCTTGCACTTGGGCGATACGGCGGTGGTTCGCGCCTGGGCCATCCATCCCTGTTGCCTTTTGGCACGCATGCACTTGCCTGAAAGCAACCGCCGACCGGTCGGAGTTGGATCCGGATCCAATGCGGTCCGTCGGTCGGGAGGATGTAAAAACGCGTACGGTCATTGCTAGGACGGCAACTGATCGACAGATCCTTGATTCTAAGTAGTCAGTGGTTTGATGTTCAGCACCTCTTTAAGAAGAGGAAAAAGGAGCTCTCGAGTCGACAGGGTAGGTAGTTGAGTTCGGTGCTGTTTTATCCACCACCGATAGGCGCGTAGCTTTTCCTGCCTCCTCATTTAAACTGCGAAGAACTCTGTGGCTCTGCGTCGGTTTCGCAGGATCGACAGCGATCTCACACCGACGGAAAAAGAAACGACATTAACGGAGTTCCGCGTCTAAGTAGAAAGGTGCCTCAAAATCGCAAAGAAGCGGCAGAAAGCAAGCGCGACAGAGGTCATGTTCTTTTTGGTTTTAAGTAGTTTTTAGTTCCTCTTAATAAACATTATTTAGTATATTAATAAAATATTAATAAAAACTATAAACTACAGCTTAAAAAAATAGGCTCGGAATCAGCCGTAAGGTTTGTGCTGCAGTAAAAACACAGTGTTCGCTTAGCTATTTGACACACTATCGAAAAAACGTTAGTCCAGTTAGCATATGACCTCTTTACTGTTATGAAGAGCCAGAGAGCAACGCTATTTGAGATCTTTGCTCAAACCATGCGTGCTCAAGACAAGGGAAAATTGCTCCATGGAATGCACTAGATACTCTCTCGCTCTCTCTTGCTGTAGTCATGCTCTAGCTAGGTTGACATGACAACCATTCATTGTACCTGCCTGCATGTGGTAATCAAGCACGCTGCGCGCAGGACGCGCTGACTTTTTACTGCAAATATTGAATGCGTGCAATTTGCTACGACTCCAAGCTGCCACTGACGACGGCATGCCCCGGCACCGTTGCACAGTTGCTTTCACGTAAGAGGAACCGCACTTTTGGTCCCGATCAATCTAGCTTTTGTTAATGACTTACTCCGCTTATTTTAGTTTTTTATTATTATTCAGTAATACATCTTTTTCTAAATTTTTTTAGATTTTTTAGATTTTTTTGTATTTTTCTTTTTTCTCGTGTTCCTTTGCATTGTCTGTGATAGGCTAATATATTTTTTCTATTTTACATTTTTTTTAGATTTAATTATGTCCAAAAGGCCAAATCGATTCTGATAAAAAAGCATTTCTGATGAAATTTAATTTAAAACTGAAGCTATCGTTAAAACGAACGCCCCAAAATCTCTTAACTAAAATTATACTATAATAATAATTATTTTTTCTAAATTATTTAATTTAAACAAATAAAATAAAAAAAATTTGTTATATTTTTATGGATAATATAAAAGAAAAATAAAAAATAATATATTTATTTCGACTTTTTGCTTTTAAAAATTAGAAGATGAAGCTAAAATAAACGAGGCTTTAACTCGTCACCGGATCATCTCACTAGCAATTTAGTTGATTCCGTTCAATTGTTTTCCACTTACCAGATTCGATCGAGCTACCACTACTACAACTTGCTAACTAGGTTCCAAATCTTCAATGCACGCGCAAAGATGCCCAAAAGATCTTCGATTTCTAGAGCTGGGTTTGGTAGCTAGCTTAGTTGACTCATTAACTCCGGTGATATCTGGCTCCAAAAGTACTTCAGTGAGACATACTTCACCCCCATGAGCCTTCTAAGTTTCTGTTTCCAAACAACCATGATTTTTTACTTATAATTTTTAGAAGTTAAAAGTTATTTAAAACGTATTAACTTCTTAACATGATGTTTCTTTTGCTCCTTTTTCTTTTGCATTATCTATATAGATATAATAATATTTTTATTTTTTCTATTTTCTTTATTTTTTAATTAAATATCTTTAAAAGGCTAATAGCCGCTAAGTGTTATTTTAGCCAAAACACAAGGCAAAAAGCTAAAGTATTTTAGAACAAAGCCTAAAAGTGCTACTAACAAAAAATGATGAATAACTTCATTGTCACGATCGGTAGAAACTAGATATGCGGTCACTGTAATAATAAATCAATAGAGAGGTTGGCCGCCAAACTGGAAGATTAGTAACTAGCACCAGTGTATCTCACATCACCGTGTGTGTTGGTATATCTATTTAGGTCCTGTTCGTTTTGATGATGGCTTCTGACTTCTATTTTTATTTTACTATTATTTAATTTTATCTTTTTCTGATTTTAAAGATTTTTTGTCTTTTTTTCGTATTTTTTTGTATTATCTGTGATAAGTTAACATGTTTTCTATTTTTAATTTTTTAAAAATTTAATTATACTAAATAAATTATTTCAGTTATAGAAAAAATAAATCAGCTATAATAAAAAAACAATAAACCATCAACATTTAGGCCGTTGGGAAAGTGTAACGGGGAAGTAAATGGTTAAAGGTTACCGGGCATTAAAAACCTTGAAAACGCCGTATAACTTTTCGAGCCCTGTACTCCTTTTTCCCCACAAATCAGCTGTCACGGTGTCGTCACTGTCCTGCTATCTACTCTCTCCCAATTCCGACAAGCGAAAACGACTCGATTTGATTCCGTAGCTTACATTTGGGCACAATGTATGCTCTGCGACTGGAGTGAAGTGTCACATTTTGGACGGTGGATCTTGCGTCCGGCCCGGCTCAATATTCCATCCGAGTGTTCCCAACGGAAAGGGGAACCCGGCACGTTAATTTTGACCTGGGGGCACCTCCCCCAATTCTTTATGCAGCCTGAGCTCACCAGGCTACCAAACTCAGCCCACATTACTAGCACTAACTAGACATAAACTACCAAATCAGGACTAAATTAGAGCCTTGTCCCAGAAGAGAGGGATAAGATTGTAAAAAGGGGGTTAGTCACACATGACAAAACACTAGAAACACGAGCACAGCTCATAGGTTAGCTAGCCAAACAGTGGCGGTTGCTCCACCAAATTTTGGAACAAGTACCAAAGTGATGGTTCCCTTCTGCCTATGATCAGCCCTTTCTTAACGAGACATTCTCCTACGAAACTATGGCCTTCTGCCATTTGCTAAGCATCAAGCAAAAATCGGCCACCAAAGGCTCGATTGAAACATAGATTTTTCATACATATTCATTAGTAAATCCATACGCAGGGAAACCATGAAACTCGTAAGATACTTGTAGAAAATCGTATTGTTTCCTACCGAATCTTTGTGTTCTAAGCAAAATCACGAAGGTGAATGATTATTTTGTTCGAAATTTCTGTTTTCCAATCGGGATTGAGGAAAAGAAAGAAAAGGATGAAGAGCAAATAGGAGTAGTACTGTGGGGACTGACGAGTTTTGTAACTACCAAACCGCTCCAGCAAGTACAACAAAGAGCCAAACACGTTGGCTCCGCCAAGCCAACCATGGCTGAACTGCAAGCAATTCGCAACGCCTATCCGAGTCCCAAACCCAACCCAGGCACAGGCGGAGCATGCATCCCGCATCCGCGCGGGCGGTCAAATCCCGCGCCCTTTGTAGGATCGAGTCAATGGAGAGAGAAAAAACAACCAACACAAAAGAATCACAAAAAACTCCTCTGCTTTTCTCTATACCCCACGCACGGCACGCACCGCCTCCCATATATACGCACACCTCGGCCCTTCTCCCCTGCCAGAACCACAAGCTCGAGCTCCGAACTAATTCGAACCCAAAAGCCTCCAAGAACAGGAACACAAACACCTGCGCGCCGAGCAATAGCCGAGGAGCGGCCAGCCGGAGAGCGGGAGGATGGGGAGGTCGCCGTGCTGCGAAAAGGCGCACACGAACAAGGGGGCGTGGACCAAGGAGGAGGACCAGCGCCTGATCGCCTACATCAAGGCGCACGGCGAGGGGTGCTGGCGCTCGCTGCCCAAGGCCGCGGGCCTCCTCCGCTGCGGCAAGAGCTGCCGCCTCCGCTGGATGAACTACCTCCGCCCGGACCTCAAGCGCGGCAACTTCACCGACAAGGACGACGAGCTCATCATCAAGCTCCACGCCCTGCTCGGCAACAAGTAAGCAACCGCTTCAATGCACCCACCCATCAACTCCCTTTCTTGTTTCTTGAATTGAAGTAGGAGTAATTGATTTTGTGGTTGCGTTCGTTCAGGTGGTCGTTGATAGCGGGGCAACTGCCCGGTCGGACGGACAACGAGATCAAGAACTACTGGAACACGCACATCAAGCGCAAGCTCCTCAGCCGCGGCATCGACCCGCAGACGCACCGCCCCATCAGCGCCAGCGCCGCGGGCAGCGGGCTCACGACGGCCAGCACCGCCGGCTTCCCGTCCCCGCCGCCGGCGCCCAGGCTCGCCAACCCAGTCCTCATCGTCCCGAGCAATGTGAACTTCGCGAGGTCGGCGCCGTCGGACGACGGCCACAGCAGCAGTGGCGGGAGCACGGACAACGCGCCGCGGTGCCCCGACCTGAACCTCGACCTCGACCTGTCCATGGGCCTGCCGTGCTCGCCGCCCAAGACGCCGGCCACCGCGTCTACGCCCATGTCGCAGCAGCAGCAGACCATCTGCCTGTGCTACCACCTCGGCGTCCGCAGCGGGGAGGCCTGCAGCTGCAAGACCGCCCCGCGCGCGTTCCGGTTTCTCAGGCCACTGGAGGAGGGCCAGTACATATAGCACAGTAGGCACTAGGAACCCAAGAAAACCTGTAAAAAGCACCAAAAAAGAGAAAAAAAATAGTTTCTAATGGAGATAACTGATGTAGATTATTTGATTTCTCATGTTTCCCTTTATCCAAATTTCATTAATTTCTTCTCTCCCTTTTCTATTTAATGTAGTAGGATATAAAAAAAATTAGTAGAGATTGGAGAGAACACACACAAAAAAGGGGAATTGGTGGGAGGTATTATTGGTTTGCGCATCCGATTCGGGCGTCTACTTCCGTTTGTGTCATGTTGGATACAGCGCAAGAACTGAGCGTGTGGTTTGTCTTTGGTAGGCAGTCACAAAATTATATTTGGGTTCTCCAAAAAACTTCAAAAAACATCAGTAATTTGTGGGCTCCTACTGGAAAGTGGCTGAATCATCATTGGAACCTTCTTTTACTTTTGTCCACTACCAATTGTCCGGTAAATTTCTTCCCCTTTTGCCAAACCACAAAAAGGAGTTTCTTTCAGGTAAAGTTCGACGTGGATATGGATGATTTTTTTTGTTAAGACTATTGAAGGTCACCGAATAATCTTGGGTTACTCCGCGCGCGTGCGAGTAATTTTCAGTTCTTTTGACATTTTGGTCTGCATCATACACTAGTACTTCTGCTTAGAATTTAAATCAACTCTACATTCTGAAGCAGGGAGGATTGGTAAGGAGTCCCCGTCCTTTAATTCCATTCTATGCGTATAAGGTCAATGTTTTGCTTCATCTGCCACCATATTTGAGACGAGAATATTTGAAGTCAGACGCCACTTTGATTACTCCAAAACAACAGGTCAGAACATAAATTATGGTTCCTGGCGACACGGGCCGTTAAACTCCTGACTTGACCAACCAGCTGTACCATGTTCCATGTTCTTACTCGTTTTGCATCCTTGTTGCATGCAAACAAGTACACCAAAATCTCCAATAATTTGTCTGACTAATGCGGTGTTCTTGGTGGCTACAATGTGAACTACTAACGGAAGAGAGCAAAATTTTGAGGATTTGGAGCTGAGTAAGTACTATGGTCTTTAAATGTGTACTTGAGTTGACAAAGTGCATATGTGGTTAGCTACTCTAGAAAAGAAATTTGCACACAAACTTAAACAAAGTTTTACTTTCTCACCACCTTGCTCAACATATAATTAAATCCTCAAATTTATTCTATGGTACTTATTAGAACAGAACTTTCCTTTCTGATCGGGGGAATTTTTTCCTTGGGTTCCGTATATTGTACTCCACAACACAAGTTGCTTATCACCTTAGGGGGTGATCGTTTTAATGATGGATTTTGGTTTTTGGCTGAAATTTCGTTGTAGTTGACTTTTTTTTACTGTAGCTGAGTTAATGCATAGTGTAGTGAACAGTGAAAGAAAGCTGAAACTTTTAAAAGCCAAAACGATCACTGCAATTATGGTGGCAACTGTTCTTTTCCTAGAGGCCCCCCCACCCATGATATCTGCTTATCAAGGTACTTGCGGAAAGTGACAGATTATGTCACATGTTACTTCACATAAGCACGTGCAATATCTTAATTCTAGATTTTACTAGAAATTAAATATTGTAAATAATTAATAATACATAAATCAGTATTAACAACATACAACTTATTATACTTCAAAATATATGTAGAAATAGAATTTAAATAAGTCGATCAGTCACATTAACGACATAAAGAATTAGAAGCAGCGCAGACTCGATGCAGTGCAGAACTTAGATGAAGCAGGCAAGCAAGCGATCGCGCAGATGTGCGCTGCCAAGAAACCTTATTGACTCTTCCGGGTTCATATCCTTACGGTAGCAACAATTCAGAGATATCGCTCTATTTCTTCAGGGTGCATGTCAGGAAGACGAGTCGATAAGGTTCGAACGGCATAATACAACAGTACATATTTGCAGGAGGAAGAAAAAGAAACGGAGGAGGCAGTGATACTAGGTTCTCTATTCTGGACATCTCTAGGCACATACATACATACATACATACATACATACATACATACATACATACATACATACATACATACATACATACATACATACATACATACATACATACATACATACATACATACATACATACATACATACATACATACATACATACATACATACATACATACATACATACATACATACATACATACATACAGACATACTGTGAACTGATATAATTAACCAATCATTTATCCACTGGTGATTGACATATTTAACCAACCATTTTTTCCATTGGTAGCTGCCAGTCATTAAAAATAAGATGGACTTAGTCTGCCAAGTGGCACGTCACGTCACAGTAACTGTAAGTCATGTGATTTTTCTTATAAAAATACGTGAATACGCGTGCATGCGTACGCACATATGTTTAACCAAAACCCTCTTATGCCATGTGTTTCAAGCTTTTAAGGAATGGTAAGAATCTCACATTATAAACTGATCCCCTCAATTTGCCTTAGTAATATGATACTAAACTATATATATTTTGAAATTATAGGAAACTAATAGATTTACCTATGCAACTGCACAGCTAGATATTATGATATAGTTGTCTCTGATATACAACTTTACTTGTTGTAATTAAAATATAATTATATTTGTTATATAACTCTAATATCTATATATAATTAATCTGCACTGTCATAATCTGGCCACATCAAAATAAGTGATAACTCTAAAATACAATTGTATTATTGCCACGAATAAGCTTACGCTTACAATCCAACCCGTATTTGGACGCCTCGATCGGTTACTTGCTCGGTGGCATCTCCCCCTCGCGCGCGCGCCACACCGTCATCGCGTTCGCCATCTTCAAACAAATCTGCTTGATTGTATACGAATGAACGGAAATTTTGACATATGCGAGCCAAAGTTTTTTGCCGGAAAAAATACCCACTAGATGTCTCGCCAACACGCCGGTCTAGGGATCTCATACTAGTGTCGCAGGTGATGGCACGTCTAAAGCTGCATCGTTCGTCGAGGCATATTACTGTTTTCCCCGGAATGAATATCAGCCAGGGGCGGATCAGTCAAGAAGATCGTTAAAGTCATCTCTACTGTATCATGAGGTCAACTCTACTAATAAATTTATTGGGATCACATGACCCTAATAACTGTATACTAGATCCGCCCCTGATATCTGCTATCTATCGTGCTACTGTAACATATCAAGCAAAACAGCGACTAGCCTCGGGTGTGATCTAATAGTTCGTCTGAAGTGGAGAGCACTTGGATAGAAAGAAGGAACAGCGTGAGCTGCACGTAACCGATCGATTCGACGCAAGTTTTTTGCGCATTTTCGGCTCCGATGGACGTGATTTCCGGGTCGTGTTTCTCCTCCGAGATTCCTTCGACGCTGCGGCGCTTTAACTGGGAAAACCACCACATGGGACGGAATGGACGTTATCCTGTATCCAACCCAGTCCCAGTCTTTTCAACGAAAACTTAGACGTTAGCGATAACTTTTAGTTTTTACTGTAGCAATTAAAAACACTGTAGCATCTGAGAAAAGCACTGTAGCGATTGAAGAAGTACTGTAGCAGCTGAAAGTAGAGTTTAATTGATAGTAAAGTGCAATTACACATACAATGTACATTACATTGGGAATAAAATGGCTATCTCTAGACCACTAACGACGCGTCACGTGTCATGTCCATCAGTACAGCGTTCGAGTTATGCATATACATAGGCGACATAGATGGTGGAGGTGCGGAATAGCCCCCATGTTATGATGTGTGGATAGGGGGAACCGTCTTACCTAACTCAAAGTCAATTATGGAATTATGCAGCGTCATGCACGCTGTAATGATCGCACTCTTCTTGTTCCCCTTGTAGGCAGAGATCCCGTGCAGTATACGTCATTTGCCTTTGCACATGCCGAAGGTGGGTGAGAGGAGTTATTCGTTTGAAGCGGCTCCGCAGAAGCCAACAGCTCGCGCTCAGCTCCGGCTCCGTCCGGCTTTGGCTCTCCGTCGCTACCACCCGTCGCTGCCGCCCAGAAGCCAACCTGAGCGGGGCTTAGTGTGTGAGTTTTAGCTTAAAAAATGCCGCTCGAAAGAAAATTCGAGCTAAAGATGCCACAAGGCTGGGTCCATCCAAATATGTAATTTTTTTTGTCGACTTGATTTTGTTACGGTGCTATGCTCCGCTTGTGCCGAAAAACTAGCTCGGTTTCTTTGACTAATCTGGTTCTGTGTGCGTTGTTCTTTGTTGTTGTCACAGTAGTGGTATGAGTTACTAACATCAGCATATGCACATCAAGAATGATTTGCACCGAAGAACATAGAATCTAAATGCGTGACACAGTCAGCCTATTCTCATTTAGGCAAGCTGGTCTGGCCAGGAAAGCTGGCTTCGGAAGAAGTTGCTTCCGAGCTAGTGCCACAATGCCAAAGCAGGCATCATGCTCTTGGAAAGGTACCTCTGTCCGATCTTGCAGTATTCCTGACGGATGGATCCATCTCTAGTCCAGTTTTACCAACACAAACATGCATCTAGAAGGATATTTGTTTTCCAAAGCAGGCATCATGCTCTTGGAAAGGTACCTGTCCGATCTTGCAGTATTCCTGACGGATGGATCCATCTCTAGTCCAGTTTTACCAACACAAACATGCATCTAGAAGGATATTTGTTTTGTGATAAATATTTGTAGGATGCTGTAAAACTGGTATGGCAACAGAGAATGTGAATGCTACTTTAAATTTTTTTCCTCTAAGTATTCGCTGATTTTTCACTCCACTAACTATAAAACAATTATGAAGATCAAGAGAACAAAATTCCAAAAATTCACTGTGATATAGTAAATTTGACTCGATGAACAGTAAAAACAACCATATTTCAAATTCAAAAACCATGTAACTTTTGATCTGAAGATCCAAAAGATTTGAAATTTTCAGTAAGGCTATATCATGACCTTAAGAACCCATCCCAATAAAAAATCTTGAAATATTTTTAAGAAAATTAGGATATTTTAGTTCATGAAGCTCTTTGTTGTACTAAAACCAGACCAAAACCACAAATTAAGTAAAGTCTAAAACCAAGACTCCAAATCACTTGAAATTTGATATGGACCTTCTCTACAATGTCAGAAAACTATTTCAACCAATGATCAAGAAAATTGTAAGCATAGTTCTGATATTTTTCCATTTGAAGGAATATTATCCTAAAACCAAACAAAAACAAAAAACAACGAATATGACTTACTTATATGTGAATAACGGCCAAGATGGCTCTAGATGTATTCTCACATATCACAGCAAGCTAAAGCACCTAAGGAATCTAGATAAAAATTACAGAATCAAGAAATCATTCGGAAGGGCCAAATTAAACAAAAACCAGGTAACTTCAAGAACTTACCAAACTTGCTAGTTAGATGGATCAAGATTGATTTTCAAGGTATATCTCTATCATTTACTCATCATTGGCATATAGTAAGGCTAAGAAAGGGGAGAGACAAGATCAAAACAAACTAAAATAAGAGCAAGTTAACCAAAACAAAAGGGATTCATAAGAGATGAATAAAATTGATATACTGCTACTTAATGATGAATATTTTATAGCCACTCTACCTGGAAGACATCATAGCACACCACAATACTCACACTTCTTACACCCTAATCACAGAATTTTTGACTTCAATGAGTAAAGTTATGATGGTTAGATGGTTAATATGCAAGTCTCCATCCCAACCCGTTAAATAGATAAGGTAACTAGTCTCACCTAACCCTAACGAATATTTATCCACTTAGTATAAATAGGGAAAATCGTTAACCCCCCACAATACGGTTTTAATCACACTCTAAACTTATGCATGCTTTTTAAAGCACATCAGATCGAATCCACAAAGTTCTTAGTGTTTGATCCACTTTATTATCCCAGCTCCTACTTGATCTAAACCGCATTCCCAAGCGCTACTCCTTGGAGTGCTATGCTCATCTAGCAAGCAGTAGAAATAGCCTCGGTTGAAACCCTCCTAAGAGTGCTATGCTCGTCTAGCATAGTTCTAGCCATTTCTACAAAAGTTATATTCTTCCTCTCTACAATCCTATTCTGCTGGAAAACTCTAGGTGATGAGAACTGGTACTCTAAACCCCTCTTAGTGCAGAAAATGGCAAAAGATGAGTTCTTCAATTCTTTACCATTATCACTTCTAATGGTTCTTAAAGCTCCTAGGAGGTCAGCTGCTAATCTAAGAGCGAACTCTCTAAAACAGTTAAAGGCCTTATCCTTATAAACCAGAAAAAAACACCTAGCAATATCTAGAAAAGTCATCTATAATGACAAACACATACCATTTTTCTCCTATAGGCTAGACTCAAGAAGGGCCAATTTTGTCGAAGTATAAGAGCTGTCTAAAGCCACCAGTCATTACTAAAATAAGAGGAGGATGAGAAGTAGAAATCATCTTACCATGTCAACAGTGTGTGCAAACTAGATCTTTGCAACTCTTAGGCCTAGTTAATCCTCTAATAAAATCCTTGCTACTGACTCTAGTCAAATGATCAATGCCTATATGTCCAAGCCTACGATGCCATAACACTATATGCGAAGAATAAGAAGCTACAAGACACCAAAGGCCAGATATTAAAAAAGATACTGAAATCAGCACTAAAAATACTCTCAAACTTAGAAATCCCAAAGACAAACTCACCTAAGGAATCCAAAACTCTACACTTTCCACTCTTGAATCTTAGTTCTAGAACCCCATCAAGAAACTAGAAAATAGGTAGCATATTATACTTTAGCTCACTTACCAAAGTGAAGTCCTTTAGTATGAAATTGTTGTTGACATGCACTGTCCTCTTTGCTACCACGGTCCCGGTAGAAGCATCTCCAAATACGATCAACTTGTTGTTGGATGCACGAGTGAGGAATGAGAACAATCGAGAATCTCCAGGCATGTGCTGTGAACACCTAGAGTTAATAAGATACATGTCCTCCTTCCTCGCTCAATGAACCTCATTGAAGGAGTCAACGTCGGTCCTATCTTTGGCCATGAAGCATATACCCGCGAAGTCCAAGGTCTTCTTGCCACGATAGCCGTCCTCGTCGTCCTTCATCCCTGAGTCCACATCACCCATATAGACGTTCTCAAGAATGATAAAGACTCAGTTGACAAACTTGCGATAGTTGAGCTTCTTGGACTTCGCATCATGAGCTTGAGAGAGCCTTCGGAAGTCCTTTTTATCCTTGCCCTTCAATTTGGGGTACTTAGCTCGAATGTGGTTCGAATTACCACACTCAAAGCAACTTACAGGGCCACTCCATCTCTTGTTCCTCATTTTGTTATATACTCTCGTGAATTTTATGGATAGGAGAGCCAATTCATCTTTAAGAAGCTTCTTTAGCCACTCATCACTTAAAGAATGTAAAGTTGACAATAAAAATCCAGAAGAGCTAAAATCTAAGAAACTTGAATAGTTAATCTGGGAAGGATCAACCATAACAGCCATTGACTTAGCCTTGGAGAGACGTGAGATAAAGTCAATCTTATACATCTTCAACCTTGAATGGAGGTTATATATGGTATACTCACATATGAAAGTGTTATCACTGATGGAAGTGATCTTCATTTCTGAACCCTTCACATCAAGTACACCAAACATCTGGCATGCATTCTCAGAATCAGAAATTGTCAAACCAACAGCATGAAGATAATAAAGAATCTTGTTGAATCTTTTCCACAACTTATCTAAGGATTCATCAGGCTTTTGCTCAATCCTTGAGTATGCTTTCTTTAGTTAGTTGTGTCTCATTTCCATGATCGTGGTAGAGCTTTCATGGTGGTCATGAGCAAACCTCAAGCAAGAAAGTCACTCAAACTCAGATCGACTAAGCCCTTGAATCAGATAATTGCGAGTCTTTCTGTTTGTCTCTACATCCAGTGTAACATAGTCATCGACCGGTATAACATAAGGATTTTTTTATCTTAATACAAATTATTTGCCCGTAGGCCACAATGTAGTATTACATACGAGTCTTCTAATAAGATAAATCAACTTCATAAAAAACACATGGTTTGGATGAATACTTGTCTAATGTCATGGCTCCGAAGACCACTTAAGATCTATGATAAGAGCTAACCGTGATCTGATTCACTTGAAAGACTAATATGGCAACAAAGGGGGTAAATGGTGCCTTTAAATTTTTCTCTAAGTATTTGATGATTCTTCACTTCAATAATTATAAGAAACTACAAAGAGCAAATGACCAAAAAACCAAAAATTTGTCATGCTATATATTCGTCTCTATGAATACTAAGAACAACAACATTTTAAATCCATAAAACTATGTAACTTTTGATCCGTAGATCCAAAAGAATTCAAACTTGAACCAAGGATATATCACGACCTTAAGAACCAATCCCAACTAAAAATCTTGAAAGAACTTAATAGAATTGGGATATTTTGGTTGTGAAGCTCTATCGCACCAAAACAGGTCAAAAACATAAATTAAGAAAACTCTCAAACAAAGACTCCAAATTACTTGAAATTTGATAAGATCCTTCTCTAGGATGTTAAGAACCTATCTGTACCAATGATCAACAAAATCATTACCAAGTTCTGACCTTTTTTCGTTTGAAGAAAGATTACAATAAAATCAGGCATAAAATAAAAACGTTGAATATGACTTGCTTATAGATGACTATGGCTAAATGTATTCTCACATATCACAGCAAGCTAGAGCACTTAAGGAATCAAAGCAAAAATAATTAGATCAAGAAATCACTTGGAAAGACCACATTAAGGAAAAGCTGAACAAATTCAAGAACTTGCAAAACCTGACGCCTAGATGGAGGAGGATTGATTTCCAAGGTATATGTCTAGTACTTGCTCATCCTTGGCATCCAGCAAGATCAAGGGGAAAGACAAGATCAGAACCAATCAAAATAAGACCAAATCAACCAAAATAAAAGGGATTTGTGAGGGACAAAAGAGCACACCATGAAGGACCTCGTGAGAAAGTCCAAGGTTTTATTATGATGAACCATTGTCATTTCAGAGACGTGAAAATTTGGATTTTCTAAATTTGTAGTTTTGTTTTGATCGAATTTTATGATTTTGGAAAATTGAGTCATGGATTGATTTGGGTTAACTTAGATCAGTGCAGATGTGTTACATGAAGCATGTTTTGACAAACGCAGGTCCGGTTGTGAAGAACTTATGTCTAAAAATGGCAAGGATCAGGGTTACGCTCATGGTGGTGCCAAGGCCTAAAATGATCAAGAATACCGGGTGAGATGACTGAGCTCAAGTATGGCACAAGAAAAGTGCAAATTATTGAAGGAAAATTGAAGTAACACGTTGCACTATATGGCTTGGTTGGTCCATATGTAGCGTGGTTCGATGGAACTAGAATGAGAGAGACTTGTTGACGCATGGTAAGTCAGTGGTGTATCTACATATGGCAAATATGGTGATTGTTTGTAAGAGAAGATAAAGATTGGTTCAGTATAGGGTATTTTATTAAGTTGATCAAAATATCGAAAACTATTTTAGATCAAAACCGCGATGTTTGAGTGGCGCTTGGGAGGGTGTTTTAGGTCAAAGAGGAGCTAAGATGATCAAGTGAATTGAAGGCTAAGAACTTAACGGATTCGGGGTAATGTGCTTTGAAAAGTATGCATAAGTGTGGTGTGTGAGTAAAATCTATGTTGTGTGGGGTTAATGGGTTTTTCCCATATGTGCTAAGTGGATAATATCTATTAGGTTAGATAGATGTTAGCTGTCTATCTATTTAATGGGTTGGAATGAAAACTTACTAGTTAACCATCAAACCATCCTACCTTTACTCTTGAAGCCAAGTGTAACGCCTTGATATTTTCTTTCAGAAGGGGCCACTAAGCAAATTCTAACTAGCCAAATCTAGGTTTAAAGACTCATTAAAAAGAGGCAAACCCTATTTTCCCAAACCCAGCCACCACCTCTTTTTTGGTTTTCCATCAGGTCTCCCTCTCCCTCGTGCAAAGGCAGCGCAGGCTGGGTGGCCATAGGCGACGGTGGCACCGGCGGTGCGGCTAGTAGTGCATGGCGATGGCGGCATGGCTCGCAGCAATTAGGCGGGGAGGGTCGAGGTGGTGGTAGGCTAGGCGGCGCGATTGGCCAAGGGCGGCGTCGGCGCAAGGCGTGCGGTGGTGGCGATGCAAGGCGTTAGGCAGCGGCTCCACGTTTGTTGGTGGCGGCACCAGCGACGGTGGAGTGGCAAACTGGCAGCGGCGACGATGACAACTGGCAACGCGGGCACGCGGTGGAGGCATCCACAGGAGGCCGCTGGTGGCCGTGGCTTGGGCGGCGCGGCGATCAGCGGTGGCCGAGTGGCCCATTCACGGGCATGTCGGGCGAGCGTGATTCACTTGGGGGTTGTATCGATTCTTGCGAAGGGACGTTATTCTCTTGACCGAACATCGTTCGTCCCGTCGAACAGCAATTCACACAGCGAAATTCTAGCGAACATGTTTCCTTTCGGCTGAACAGTCTCATGTTGTCCTTTTCACAATTTTACCATAACTCTCATCTAATTCACCCCCGTTCCACTGTGTAGGTTCTCACGTCGATATTGAGAGAGCATCCATGTAGTTGTGTATTCCAGATCCTTCGTGCAGTGTGTCCATCGAGCATGCTCAAGGCAAGTACCTCACGGTTATAACTTCTCTGTTCTGCATATCACCTGCCCATAAATAACTATCGCCTCTATCTTGAGCATAACTATCACATTGTACTGCTTGCCAATCGTGTCCTGTTAGTGTAGTATTTATGTTATGATGACCTATGTTAATTGATGTTATGTGTTAGACTTAGTAAATGCTATGTTATGATATTTTAGTATGCATGCTTAATTAGTGAATTAGAATTAATGCTTAAATCATTAATAGGGGATAGCTTATGAACATGTTTAACTTAAGTTTAGCCACTGACACTTTGTTAGCATTAGGGCCGCTATGTTTTAGTTCTTATTGACCTGATCCGTATTCTGCATGAGGTTGTAAGTGAGCCATGTTGGACTTATATTTATAATATCTTTAATCTGACTAATAATCATTTGTCACATAATAAAATCTAGATGATTGACAACCTTTGTGTAAGTTATGTTATATTGCTCATTTAGAATAATCCCTAGATCGCTATCACCATAGTATCATTCCTCATCACCTCATATCGAAAGTTATGCTCTTCTATTCTTAACCAACGATTACCTAGCCTGGAGTTACCCACATATATGTAAAATTGCCACCCACCTAGTAACGTCGGGGGGACGATTTCATTACTCAGGATATTACACCCCGTTTGTAGATATACAGTCGAAGATAGTGACATACCTGACTATTCTCGCATAACTAAGTATGAGGAAAGTAATCACCAATGTCGTTGCCATAACTTGCTAAGTCATGATTGCCTTTAATTTCACTATTCCTGTTATCTCTATCTCTAAACCTTATCAGTGGTTCCGGTAACCAAGTTTCATTGCAATTTACCTGTGTCAATTATTTGCTTGCATTACTTGTCCTTTACACTTTCCTTATTGTGACCGTTGTTAGGTACTTACTGAGATTTTCAAATATCACGCTTGCTCTTTCCATTCTCAAGTAAAAGACCGATGGAGTGATAGCATCATACATGGGTGGGGGCCCTCGAGTTTTTAGTACTGTGGCTTGCCACTATTTATGTCATTTCATTTATTCTCTTTTGGTTAGAAGTAGACCAGTCCTATGTTTCTAATATTTATTTCAACTTTCACTAGTCCTTTAATAAAGTACTCTTGAAGTTTTAATTTTTTTGAACTTCTATTGTTGCTTTTATTATTTATTCTTTACTTTGATGATGACGTTCCATTGTGATATATCATATTGGTATGTGAGGTGCTACATCAAGTATTCTAGGGTTAGGGTTTGAAAAGTGTGAGTGTTGTGGTGTGTTCTATTATCCTGTAGGTGGAGTGTCTGTAAAACCTTCATCCTCAAATAGTAATATATTAATTTTATTCATATGTCATAGATCTCTCTTGTTTTGGTTAGTTTTGTTCTTGCCTCTCCTCTTTCTTGATCTCACTGGATGTCAAGGATGAGTAAGTGATAGTGATATACCTTCAAAACTAATCCC
Source organism: Melocanna baccifera (assembly GCA_036346265.1). Classification (NCBI taxonomy): domain Eukaryota; kingdom Viridiplantae; phylum Streptophyta; class Magnoliopsida; order Poales; family Poaceae; genus Melocanna; species Melocanna baccifera. Next base: position 42,161,158 of record CM070676.1, read on the forward strand.
TATCTCTCTAGACATCAAGTTTAGTAACTTCTTGAAGTTGCCAGATTTTTTCTTGATTTGGCCTCTCTGGGTGATTTCTTCATCCAATTATTTTTATCTCGATTACTTAGGTGTTCTAACTTTTATAATATGTGAAAATACATTTAAAACCATCTTGGCCATCATTCAACTACAAGCAAGTCATATTCACCATTTTTGATTTTTTTGATAGGTTTTAGTGTATGTTCCTTCAAACAAAAAAGGTCAGAACTTTGATAACGATTTTCTTAACTGTTGATTAAAGTAGATTCTTGACATTCTACAGAAGGTACATACCAAATTTCAAATGATTTAGAAATTTGGTTTAAGGGCTAGCTTAATTTTTGGTTTTAGCCTACTTTAGGTGCAGTAAAGCTTCACAATCTAAAAAATCTTAATTCTCTTCAGTTGTTTCAAGATTTTTAGTTGAGATGGATTCTTAAGGTCATGATTTAACCTTGGTTCAAGTTTCATGTCTTTTGGATCTATGATTTTTTTGTAGTTCGAATAGTGATGTTTTTCACTGTTCATCGAATTAAAATTATTGTTCACCCGATTGTTTTGGGTTGGTTTGTATTCTTGTTTTCAGTGGTTTTTGTGTTGTCTTTCTATCTTAATCTTCATAACCCTGTAACTATTAGAGTGAAGGATCGGTGAATACTTGGATAAAAATTTGAAGGCATCATTCATCCCCTTCTGTTGTCATAATGGTCCTACACACCACAGCACTCACACCTCTCAAATCCAAACCATAAAACACTTGGCATCAATGAGTAAAACTAGGATGGTTGGATGGTTAACATGCACATCTCTATCCTAACCCGTTAAATAGATAAAACAACCAGCCCCATTTAACCCTAATGGATACTATCTAATTACCAAAAATGAGGAAAATCCGTTAACACAATACAACATAGGTTTTATTCATATTCTATACTTATGCATGCTTTTCAAAGCATATAAACTGAATTTGCTAAGTTCTTATCTTTTGATCTACTTGATCATCTCAACTCCTCTTTGACTTAAACCACCTTCTGAAGCGCCACGGTTTTGATCCAAGATAATTTTTGCTATTTTGGTCAACTTACGAAAATACGCTTTCTTGACCCAGTCTTCGCCTTCTCTTGCAAGTAATCATCATACTTGCCACGTATAGATGCATCACTGGCTTGCCACACGTCGGTAAGTCTCTTTCGTTCTGGTTTCACTAGACCCTACCTCACTTAGAATGATCAAATCACATAGTGCAACCCGTCCCTCGAACTTTCCTTAAATATTTCCTGCTTTTCTTGTGCCATATCGAGCTCAGCCATCTCACTCGATATCTTTGATCGTTCTGAGCATCGGCTCCTCCATGAGTGTAGCCCCAATCCTCGTTGTTGACTATGGTTGACTCCAAACGCTCCTTCACATCTAAACACCAAGAAATCATTTTTGGACATAATTTTTTCATAACTTGACTCATATTAGCTGAAATATGCATCACGCCATACATATACACAGACCTAAGTCAAATCAAATCATCTTGTGACTCAAGTTTTCTAAAATCATCTATTTCGATTGAAGCAACGTAGGCTGGCCGGTCATACCGTCTCCTCTGCAAGTTGTCCAGAATAATATGCAAATTTGTAAATTCCAACTTCCACTCCTTTACAATAACGATGATTCATCGTAACAAAACTTTGAACTTTCTCACATGGTCATTCATGTACCTATAATGCTCTTGCAAATTGATGTAAAAAAATTAGTCTATACGTACTTAAGATCCAATCTTTCTGATTAAGCACAATCTCTGTCTTGACAAATCATTGAAAGAAAAGGAAAGGGGAAGTGTTCTAAAAAAAGATTGGTGATGTGAGCATGGAACACGAAAGAAAAAAAGAAAGCACTTAGGCTAGGCTCTTTTACACTTATTGTTGGTTTATGCTTATACTATATTTTACGAATGATAAGAATTTAAATATTTAAACTATAGAATATAGTAAAAAAATACATCCTACTTTAATAGAGGGGGTTGGCTTTGGCAAGCCCTAGGCCCCGCTTGTTTCAGCTTTTTTTCAGTTTCAACTTTTAGCTTCAACTTTTTTTTATTATTCAGTAATTTGTCTTTTTCTGAATTTTTTTAGATTTTTGAGGTTTTTTGTATTTTTTTCCGTGTTCCTTTGCATTGTCCGTGATGGGCTAACATATTTTTTCTATTTTTCTATTTTTTAAATTTAATTATGCCCAAAAAATTAAATCAGCTATAGTAAAAAAAGTTAACTATAGTAAAATTTCAACCAAAAATCAAAAGTCATCGTTAAAACAATCACCCCTTAGTCATACCTACCATTATGACTTGTGAGCTGCCACTACCATTATGACTTGTGAGCTGTGGCAGGTAGTAGCAACCTGTCCTGTTCCTCTGCATCTTTCAGGGCATGTGACTTGGTGACCCCTTCTCTCAGATGTTGCAACATTATTTAATGGCAAGCACCAGTGAGTTAATGACACATAGCAACAAACAGAATTCTCGAGGAACTTGGTTCAACTAGCTTTTGGGAGCAGAAGTTAGGTCATGTGCTTTAATAGGGGCAAAGACTGGGCTAACCTGCAAGTATCTGACATATTTTAGTCATTGCTGATTGATACTTACCAGCCATTTGCTGCAAGGGCTGCCATTAGAGAGAAACATATTGACTTTCCCTGACAAATTTTCCTTTTTCTTTTGCAAAAGCGAACAGGTCATTGATCATTCCAGAACGTAGAAATCTTTCAGAAGCTGAAAATAAAAGTGTGGAATGTGCAACTGCTGACACTTACACATTGTTTTTCTCGTATTATCCCTGATAGGTATGCATTAGCTTCTTATCTTTGTACTTGTACTACTCCACTACAGAAATGCTAGGAGACGGTGGCAGTTTTGGCAACAACACCCTACAGTACTAAAAAGTGGTTGAACTTGTCAAGACAGTCGATCAGGAGGGGTACGAATCAGCTTGTTGGTTGCTGGGCTGCAACAGGAGCTGTCCTAAAATTCCAACCTGCACTGCAGCTTGTGCTGCACTGCAGCTTGTGCAGTGCAGCATTGCAGAGGGAGCATATCACATCCTTCTTGGAGGTGTGTTGCCAGCTTGTGCAGTACAGTATTGCCACTAGCAGGCCCAGAGACTCCCTGAAAAAACCTCATGAGGAGAACAGTGTTTGTGTTGCAATACTGAAAGTATCACAAGCGAAAGGGAAGGCAGTGAATGGTCAGACGCTTGGAAAGCTGGGACATCAGAGGGAGAAGGACTGTCAGATGCATCATCGGCTTGGACTACTTTTGAAATACTCCGGGCTTGGACTACTTTTGAAATACTCCGGTCCTTTGGAACTGTTGTATCAGTTTGGGAAGGAGTCAATAATAACTGGGTCTAGATGTAGTGCTGTTCTGCCAAGGTCATGCCTCCGTTAATTTTCGGCTGTTTTGTTGGGCTAAGCTGTCCCCAAAAGAGTAGAGAGAAAAACGAAGAAGGCGTTTAACTGTTTAAGCAAAAGTTTTTTCTGATTCAACAGCACGCGACACAAACAAGGTACCGCATGACATACTTTGTCTTGACAAAGTGCAAACAAGGTTAATGTGTAGGCCATATCGTTCGTCTTCGTCTGCCATGTTTCTCATCATCTAGGTTTTGTTTGATACATGGGGATCTTTCTTAGGTTTGATTGGGGCTAGCTTTGCCATCACTGTCTAACTCTTCCAAATTAAATCAGCAACTTATAGTAGTATTCATATGTCGATTTACTGGACAGAGTGTGACTTGCTTTCAGTGGTTAATCAACGCAAGCCGGCGTCCGATAAGTCTTGCTTTCCCCATGGTTTCACGGTACAGCGATGGGTCTCGCTTTCGACATCGCGGTCGTCTGTGCAGAACACCATATACTGGCAGCTCACTTAACAGAAAAGTCTTCTGATTGCCTGCCTTTGCCACGGTCAGATTTCCGTAAACCGCGTCGCTGCTTCAGTTATCTTGATTGTTTAATCAGCTTGGGGCGCAGGTGCAGCCGTGCAGGATAGGTTTTGAGAACATGCCCTTCTTGACTCTTAACCCTATTATATACGCACTAATTGTCGAGGAGCAGCCGCTACTGAGTCCAAGCGATTTCTCTCCTATGTAAAATAGATGAATCAAACACAGAATATTACAAACAATAAATTTCACACAGAGATGAGAGGTGAATTCCTTTCTTTATTGTTTTCTCTATTTATCTGTGCTCTTTATAATGATTAGGACATCTATTTATATACTAAGTGAAGAGTACCTACCAATAGATCAAGCTTGTAGATCAGACCCAGATTTCCTAACACTCTCCTTGGGCACTTATCCGACACACCCATGCTTCATCAAAATTCCTTAAAAACCCAGTAGGAAAGTCAAGATTTTTAATGAGTCAATTCGTGTACGACAATATAACATGATATATGTTATGTTGTCTTACACGAATTGACTCATTAAAAATCTTGACTGAGAAACTTTAGAAAAACTCGTCAAGAGAAAAGAGTATAATCCATCCAATTTCATTTTATCTCCAGGATTTATTTCATAGGTACTCGATCCACGTGATCAAGTTTAATAGTGAGCTCGAGAAGAATCTCCCTTTGAATTCTGCACTTCTCTAAATCTCATCATTCCAATTCTACATACATATCTTTCAAAGTTAGATGCTGGCGACTTAGTAAATAGATCTTCAAAATTTTCACATAACTTAGTATGCAATACCTTAATTTCATCCATCTTTTACAATTCATATGCATAGAAGAACTTAGAGTTGATATACTTTGTGAGATGACTCTTCATGTAACCCGTTTACACTTATGCAACATAAGCTGTATTATCTTTATAGATAATTATGGAAGCTTGCATGATATTCAATCCACATGATTGCTAAATGTGGTGAACTATTCGTCGAAGCCAAGCATATTTTCGTGCGACTTCCTACAGTGTTATGATTTCTGAGTGGTTCGTCGAAGTCAATACAAGACTTTATTTAGATGATTTTCATGAAATGACTGTTCCACCACACAGAAATACATAGCCTGTTTGTGATCTGGTGGTATGCAGGTCTGATAAGTACTCGGTATTGCATAGCCAGTCATATTCAGATCTTGGTTCTTTCTGTAGAACAGTCCAAAGTTTTTGCTTTCTTGGAGATATCAGAAGATATTCTTTATTCTCTACCAATGCCTTTTAGTAGATTCCGCACTATACCTTACTAGTAGGTTTATGGCAAATAAGATATCTGGTCTAATGCAATTTGCTAAATACATAAGTCCTTCTACTATACTTAAGTATGGGAATTCTGGTCCCAAGACTTCCTTCTACTCTTCTCTAGGCCTGTACGGATCCTTGTCTTGCTGTAAAGATCTTCGGACTGTTGGTACGTTTGAAGGGTATGCCTTTTCAAAGCCAAACCTCTCTAACACCTTCTGAGTATAAGCTGACTCATGCACTAATATCCCTTCCGGGACATCCTCAAACTGTAAGCCTAAACAATATTTGATTTACCCAAATCTTTCATTTTGAACTCTGATTCTAGGTAAGAGCTTATTTCTTTTATATCTTCCAGGGTTCTGATTATATTTAGATCATCTACATACACTGATGTTATACAAAATCTATTCTAGGATCGTCGTATAAATATACAGGGATAATCATCATTGTTCGTATAGCCTTTTTTGCATAGAAAGTCGCTTAAACGATTATACCACAATTTGCTTGATTGTTTAAGCCTGTACAGTGATTTTCTGAGTTTTACACTGTATATGTTTCTATTTGCTCTGTTTTGATTTGGAACAGGGATACCTTCAGATACCTTTCATATAAATATCCGAATCCAAGTTTCATAAATGTATGTCGTTACTAAATCCATCGATTCCATTTCTAAATTCAGGTTTACTGCCACGACTGGGGAATATGTTTTTTCATAATCAACTCCTGGTCGTTGAGTGAAACCTTGTGCAACAAGTTTTGCTTTATATCCTACAACTTTATTTTTCTCATTTCTCTTTTATGCAAAATAGATAGATCAAACATAGAATATTAAAACAACAAATTTGACACAGAGAGATGAGAGGGGAACTCATTTTTTTATTACTTCCTTTGTTCATCTGTACTCTTTACAATGATTAGAATCTCTATTTATAGACTAAATAAATGATGATCACCAATGAACTAGACATGCAAACCCTGACCTAGGTTTGCTAACACTAACAAAAACGCCATGTGTTTGTACTGTCGTTTCTACGTCTGTATACCGGCCTATTTATTGACTTCCTAGGGCTTTTGTCTCCTAGTTGAGAGACCCCAGAAAGATGCTCCCAAATTTTGACATTAGATTTGGAGCTTACCCTGCCAAACATGTTGTCGTCTCATGACTGTGTCTTATGTACTATTGCGCCGCAGCCACTGCTTCACTCTATTGCTCCTTTCGTCAAATCTTGAGCCTTTTTTTTTAACCCTTTTTTCCCTGATAAAACGGATTGCTCCTGAGCCCTTAGTTCATGTGGGACAACTTGCCAGTCAATAATATTATGGCTGTGGACCAGACAGTAGGAGAAAATGGATCATCGGATTGGAGGATGAGCAATCCAAAGCTCCTTAAAATGGAAACAGTCTTAAAACGTGAAAGGAAAGGTCCTTTTATCCTCGAAGAATTTAATCTCCAAAATTGTCCCTCCTTTCTGGGCTCTAAAAGGTCTATTTGTATTGTTACATCGAATATATATATATATATATGAAGTTACAAGACCACCCCTACAATGGTCTTAGACCACAGGAACTCTACAGTCTTTACATCATCCTTCTTGCAGCTTTAGTGTACGGTGGACCATCATAGGCTTCGTCCACCACATCGTCCTTCTGGTCCATAGGTAGTCGACCCCCTTTTGGCTTGTGCAAGGTGGTTCCGAGGTGAAACTCCCCTTGCTGACAACGAGGTATTATGCTTCATAGTAGGGTACCTTTGTGCTGACTTCTTGGATCCCCTTCGTCTTGCCTCCTGTTCAAGGGGGCCATACTGACCTTCTTGTCCCCTTCGCCCAATAGGGTATTACGGTGAAGGGGTTGTACCAACAATCTCGTACCCTTCGTCTTTTGTGAAGGGGTTGTGCTCACACTTAGTGGCTTTGTTGGGCTAGTGGGGCCACCCTATGACAAACAGATGCAGCCATGAGACATGTAGTTGGTGGAATACAATTTTTAGAGTACAAGGAAGGACGCGCGCGTGCACGCACACACACACACTCATGCACGCCCCAACACACACATACATGGGTGTGTCCCTAGCACATGACTAATCTAGAGCGAAAGCCTAAACCTCACAGAACGCGAGCACGCACTTTGAGCACTAAATGCACCCACGTATACATGTACTCTTCCTATCTTTGACTTCAGCCCAGAGGAAAGGTGAGCACCAGCGTTGAACCTAGGGATCAAACACCGATAGACAACTCGCACAATGGCGGAACTTGCTAGCTCCTCGATGGAATAAAATATTTGTGAGTGTACGAGGGGCACCGATAGCAATGTATTAGCATCATGAAAGAAATGTTGAATGAATTCTTTTGGGCTATGACTTGTGAATTTTGGTTATGGCTTATGGTCTTTGGATGAAGCAGTTATATTATTTTGGGTTGATGACTTATGGATTAAACTGTTGTGTTCTTTTAAGCTGGTGGCTTAAGACTTATTGTTGATTTTGGTACGTATAGCATAGACTCGAATTGGTGAACCATGACGCGTTTGCACTGAAAGTATGCATGTTTCGTAATGTGGAGAACAGAAGAAAAAACCTAGTACATACAACGAACGAAGCTAAGTGGTTTGAAAAGCAGATTGACACGTACATCATTGACAAAATCATGCATCGTGACAAATAAATGTACAACACCCGATACCGTCCAAAAAATATTACGTCCTGCACTTCTACGTAAACCCTATAAATAGATTGTAAGAGATGACGTCCCGTACATAATATATTTTTGCCTCCCCATATGCCTTTGTCTCTGTCGGTGTTGTCGTGCTGTCAGGTTCATCGAACCTGCAACCTAGGCCTAGAGAAGGATCATCAAAATCCAGATTGTCCAGTTCCTCATTGATGATGAAATTGTGTAGGGCCATAGTGGTCGCAATTATCTTCGTCTACCACTGAACTAAATATGCAGCCATGTTCTGTAGTATGCACCACTTCCTCTTCCACACGCTAAATGCCCATTCGATAATGTTGTGAAGAGATGAATGGGGGTAGTTAAACATCTCTTGCCTACCATGTGGCACTGGGCCATTATTGAAGTTGGACATATGGTACCGGGTGTTTCGGTACAGGGCGAGGTACCTCGTCTAGTTCGGATACCCGGAGTCGACTTGGTAGTATTTAGCTGCAGCAAAGATCATGCAGGAAGATTGGTTAGGATTACATTATGGCACAGTAATTTGAACAACTATTAAGGGGGGTGTACCTTGGGGAGGCTCCAAGAACAAGTGGTCGAAGCCGACCAATGTATCCATTAGGATGCGGGTGTCGTGGGCTGAGCCTGGCCATCCGACGGTAGCCTATGTAAACCTCATATCGAAGTCGTACACAACCAAAACATTTTGACTATGTACTCATGCCGGTTCATGTACACGACACACAAGACCTCATAAATAATTATTAGAATATGAGTGACATCTATTGCATCGATGGCCCCTGCAAAGTACAGGAAATAGCGACGCGAAAGCAAAGATCTGTGCGGAGTGGTGAAATGGGGATCTCGTGGCCAAACATTGAAACGTGTCAGGTCATAGATGCACTCGAACACCTCTCCAAGCTTGGTGCTTACAATAGATGACGACCTGGAAAAATACTTGCTGATTTGGTTATTGCTCTAAGGTGCCGTCACAGTCCACACGAACATCTTGATCGCCTCTTTGGAGGAAAATTCTATTGTGGACCTCAAGCCATGGTGGGTCACGAGGCGGGTGTGCAAACTCTTGAAACATACAACATCCATCCTGAACATTCTGTGACAGAGGTTTAGGTCAGCTGCTCATCAAGCCATTCCTGGCCGGTTTGCATGGGCTCTCATCGCAGCCTGCACGACACCCTCTGTGATTGCCTCCTGAGCATTTCGAGCACCACTAGTTCAATGGGTGGTGGGGGCACTTGACTGCCGTCGTCATCGTCGTTGTGGTCTGCCATGATGCCTGTGCGTGCGTAATAGATTTCAATTCGGGCAAGGTACAAAAGCACACATATTTAGACAAGCATACCTGTGAACAACACTTCACCTCGACAAATCCTACTAACGGGAGCTAGAAGAGGGGAGCTGAGTTAAGGACTGCGTGGAAGGCTAGGTGAAGACGAATAAGCAAGACTGGCATTTGTAGGCAGGAGTGTAAATTCACACACACTAAAGTTACAAAGGAACAACACTTGGCCAGGACTGGGCATACTGTGAAACAACATGAATCCATTAGTGAATTGAACTGGCAGCAGTCTACTCAGCACGAAAAGTTGATACTGTGCTACATACTATGAAACAACTTGACAAAAGTTGACAACACGAACTGATGGTCATGCCTCGCAGAGATTCTCGACATGAAAACTATGAAACAACATGACAAAAGTTGACACTACGACTGCATTGATCAATTCAGCAGGAGAGATTCCCAAACAAAAGTTGACACTGTTGCTGCATACTGTGAAACAACTTGACAAAAGTTCCCGGGCAAAATTGATCAGTCCATTACATTACATAGAACCATATTGCAAGATGTTTGAGAAACCTGACTATGTTGTTTTAGAGAAAAGTTGATAAAAAATGCTTATGATAAACACCTAGTAGTGCAACATGATATCCGACAAATTTTCAAATATTCTCAAATAGCAGGAGTTTTAAATACCCTAAACGACAAGATGTAGCTACCATACTGCCATATCATAGTGTGCAAACTAATCAGCATGCATGAGTATGTGCCTCTGGACCAAACAACAATCAACATTACACAGAGGAAATGATGTTGTATTTAAAAGTGGCAAATCATACCACTCCCATGACATATGACAAGTAATCTGAGCTTCTCAATAATCCAACATCCATCGCAGACCGGTAATTCAATCACAACGAATAGTCCAACAATGTAACAATGTAGCAATGTGAGAATGTAATCACAGCACAATACTAACACATCGAATAGTCCGCTGCAGTAAGAACGGAGGCCGATGTGATCGCGGAAGCATGCACGATCAAAAACGCTCGAAGGACATGTGGAACGACATCCCAAATTATTGAACGACAACCTAAATTAAACGAGACGTAGGGTACTAAGCGGATGACCTTTTACCTCTTTTACCTACTACTTGGTTGGCTGAAGCCCCAGGCACGGCGAAGCCACTCTACCTCGGAGCTCTAGGGTAGTGATCATCCTAAACATTTCTCGATTGCCCTTGTCCCACGGCAGCATTGTCGCATAGAACCACTCCTTCGATCTCTCGTGGTACCCGTCGGCAACGACCTTCTTAATGAGGTCCTCGCACTGTGTGCGGAGATTGTCTTCCTTCGCCGCCCAGGCTACCAATTGAGCTTCGTAGTAGTTGCACACGCACTCTGTTCAATCCGTTGCACGGCCACTCTAGCGCTTGCTAGAGTGTAAGTCTTCGGAGTGGTCTCAAGTAGGCTTCTTGCTGGCCCTTGTGCCGACGGAGCTCACGAATGGTAGCTCGTCGCCTTTATCTGAGCTGACTTGTTGCTGCAGCCATGTACCCGCCAGTGTGGCGGTGTGCTCGTTTGTGTAGATTGTACCTTTGAACATGTCCGCCGTCAGGGCCTCGTGAGGTAGTGGCGCAATCCAGAACCTTTTGACCGAACCTTTAGCCTACAAAGAGGGTATGGGGTGCAGTTAAGACGCGTGCAACACAAGCATACAACACTGAAAAATAGCCTTTCCCATACCAGCTCCTACTGCGCCCACCAAGCGGAGTCCGTAGCGATGCAGCCGATCACCGGATCGATGCCCAACCTGAGACGTTATGCTTCAACGTACGCCACTTAGAGTACAACTGTTTCTAGTTATCCTAGTGGTTCGTGACCTGCTTGTGCATGTAACACCTACCGGTGCACGCCTTGAACCTTGATATGAGGTTCAGGTAGCCTCGCCTATTCAGACAAGTGGTATTGCCGTTGTTGGCTGGGACCTCCTCGTGGCAGATCTCAAGGAAGGCCAAATGAGCTTCGTTGTCCCAAATCTTTGAATAGGCCAACGGTGGATCCATCTGCAAAGGAAGGGGCGTGTGTCCTAGTATGTCAGCCGACTAACAATCATTGCTAGCTTTGAGCTGAGTGAGTACGTATGGAAAGTAGCAAAGACTTCACAATAACCAACTGGATGTCATTGCATACACCACCTTGGATAGAGCATGCCAATTCATACACCAATATATTAATCCGCAAAACTGGGCTCATGGCCGCCTGACTGGGAACAGCTACAAGGGAATGGAGCATATTTGACGGGCAATGCGCAAGTGGTCGGTGATGGTGCCGGAGAAGGCCTGTAGTAAAGCTCGAACGAAGCCCGGTGAAATGGCCTGGACATGGCTTGAGCGACTGCTGGGGACGCAGCAAGCGCTTCAGAGAGGGCGCGAACCATGCTTCATACCTTCGAGAGACTTACTTCGGTGGTATCGGCGTCGAAGATCGTGTCGGAGGTCGAGCCGGTTTGCAACTGAAGGAGAGAGCAACGGGCTCCGACGACGGCGCTGTGGCGTGCCCAGAGGGGGCGCGAGAGCATCCTCACGAGTGGACATCGGGGCCGTGCTCTGAGGAGATCGCCACCGGGTCCGGAGATGGGGTCGCCAGCGTAGGGCGAGTTCCCCCTGGGAGGCGACCAAGGCCAAGGAGAGAGATAGCCCAGGAGGAGGCTGGCTCGACGAGTGGAGATGGGAGGAGCTGCGATTAGATCTGGGGGGCGAGCTGGAGCGGCGAGGGGAGGCAGACCGGGGGGGATCTCGGCCTGGATCTGGCCGTCTGCGAGGGGGAGCGACGGGTCCCAGTGAGCGGGGAGGGGGCCCAGCGAGGGGGAGCTAGGGGAAGCGACGAGGGAGCGAGGCGGACCTCAGGGGGGACCGGAGAGGAAGGAGGGCGAGTGGGGAATACATGTTGTCTCGTGAGCCACCCCATTCGCCACTGCTTACGGCTTTGGAGACAGAAGCCAAAGCCAAAGCCCATTCGAACCTACCCGTTGTCTGAGAGAGGAAAGAAAGCCTAACGCCGACAAGGCGACAACCTCTTTTCGCGTGGGCCTAAGACGGATAAGGGAGGTGGGCTGGCGTTTCACGCTCAGTCCAATCGACCGGGCAGCAAGTCTGCAACGGTGGCCGCGGACCAGCTCTTCTACCGTTCTACGCTGAGAATGAGGCAGGAACCTTGAGAGGCAGCCCATCTACTTCGCGCGGGCGCACCGCGTCTATCAACCAGTCATGCCGGACGGCGCCTCGGCCCACAAGCCAGCAGATGCGACGGGTAGTCGGGTGGGGGGAGCCGACGCGGGCAAATGAGGGGGGCCGGGCGGCCGCTCGGCCCGCGTATCGGTTGCCGCGGAGGTGGATGATACCGACGCGACGCGTACGGGCCTACGGTGGTACGGGGTGGCCGAGGGATCAACCAACCGCACACGGCGGACTAGGCACGCCGCACGGGACTCTTGGAATTCCGATTGGAAGGTGGCTAGCTCAGCCACGCTAGGTGAGGTTGGCCCAGGCGCCATTGGTATATTTTGATATTTGGGCCATGACGGGTCAGCGTTTGGGCTCTTGTTGAACATCACATGGGAGACCCCAAGCCCAAATGAACAAACTGGGCCACATAGAGCTTCCCAATATAATTCGACATGAGCTACCCGCAAAACATCTGCATCAGCAACCACACCTGTCAAGAAAACAAAAAGGATTATGCAGGTGCTGATTTCGACGACTGCTCCCTATCAAGTCCATTCCCACCTATGATTGTCCCACAAAATATTCATGACAAGTTGACAGCCCAAGCTTGTTCTCACCCAAGACCAAGGAGAGAGATAGCCCAACGACACAACTACTTGTTCCCAGACTGGCATTATGCGTAGTTGGCGCCCAGGTAAAGTAGGCGAGAAAAGAAACGGGGGGAAAACGCATGAAATCCAGACAGTATACCGGTCATGTGCCAGAGTTTCCAGGCTCTCCAACTGGGGAGTTTTCGGTCGATTAAGGTAGGTTGGTGCTCAACTCTACGGTTCACTTATCATGCATCACATATACTAATTTATGGTACCAACAAGTTGGAGCTTTGGCAAAGGGAAGAAAAAATGGGTTTGGGTATAATGGAATGATGCGGTCAGTAATCAGGTTGGTTGTCCCTCCCAGCCTTGAACAAGCTGTACATGGCCTAACTCCCTCCAAACACTGGTTTAATTCAATTGCTATTGTCGCAATCAATCATCCTAAGGTCTTAATTCCAGCATTGTTTTATGCCCGGATCAATCATTGCTCCGTTTCGCTTTAGGAGTTGGGAGCTAACTAATCTATCTTCATCCTGGACTTTGGAGCCTTGAGCTTAAAAATGTATGCATGGGGAGTTGGATTGTACCATGAGGCCATTTTTGAGTAGGGACATCATGTCATGTAGAATGACACTTGGTCCTTTGATGGACACCAATGGTACGTGCTACTTCATTGTGTGTGTCTCACCCCCACAAATGAAGGATTAGGTTGCTAATTAGGTGTTTCTTTTGGTGGTACGACATTGGGCCATGCATGCAGGTAAGCATTGTGGAATGAATGCATTGAGTTAGTGGAATGCATGCATGTACAATTGTATTTTGGATATGATGATATCGAGTTGTCAACCAACAGATGGTGGCATAAAGGAGAGTACATGGTGCCCCTCTACTTAAATGACACATCAGAAGGCGGTTCTATTTCCGGTTTGATGGGCTGTCACAAAGATTCCTTGTATTTTTGGGGGTCCTCAAAATGTCCTACCAACATTATTCCCCTTCTATTGGTGTTAGGGTGTTTATGTGTAACGAAGGATTAGCGAATGAATGCCTAAACGTTCGTGTGTGAATCTTGTGCTTCAAACATGCCCCAGTTTTGTGGCATTTGACACAGAAGAAAGCCACATCGGTTGTAACACCAATAGAAGAGATGGTTGAAACGGCAGTAGGATCTAGTAGCATTGATCCACCGGGTGAGGTCAGTAGAAAATGACCACCGTGAAACTCAGCAAAATGCCTACCAATCCTCCAACGTCTAGATGCATAGCATTTCAGCAGTAGCTTTACATTGGATTCTCATAGCAACCATAGCTTCTCCTTTTCTTTTCAGGAAAAAAAGGTACATAGGATCCATGCGCGTTGCAGTCATGCATCGACATGTCAGTAAGTCAGTTTTTACATGATAAACTGTTGGTGTTTGTATCTGAAATTTTAGTTCGCTTGCAGAACTAGCTGTCAATCTGCCTGTAAGACGCCTGGTCGGTGATTTTTTTTTAAAAAAAAAGGAAATTATCCATGTGATAGTATGATATCCAACTATTCTAGTGCTTCCAGAGTTCCAGTAGCTACAGGTTTGTCGGTTGGATCGTTAGCACCAGAAGGAGCAATTGATGTTATATTAGTGCATCTAATACCACATCACAACCTTCCTTATGTGGAGATTGTCAGATTGATCTCACTTGAGAACAGTTGGGGGCAGTGATTTTAAGGCCCTGCTAGTGCTTGCCATGTCATAGGTCTAACACGTGGACAGCAAAGCCTGCAGTTGTGTACACCACGTATTGCGGGTTTGCGACCGTTACGAGACATTCATTGGCATGGCCATTGGATGCTGCTACACGGCCTACGGATGTTTGGGGAACTGGAATTAAAATGAGTATAAACTGCTGTTATAAAGTTGTATTAAAGATGCGTTTACTGAACTGTAGAATTGTAAATTGATAAACCTGCACTAGGAATAAACATCGAGGATTTGACGTTAGAGGGGCCTTGTCTCCGGCACCGACCCAGGTGCGTCTTAGTGTTGGGGTTTTCTGAATTGGTCGCTACAAGTTTTTTAGATTTTAGAAATTGATTTTTTAATGTAGTACTTTCTCAAAATGATTTCTATAAGATATTTATAGGACTGACTGCATAAACCGTTTTGAACAAAATGATTTCTTAATGTAAGTATCCCTTACTCTCTTAATATATTTCGCAATCAATCAAAAACACAACATTTTTGAACATGACCGAACAAGGTGAAAGATTGTGCCGCTATTTTAAGACCTGATTTTAATGTAAAAATTTTACAGTATTTTTACAAGTATCAAATCATTCCGGCAGAATTTCTGCAAAATTTCTAATTCTAAATGGAGCCTAAGCTAAAAACATTTCGTAGTTGCCGCTACTTTCATTGGCCAATCGGCAACCGTAGTAGCTCCATCATCCTCTTGTAGGTAGCGTGTAATCCGGGTGTTTGGATGAAGGGATTTTTTTTAAAAAAAACTATGAAGTAAAATTTAAGATTAACCCCTATCTAAACAAGATCATGGCCTTTTTTCCATTGCAAACTACTAAAATTCACAATTTCTCATGTACTTTTGTTATAACTATAATCCGATCCTTGATGCCACTTTGGTTTGATAGTTTGCCTTGCCTATGACTTTTTTCGTACGTGCGAGTGTTGCGTCTTGTACTCAAAAACACCCAACCATCTGCTTGCTTTGCTCACGCCTCACCTAGCCTACACGGGACGATGCTCTCGCCGAGACACCAAAACAAAAAACATGTAATCAATGAAACAACCAAAGAATAGAGCACGCAGGTTCATTTCCCACTGGGAACACCTCCCCTGTGTCTCTATTTCTTTCTGCATGCCCATCTTACATTACATAGCTACCTCCTGCTTATATAATACTCGATGACTAACTAAGACACATACTCCTCATATATGAACTACACCTCGTATATGGACTCGGCAACTACTCCAGACTCAGATACGACAAGCAAATGAAAATAAGATTACACTCTAACAATTAAACATTTAATCTTATTTCTTTATCTGAATCACACCGATTTTCTCTCTCATTTGAACTTTCAAGTCTTCTAATTCTCCCTTTTTACCTACACTTCCATGCACCGTTCCTTCCTTGGCAAACCCCGCCCCACCACCTGCACTTGTTCCATCCTGAGTCTCGTACAATCTGACGTTTGCCGTGCCTCACACTTAAACTGAACTCGTCCTTTCTTACACTTAGCCTGCTCTCAAAGCCGCCTTGACTTCGTTGTTACCTGAGCCTCTTGCTCCTCTCTCTTGGACTAAGTCAGCTTACTTTCCTACGTATATCTCAGCCGAGGCTGCACCGCCTCTAACTCCCGTGTTTGTGTGTACTATCTTCAAAGCTGACCGTGTTTCCTCTGCAAAACAACATAAAACTGCACCAATCTGTACACCTATGTCGACTGCATGCGATTGGGACAAGCCTTCTACACCAACTACAAGCATGTGGGGTCCGTGGCCTTGAACAACCGAGCCACCTCCATGCGCATCTGCACCATCAACGTGGGACCCACCGTCCCATCCTCCTATGCTGTCGCCTGCAGCTTGAGCATCTATGCTACTCCCATCTGCATGCACGCCTGTATGCGTTTGTGCGCCTCTTGCATCAGCTGTTTGGATTTCTCTATTCATATTTTCTGCACTCTGGTATCTCTTATTCGGTTTATAAGTTTTCAAAGAAATTTTGTACAACCGGTTCGGGGATCTCTTTACCTTCATCAACGGTTTTTTGTTCTTGGTATAGACACGCAAAAACTCATCTTGCAGCACCACCTTGCACCCTCTTTTCTGTCATCTGCCCAAGATTGAGTATATTGTTGTATAGACTTGGTATATAGTAAATTCCTGTCAACAACTTCTTATCTCCATTATTACATTGTAACATCATCGTCCATTTGCCTTTTATCTCTACCGTGGAGCTGTCACCAAACTTGATCTTGCCCCAAATCTTCTCGTCGAGTTCATGAAATATGGAGCGATCTCCTGTCATGTGATTGCTTGCTCTATTGTCCAAGTACCACTGATCTGAGTGATCGTGGTTTTTTCCTTCGTGCGTAGTTTTAAAGCTACATTTTTTTCGTTCAGCATCACCATGACCGGGTACCTTTTCAACATATAACGAGAAAAGTAGTACTGATTTATTATCTTCTTCTTTGTCTTGGGTGAGGTTTGCCTCCCTGTTCTTTTTTTTGCTTCGGTAATTCGAAGTATAGTGCATATACTCATCACAATTGAAACACTTTATGTTATTGCGGCACCCTAACGCGTAGTACTTGTATTCACCATATTTAAAACACTTGATATGTGATTTGTCACGGGATCTGTCACCTCCGCCTTGCCCAACCTTATCTCTATGGCCACCTCTACCGCCTCGACTACTCTGGCCGCCTCACCCGCACCATTGCACGTGACTACTTGATAAGCCACTCTCCTTGTATCTCCCTTTTTATTAACATCTGCTGATTATGAGATTAAAACCCCTACTCAATACGGAACTGAACCCCTTTCAGTAGCTCCTCGTGCACCTTAAGAGAGCCGGTGATCTCCTCAACCTTCTTTTTCTCAAGTCCAAGGAGTACATGAGCGTGGTGACGGTAGACACGTACTTTTCTAGTAACACACGTATGTACTTCTTCACTGCCACATATTCCTCTATCTTATCGTCAAGAGAGATCATTTGATTATATAGCGAAGTCAACTTGCCGGTGAACTTGTCCATCGATTGGGCCTCTCTCATCTAGAGATTCTTGAACTCGTTTCACAAATTCTGAAGCCGCACCTGCTTCACACGATCAATTCTCTTGTACATCTTCTGAAGTGTCTCACACGCTTCTCGTGTCGTCTCCTTCTTGATGAGCTGAAGCATTATCGAGTCTGGCACCACTTGGTAGATGATAGCCAAAGCCATTTGATCCACCTTGTCGTCCATCTCCTTGTCCTTCCCCTTCGGATCAGCTGCACTCTAGACTCCTTGAGCGCGCATGCTCGCCTTCATCTTTATTGCCCATATCGGGTAATTATCGGTCATCAGAAGAGGGTACTGGAGGGAGATTAGCTCACCCTAGATTTTCGTCTTCTCACTCATATTTTTCAGACAGCACTAAGATCAACCAACTCTAATACCACTTGTTGTAACTATAATCCGATCCTTGATGTTGCTTTAGTTTGATAGTTTGCCTTGCCTGTGACTTTTCTCGTACTGCGAGTCTTGCGTCTTGTACTAAAAAACACGCAGCCCTCTGCTTGCTTTGCTCAGGCCTGACCTGGCCTGCACAGGACGATGCTCTCGCCGAGACACCAAAACGCAAAACATGCAATCAATGAAACAACCAAAGAATAGAGCACACGAGTTCTTTTCCCATTAGGAACACCTCTCTGTCTCTCTATTTCTTTATGCATGCCCATCTTGCGTTACATAGCTACCTTCTACTTATGTAATACTCGATGACTAACTATGACTAACTAAGACACATACTCCTCGTATACGGGCTATATCTCATATATGGACTCGACAACTACTCCAGGCTCAGATACAACAAGCAAACGAAAGCAAGATTACACTCATACTTTTCTTATACGGTGTGCTTCCGAATTATACAAATCAAGGCTTTAATGACGCATGTGACGAAGAAACAAGAGTGGCGAGATGGATAACCGGATTGCGACTTGCTACTATTTGCTACGAGCTTGTTGTCATCTCTTTGCCCGAGTCAGCACAGTAGTGTGCGAAAGTCGACGTTTTCGCATTAAAATATCATCTTATCGGCCACCTGTTTCAAAGCTAGGATCTTAGGAATAATGCAAGCTGTTTTAGAAAACGCAAATCATAAGAAAACAGCCGTGCTTTTTCTTTCATCTCGTGTGATGGATAGAGATGACAGGGCACGGAGTTTGTGATGTGACTCCGCATGGCTGGCAAAGGCCAATGGCTGCTTGGTAACTGTACTTAGGACACGTATAGTAGTTTAGACGGTTACTATTTTTATATATATATATATATATATATATATATATATATATCATATATAGATAATAAAGAAAGACAGTTTGTACAATAGATTGTCTATTTAGTTATTTGCAACCTCATCAAAAGATAAAAAAAAGACAGCTTGTAAAAAAGACGGCTCGTACAACGCTTGCAACACCGTCTCTTCGCCTAGGAGCATGAACACAGGCTGTCTTATCGTGAGAGGACAATTTATGTCTCTCCATTCCTTAATTATAGCATACGTCAGATGATTTTGCTGTGTTGGCATGATAAAGACGATAGTGCATCCGAAATACTCCTAATTAGTCCTCGTAAAAAACAAGTTAATTAGGATTCCGAGCACTTTATTTCATTAAGAATGATGTCGATTGCTGCGCATTTCATAAATTGGGTATGCTAAACGCAAAATGCATTTGCGAAATTTCACTGCCGGTCGATTGCACTGGAGCAATCATCGATAGCAAGTTGGATCCAAATCTAAGTTTCTGTTTAGGAACACATAAATTATACAAGAATTAATCTCTTTTAGATTCCCATGGATTTTCGTGTAAATCCTATAAAATCGAAGTAACTCCTATGAAAATCTTATGTTTGAAACATACCCTTAGGAAAAACATAGAAAGAAAAGAAAGAAAAAGAGAACAACATGCCTCGTGAGAAATTCTAGCGTTTTAACGTATTCTTCACTAAAAACCTATCAATACCCTTCTTTCAACATTGGATGCTAAGTAGTAATCGCCATTCCCCTGCCACCGTCCATTTCAATTCTACACAAACAGAAAACACAAGCCTCTAAAAAAAAGAAAAAGAAGCTCATTAAGCCGTCATTAATCGGCACTAATCCGTTGCATGATGCGGGCCCCACCCAGCCGCGCCACCTTCCCTGCCTCTGGTAGTGGTTTGGTTCTCTTCCAGCCAACGCAAGAGCGCAGCGAAGCTGGCCTCCCGCTCTGACAGCCTTGCTCCTCCCCCCTCTCCTCCCTATATCTCCCCTCCCCTCTCCTCCTATCCCCCAAACCCTAATCCTAACACAACACCCGAGCTTTCTCTCCCTCTCCAACTCTCGTGCGCTCTCTCTCTAGCACGCGCGCGGGCTTGAAAGAGTTCGGAGAGATGGCCGAGGAGCCGCAGCCAGAGGCCGCCGCCGTCCCCGCCCCCGCCCCCGCTGAGGTGGTCGTGACCGAGAAGGCGCCGGCGGAGGCAGAGAAGAAGGTGGAGGAGGCTGCGGCGGAGGCCGAGGCTGAGGAGGAGGCGGAGACGGCCGCGGCCGCCGATGACGCCGGGGCCATAGAGGGGACAGGCTCGTTCAAGGAGGAGAGCAACCTGGTGGCCGACCTGCTCGACCCGGAGAAGAAGGCGCTCGACGAGTTCAAGCAGCTGATCGCCGCCGCCCTCGCCGCCGCCGAGTTCAACCTGCCTCCGCCTCCGCCGCCCCCCAAGGCCAAGGCTGAAGCAGCCGCCGAGGAGACCAAGACGGAGGCGCCCTCCAAGGAGGAGGCCAAGACAGAGGAGCCGGCCAAGGAGGAGCCCAAGACCGAGGCGGCCGCCGAGGCAGCAACCGAGGAGCCCAAACCCGAGGCGGTTGCCGAAGCAGCAGCTGAGGAGCCCAAGGCCGAGGAGCCGCCCAAGGAGGAGACCAAGGCTGAGGCGGTGGCTGAGGAGGCCAAGCCGGCCGAGCCGGAGCCGGAGGAGAAGACCGTCGTGGTCACCGAGGAGGAGACCACCAAGACGGTGGAAGCAATCGAGGAAACCGTGGTGCCCGCCGCCACCGCCTCGGAGGAGGCAGCGGCGCCGGAAACGGAGGCGCAGGCGGCCGCGCCCGAGCCCGTGCTGATCTGGGGGGTGCCGCTGGTGGGTGACGACGAGCGCACGGACACGGTGCTGCTCAAGTTCCTGCGCGCGCGGGAGTTCAAGGTGAAGGAGGCGATGGCGATGCTCAAGTCCGCGGTGCTGTGGCGGAAGCGCTTCGGCATCGAGTCGCTCCTTGACGCCGACCTGGGCCTGCCGGAGCTGGACAAGGTGGTGTTCTACCGCGGCGCCGACCGCGAGGGCCACCCCGTGTGCTACAACGTCTACGGCGAGTTCCAGGACAAGGAGCTCTACGAGAAGGCATTCGGTGACGAGGAGAAGCGCGAGCGCTTCCTTAAGTGGCGCATCCAGCTGCTGGAGCGCGGCATCCTGTCGCTGCTGGACCTCGCGCCCAGTGGCATCTGCTCTATGGTGCAGGTCACCGACCTCAAGAACTCGCCGCCCATGCTCGGCAAGCACCGCGCCGTCACCCGCCAGGCTGTCGCGCTGCTCCAGGACAACTACCCCGAGTTCATCGCCAAGAAGGTAACGTCTCCCCCCGTCATTGAGTTGTTTCCTTGGAAGTTTGCAGCTGCAGTAATTATTATTCAATATTAGTAGTTGCTGTTTGTGCCAAAGATTCAACTTGTATGCGTTCATAGTTTAATTATATTTAATGGTCTGATCGTGTAGTTCGAAATTTAGTAGTTGCTGTTTGTGCCAAAGATTCAAATTGTAGGCGTTTGTAGTTTAATTATTATTCAATATTCTGATCGTGTAGTTTGAAATTTAGTAGTTGCTGTTTGTGCCAAAGATTCAACATGTATTCGCTCATAGTTTAACGTTGGAAGTGAATGATTAGGCCAAAGCTTGTTCTTTGGGCTCTGTGGTGAAGGTTGGACCTTTATGGTGTCATAGTTCTTTTACACCGAATTGAGCCCTGGTTTGAGTTGACTGGTGTCTTTTGGCGTGTGCTTTGGTAATCAATCATAGCGCAGGGTGGGATCTTTCCCTTTTGTTCATCTTTTTGCTAATATGATCAGGCTTGGGCGAGTTGTGATGTTGTCTACTACGCCAAATTGAAGTTGATTGCAATAATTTCATTGAATGGAATGGGATCATAAGTTTGATTGGGTCATGGTATGCAGGTGTTCATCAATGTGCCATGGTGGTACCTTGCTGTCAACAAAATGATGAGCCCGTTCCTCACACAGCGTACCAAGAGCAAGTTCGTTTTTGCCAGCCCAGCCAAGTCTGCAGAGACACTCTTCAGGTGTTGCACGCAAAACATTAGGCAATTGCTGCCTTTTATTATTAGATCATCCAGGTTTTATGTTCTCAATTGTTGTTTGTCTTGTCTAACAAAATGCAGATACATTGCACTGGAGCAAGTCCCTGTCCAATTTGGAGGCCTCTTCAAGGAAGATGATCCTGAGTTCACCACCTCTGACTCTGTCACCGAGCTCACTATCAAAGCTTCATCCAAAGAAACCATTGAAATTTCTGTCACTGAGGTTGGCCCTTGTGTACATCCCAAATTGCTTCTTATGAATCTTCCAATGCATAGATTGTTGATAATAATTATTGTCTTTGTATATGAAATGTGCAACCTTTGTAGAACTCCACAATTGTATGGGAACTCCGGGTGCTCGGTTGGGAGGTGAGTTACGGGGCAGAGTTCACCCCCGACGCTGAGGGCGGATAC
Organism: Melocanna baccifera; assembly: GCA_036346265.1. NCBI lineage: Eukaryota > Viridiplantae > Streptophyta > Magnoliopsida > Poales > Poaceae > Melocanna > Melocanna baccifera. The sequence continues at coordinate 42,183,726 of CM070676.1, forward strand.
ACCGTCATCGTGCAGAAAACAAGGAAGGTTCCTGCGAATGAGGAACCAATCATGAAGGGCAGCTTCAAGGTTGGCGAGCCCGGCAAGATTGTGCTAACGATCAACAACCCTGCATCCAAGAAGAAGAAGCTCCTTTACAGATCCAAGGTCAAGAGCACCAGTGAGTCCGTTTGAGGTTGCAGCTGCCTGGTCCGTACAGTTTCTGATCACTGGTTCATCACAGCACCATTCGAACTTGTACCCTGATAGAAGAGAAACCTTTTGGTTTGGTTCTTCAATTTATTGGTTTTGTTGTTTTTTGTTCACATTTTGTATTTGTTTAATTTAAAACCAAAGTAAGCTTGTTTTGTGATAGCTGGAAGAGGAGGTTGATATGATATAATGACATCGTGATGGTTGTTGAGGGCAGAGGAGAAAATATGTGGAAGGACCGGAGAATATCAGCTGCTCTGTATATCCGTCTGTCTGTAGTCTGTACATTGCATCTCTGGATTCTTATGGATATGTTAAATTTAGAAGTACTTGTCATCATTCATCAACCCATGTTATTCTATATATTCTTCTCTCCATTTCCTTGTCTCTGATAAGAGAAAGAAGTTGCTTGCCCTCCATGGACGTCAGGATTGCTTGCCCATTCCCAGCAAGCAAGGATCGTCCCTTCAGGATTACAAAGTTATTGGTGTGTCACCAACTCACAGCAACTATTGTGATGATGGGAGTCATGGCTGCACCGAAAATTACCCTTCACTGCTTACAGCACTTATCATTTGGGAAAGGAAAACATTTTTTACATCTTTGCATGTACAAGACTCGCATACCAACCTGGCTTGCCTTCAAGAAACAAACAACAACAAGACAAGACTGCAGGCCAAACAGGAAAGGTTGGCATCTGCCAAGTGTTTTGTGCTGCTAATGATGGGCATAAACTAAGCGTGGGTGGAAGAGCATCCAGTGTCGCTGCCGCCCGTTCCAAGGCTGCCGTCGTGTCCCTCAAACAATCTGTGGATGCTTATGTAAGCAAATCAAATATCGATAAGTCGATTAGCTGTTTTAAAAAGAATATCTCAATAAACTGCTTCGAAACGTCAACAAAGAAATTAGTTCGTTTGTTTATTTGAGAAAAATCACATATCGCAACCAGCCTTTCCTACCAAAACCATACCGTGACAGCCTAATCTAGCATGAGACAGATGTTTTTCGCTGCCGTGGTAGCCGTTCCCTGAACAAGCCGTCACCACCTCTACTGTGCCCAAGTGTCGTACCTGGCCCTGGAACTTAGGGTTGATTGGTATAAGCCGAAAATAACTCCCCAAAGGAAAATCGAGGCCGAAACAGCTGTTGCTAATAAAGAAGGCAAAAGAACAATGCGGCTGTGCAGGTAGCACATAGGTGAGTACAAAAGCCGAAGGACCAAAAGGGCAGGCCTCCTGGTATCCAGTTTGCCCATGTGCCCGGCGCTTTAAGGGCATCTCCAATGGTCTGAGTCAGCTGGCTATTTGCATGTACACATCAGCATAAATCCTATGTGGAGGAAAGAGAGTATGCAAAAAAAATCGAGCCGACTCTTCCTTAAGCACTAGGCTATAACAGAAAACGAGGCAGTCTCTATAAATGACTGTGTGTGCATGTAGTATCAAATAGCTATCCTTATAGATAGTCCTTTGTATGCTAACTATTTGATTGATGATGTGGAAGTCTCCTAGTTAGTTGCTAGCTAGGACCATTGGAGATGCCCTAAACGATCAAATTCCTGTAGTTGTAACTTTCATTGAAGGACGGGAGAAGCTTTGTGCGCCCTAGCATTTCGGCCATTTACACGCTGGCTGTGCGTTCGCTCCGTCCTTGCACAGAGGGTTGGGAACCAGGGGGACGGTGAGGCCCATCTCGTTGCGTTTTTAATGATCGGAAAGAAGACCTCGGTAATTGATGGCAATGGACATGCACCATTGTCATGTTTGACGTTTGCGTGCCCGTTTTATTTAGGGCCACCGGACGTGCCTCCCATTCCAGGGTTCCTCCATATGCCCGAGTCGGAACGACTATTCCGATATGTCCACGGTGCTGGGATTTATTTCTACCTCACGTTCTCGGTATTGTCTTGTTGCTGGCTCGTCTTAATTCAAGAAAATCTATGCTGAATTTTCCTTGCCAACTGTGTGGAAGACAAAAAAAAACGATGGCATTTTTCTTTAGGCGACCGTGAAAAAACTGTCAAGCTAATGGCATGCTTGGTTGTTTGGACGAGCAAGGCCGCCTAGAACCGAGAAGTTCAAAGCGCCAAAGCGCGACAAGTTTTTCAGGTGCAGCCTTCCGGGTGCTAGAATTGGAGGCGCTGTGCATCTGTGCTCGATCTTAAATTTCAAGTGGAGAACCAGGGAAGCGACCCGCCGATCGCGCTGGGGGTGGACACACGGGGCCAGGCCTCCCTAAGCTTGTCCCCGTGCGTGTCGCCTGGGTCCCCGCTGGCCGAGCTTGCTGGAACGGCCCGTCGTGGGCTATTAAAATCTGGACGAGACGGGTGGGTGTCTGTTGCGTGAACGATCGGGGCGCGCCTGGAAGTGCATAATTCTTAGGCAGTTGGACCAGTCCGGATTGGGCTTACGGTGGGTGCCGGGACCAACGCGCCCCGGCCGGGGCCATCGATCACGCCGGGCCACGGATTGGAAAACCGTCGTGCAGCTCCACCGGATTCCATGATCGCGTCGCGTCCCTGTCGATGAGGGTAGAACTCGGAGGCTTCTTGCGACAGTTGAGAGGTAGGTGTTCGGAGAGATAATCACTCCGTACAATCTCTAAACCGAATATGTTCGGTGAGGATAGTGGTGCAATCTGGTCAAATTTGGATGTATATTATTTATATCATATCGTAACTTATATATTTTTTTTAGATTCAGAGTCAGATACGGTAAGACTAAATATGAATATAAATTCAGAGTATTTAGAGTTTTGGGTATAGTACCCTTGTACCCTCGAGACGGATATATGACAGTTTCGGATCAAAAACAGATAATATAGTTGAATAGTTTATACATACATGAAGGAATATATACCGAACCATACTATTATCATTTCATGCTTTCAACTAGCAATAAATTCATCTAGATTACTTAAGTACGATAGTCGACACAACACAAGTTCAACACAAGCAATAAATTCATACATAAGTGCAAAATTCGATAAATTCATACATAAGTTCAAAAATCAATAAATTCATACGCAAATTCAACATAAGTGAGGAGGATTGGTGGTGACTGGTTAGAGTAGCTGGAGTCTGGAGTTAGATTAGGACTTGGATAAAATATAGACCTGTCAATGATGGTTAATGGGCTAGGTTGGTTGGAATACTAACTTGCTTGCCGGATATCCGGTCGGATAGTATCAAGTTTACTATTTACCAATGCTATTTAGTTGGATTTTAGCTCTCTTGTTTTCACTACCGTATCTTGCAAAACAGGGTCCACCACCTAACCAAGCCGTGCTAGCTAGGCTTGATAATCTATACCGTGCTTAGGTCAAGATCTCGGCCTGACACAAATAGTGTCGGACCTGGCACGACACAGTCCATTAGGCCTATTCACTTTTTAATATTTATATGATTTTATTTTTTGAATTTTATATAGTTTTATTTTATAAGTATATTAATTTATTTTCTATTTTAAAATTATATTTATTAGGATTTTTCTTACATTTTTTCTTCAAAATTTCATGTCCAAATGGGCTAAATAGGCTGACACTAGCCTAACCAACTAATCGTGCCCAGGCCAGCCTGATACGGCTTGTGAGGCTATCAGGCTATGCATAGGTCGACGTCTCAATCTATGGGCCAGCACGGCACGAAATGTCTAAGTAACAGGCCAAACGGGCTCTAGTCTGTGTTGTGCGAGCTGGACTGGGCCACCTATTTGACCACTTCTATAAGGTCCTATTGAAACGTGGGGTTTTTTTTTATTTCCTATGGAAGTTGAACTGTTTTATCGATTCTGTATTCTAAATAGACCCAATTGCAATGAAACCTTGGCTTCCACGGAAGTCAAAATGCATTGCCCAAGCGTGGAGCAAATTCAAATTTCTTACTTAAGTTGTTCGTGCATACGGACACGGTCGATCCAATTGGTGATAAAGACCAGCTCAGCGCATCAATCCTGGTTGCTCTTCTTCCTAGTACTACGAGTACAGGCGTGCCACGCTGCACGCGCCAGGGGAAGCAAAACGGCAGGGCAGGCCGGGGACGCAAGCGTGCCATGAGAATGAGTCCAACGCCCTCAGGGACGTTCGTTTTAGCAATAGTTTTTATCTTTTAATTAAAATTTTACTGTAATTAATTTTTTTTACTGTAGCTGATTTAGCTTTTTAGGTATAATTAAATTTAAAAAAAATGTAAAAATAGAAAAAAATATGTTAGCCCATCATGGATAATACAAAGGAATATAGGAAAAAAAGAAAAATACAAAAAAACTCAAAAAATCTAAAAAAATTCAGAAAAAGACGAATTACTGAATAGTGAAAAAAAACTGAAATTAGAAACTAAAACTGAGAAAAAGATGAAACGGCGGAGATTCTACAATGTGACTTTTTTTCCGCGCATGGCTACGTGCATCAGTAACGGTAAGCACACAGTGGAGGACATGGCTACGTGCATGTGCGTTCGGCAACTGAGTTCAGGCCTTGAGGTTGATCTCCATCGGATTCCTTCAGGACCAAAGGCAGCAACTAAACGGAAGGCCCCTTCAGGTAATTCAGGTTACGCTCCAAATCCAATGCTTCGTACAAACCATGGCACTCCACTGCTTCAGTGCGTTGTCTGGTCACTGCCTTGGGATGCTTCTTGGCTCCTTGCCCAGTTCAGGCGCGACAGAATACAGATCCATCTACAAGTTTGAGAAGAAGAGAAGGTAAGGTACTACTACTAGCATATATACACTACTCTAGTACCGCGCATGCACCATATGCAGAAAAGAGGATTTTTTTCTAAAATAATTTATTTTTATTTAAAATTACAGAAATATACCTACACATAATTTTTTTACAGGACCGTTGGGTGACAGACTCCAATCACCAAACGGTCGAACGATTGTAACCTATCGCTAAACTATTGGATGACTGGACCTTCTGTCGCCTAATGGCACAGCAACCGCAGTCACTCATAGTCACATCTCTTTCTCTCTCTTCCTCTCCCTCTCCTATCCTCTCTTTTTCTTCCCTCTCCTCTTTCTTCTCTTCGCGTTACGTCGTCGGTCGATGGAAATAGCTAGGGGCTCGGCCGAGCGGCCGATTTATATACACGTCCAGTCGCCTAATGGTTGAGCTATAGATCATAGTCAGCTAACTGATGGTGTATCATGTGGTTGTTGGACGACAGGTTCCAGTCGTCCAACGGTTGCATGACTGGAAATCATTCTTGTAAAAAATTTTGCGTGGGTATATTTTTATTATTTTAAATAAAAAAATTATTTAAAAATATTTTAGAAAAGAGTGCACTCTACTTTTATTTCTCACTTTGGCGATGACTCTCTTTTATGACATGAAGAACACACCCTTTCGCCAACCGGCGTAAGCTGCGTACTTGCACCAGAAACCCGTAGCGTTAATCGGAAAGCTGGCATAAGTAACAAAGGGCAGAGGACAGGGCTGAGTTATTGGCAATTCAGAACGACGAACACAAGCACATGATGAGGGCAAGTGCGCCCCTTTTCTTCAGTTACTAGTAGGGCACGTACGCTTGAGTAGCCACATCTGCCACCAGAGAGCATGATTTGCATTCATGCCTAGGTGTTGGAGAATTTTCCGTAATAAGTACGCACTACTCCCAACTAGGCGACTATAACGAGGAAACTTGGCAAAGGATAAAGTCGAGATTAAAAACAAAAGGGAAATGAAAGACAATAAATTTTAAACTTCCAGTGTATATGCCCGGAAGTACTAGTTAGTGAAGAAAGAAGAACCGTTCACGTATCTAGTATAATTGCCATTTTTTTTCCAATTTTGATCCTTGAACAGTTGTTTTTTTATAAAAATAGCCATCTTCTTGAGTTTGAAAGACACAACAGATGACAAATGTCACCTACCGTGTCGGATAGTTCAGCGGGAGAGCAATGGCGCGGTAGGCCAAGCCAGCGCGGCAGCGACAGACGGCCCCACGGCGCTGCCAAACCACCTCTGCTCAGCAAGCTAGTCAGGCTTACAGGGTAGGGGTTCGGGGGTAGGGGTGGCAAAAAACTAGTTAGTGGGCCTTGTTGGCTCGATTCAAAATTGATTCAATTATACTCGTGTCAAAATTGCTTCAATTATGCTCGTGGCAAACTATACATAAAATAATATTAAATAAAAGTGTGCTAATTTTGGGAAAAACTCGATAAGATGAGGACTTAGCTCGATATCCACCCCTAGCTGGGGGAGGCTTGGGGTCAGGGTGCCCGGTTGCAGCACCGACTCGGCAGTCCGATATGGTAAATTTAGTTTTTTGTAATTAGGTAAATATCCGTGCAAACTAGTTAAAAACGTGTGTTTTGATACGCATTAAGAAATTCTATTATGTTTTATTCGTGTGTGTATAGAACTTTTTTAGGAAGGCACAAGGGGAGTTTGAAGGGGCAGATGAACCACCATTACAAATTCCTTGTGATAAATAATAAAGATACATTGTTGCAAAAGGTTGTCGTAATAGACCATGTGTAGACTAACAAAGTAGTTCGCAATGAATATTCGAATTACATGGCCCATAAGGTTTGGTTATATGCGTATACTTGCCTCATATTCATACAATACAAATGGCAACATGCATAAACCATCAACCTCAACTACAGCTAAGATACATATGTGTCTTTTGGAAATCATGGTTTCAACCAGTCGTTGTACAAATTTGGGTTCATCAGTGCCTTTTTCATCTCTCCTTCATGGGCTTTAGCCCTCGCAACCCATGCCCAATACTCAGTTTTCACAACTTGTGTAGATTTGTCTTAATAAAAAAATAACATGTCATTTAGCTGGGGCTTCGGGGACCACCGACGTTTTACCCTTGTCCTTTCTGTGATCATCGGGGGTGTAAGGTTTTCAGCGTGTGAATCTCTTTGGCGCCATCGAGTTGATGAGCTGTATTTTTACTCGATGAATGCCATATCGTACATATCCAGACCATCGATCCATTGAAAGAAGTAGCAGTGCTGGTATTCCGGTATAGACAGAGTGGGTTAGAGATGTGCGAAATAGAACATATAATGTGAAATAGCAGATACATGCTTATAAGAACTTTGCCGCACGTGTAGTGTGTCCAGGCGGCGGTTGCCACGTGTGTGAACTAAATGATATATGCTGGATTGCCGCAGTCGCACCGCGACCATGAAAACTCTGACAACATAGGTGCATTCTTGCAACAATTATCAGGGTTATGATCCCTTCTTCTTGTCACCCACTTTCGCTTGCGAAGTATCTCTCTGTAGTTCGACGTCCCTACCAGCAGTGCAGTGACATTCTATATCTCTCCTTTCTTCTCCCTCTTCTCTTTCTCTTGTTTTGAAATTAGCTCAATCGGAGTCTTGGGTCTAATCATGGGGGCCAGCCAGATTTTATAGACGGTTGATGTGTACTGTTCGAGAGTAAAGCTTCTACATGTTATCATTTTACTAGAGAAAGCTAGTACGTATTGTCAAATAATTGGAAAAGATGGTACGTGCTGTCTACTCATTGCGAAAAGTTGGTATGTATTGTTAAATCAATGGAAAAGGTGGTGTGTACTGTCCACTTGCTGCAAAAAGCTGATACATTATGTCAAATCATTGGAAAACTGGTGCGTGCTATCCACTCATTGCGAAAAGCTGGTACGTGTTGTCAAATCACTAGGAAAGCCAGTTTGTGCTCTCCATTCCTTGCAAAAAAAAATTGGTACGTGTTATCAAATCACTGAGAAAGATGACGCGTATTGTTCACTCGCTGCAAAAAGTTGGTGTATGTTGTCAAATCACTAGAAAAGCTAGTGTATGATGTCCACCGCTGCGAAAAGCTAGTACATGATGTCAAATCATTGGAAAAGCCGATTCGTGCCCACTCGCTGATATCTCAAGAAAGGATTTCGAGAATAATATGAATAAGAAAAAATAAAAATAAACCACAAGGCCTAAGATGGCCATGCAATATTTGTAAAATTTGGTCAAGTTGCACAAATGCCAGCTCGTACATGGCACTTAGGCCATCCTCAACTATGTGGATACAATACATTACACTTGGTACATGGGTTGGTGCTTGCTAACAAAAATCTACTCCTAGCAAGCACTATGAGTTGATCTAATTTGTAGGTCGGGCTACTCCTCGATGAGGCTGTGGCCACAAAAGGTGGCACAGTCATCGAGTGAATTAGAGTGAGAGTGGGAGCAACTGCAGCCTCAGCTGGTATATCCAATATTGATGATGATCGATGGGTTGGGGCACGGCATGCTCTTACACTCGTTGCTCCTCAGGCGTAGTCCTCCGTTGAGTAACCAAGTCAGAGCGGGGTTGGTAGGGATGATGGGGGTCTGATGGATGCTGGAGAGTGGATCGCTGCTGCTGTTGTCCACTCAAGCTTAGCGATTGTGGCTGCCCTCTCACACTCCACTGCAACTAGGTCTTCTCGCACTTGATGAGCTGAGCGTGGAGTGTCTCAGCGTGGTTGTGGCTAGTGGTGAGACACTGGTGGAGGTCCAAGATCTCCTCCAAAACATCAGTGTAGGTGGCTCCTATAGCTTAGGTGAGCTATATTTGGTGGGTCAAGAGCAGGTCTCGCCGTAGTGTCTTCCTTCTCGAAGGGATAGATAGTAACGAAACAAGGAAGTCAACATAGCAGTCTCATGGATCTCGCACAAGTGAGCACATGCCAATCAGGCGGCGTCCTGAAGGGTGTAAACGGAAGTGCTCCTCAGGTGCTCGATGCAGGAGCTGTACTCACCTCCCCTTGTGCACAGGAATACTTTTATCATCGATGCCTCCTTGTCTCCTTCATTGGTCTTCCATCCCTGAAGATGGGACAATGGTGGTAACTCAGAACTGCATTAGTTTGCACAGTATGTCGATAAACTCTCATTCGTCCTCTCCATGGGTGAAGTAGTCTCATGGGGCCAAAGTTAGCTGTCCGACCATCTACAGTTGAACTTGAATAGAAGGGTATCAGTAACAGTTTAAAGATATAAAGAAGGGAGGTGAATCAAGAACTAAGTGTGGTAAGTAGAAGCAGTAGTACACTATATTTTTGGTGAAGCTTTCGCTTTTTAGTTTCTGAAAATAAGACCACGTCCTTTGATAACTGTCATTTTGTAATCGTATGAGAGGAATAAATATATACATGAGGACATATACAAAATTATTTAGCTATATTTTGACCTATATTTTTTGCAGCTATTTATAATAAATAAATATGGCTACATACAGAAACACATCCATCAACTAAATGTAGCTACCTAGCGCATTCCATATTACAAAAACATAGTTACAATAATAAAACGCTAACGATATATTAAGCGCATTGCTTGCATACAAATGAAACACACCTTTTCTTGAAGGTATTCACCCACTCCACAATGCTTCCTGTTAGAAATAGGCCCATAGAGTAAGGCTCATTTTCTTAATTTCAAAACATGCAAGGTTTAGTACAATATTGCTAAGGCAAGTCAGGGGAGACCAATTTATAAGACGGGGTCTATGCCACTCCTTAAATTATGAACAGAGATGGCATGAGGAAGGCTTTGACTAATCACACGTGCGTGCACGCACGCTTGTGTGTATTCGCGTATTTTCGCGTAAAATCACATGACTTGTGCCTTGCGATGTGCGATCGTCCCGTAACATGGCGCGCCACTTGGCAGATCAAGCTCATGTTTATTTTGCTGAACTGTGCATCACTCTCTCTCTCTCTCTCTGTTTGAATGAGATTCAAACGTTTGAACTTGGGGATTCATTGGGTTTGATGATAGCAGTTACCAGTGGGTAAATAGCTGATTAAATATGTTAGTTACTAGTGGGTAAATGACTATTTTAATCATATCAGTTATCAGTCTATCTATATATATGCCTGAAGACATCCATAGTATATAATCAAGAATCTCATTGCCTCCATTCTCTTCCTTCTACGTACTTGTGCTGTAGTGCTGCGCTGTCTAAGCCTCGTTGACTTTTCTTCTCGGTGTGCACCATGAAGAGGAGCGGTACCTTCGATCTGTTGCTACCGTGAAGACCTACACGGAGGTGGAAATAAGGTCTCTAGGTAGCGCATATCTGCGCGACCGCTCATTGTA
>CM070676.1:42198984-42428984 GCA_036346265.1 Melocanna baccifera
TAGAGGTGTAGAATATAGAATCACCAGCTAAGAATCAATCTAAATGGCCCAAATCAACAAAACTTCGACCTAAACTCTTCCCGACGGTCTGACTGGCGTTCAAAAGGCGGTCTGACCGCTCAGGGCGGTCTGACCAGCATTATAATGGTGGTCTGACCGCTGTTACAGTAAAATCAGGTGATGAATAGTATTTTCAGCCCGATTTCAAATCGAAAAACCAAGAGAACTTTTGATCTGTAGATCCAAATGATATGAAATTTTGTATGGATGTTCTCTAGGTTATTATGAACATATTCCAACAAATGATCATGAAAACATAGCCAAAGATGGGACTTTTTTCAGTTTATTGGAAGGTTGCACCAAAACCGAGCCAAAACCCAATTTGAGAATCCTACTTGCTCGTGAGTGTATGACGGCCAAGATGGCTCCAGATGTGTTCTCACATGTTACAGCAAGCTAGATCAAGGATAAACAACTATCAAAAACCCTCAAAACAAGAAATCACACAAAGATGCCAAAGACTTGCAAAATCGGGTTTATTGATAAACTTGCTATAAAAGTACCTAGATGATATGAGATATATTTTCACAGGTAATCTCCATATCTTTTATGTCCTTAGCACAACAAGATCAAGAAGAAAAATGATGGAGAGATCAACCCAAACAAGACAAGAACAGATCAATCCACATAGAGAAGATTTTTTGAGATAATCAAGATTGATGTGTTGCTTACTTGTGATAAATTTTACAGCCACTCCACTTTGAAGGACAAAACTCTAAGCCTAGAGCACCCACACACACTCTCTAAGTATCTCCCATAGGAGGGAGGAGGAGCTAGCCACCAAAAGGCTTAGCCAACCTTCTCAAAACCTAACTCTTGCCTTTCCTCCCCTTATATAATCTCACAACCTGAACCAAAATCTAATGGATCCACCCATTAGGCCAAACCGGGGATAATCCATTAACCCCACCTAACACCGGGTTTTACTCTAACGCACGTTTCTCAAAGCAGCTTACAACCATTAACCCATTAGTGAATCACACCTGATCCACTTAACATTTTCAGCTCATGCATGACCTAAACCACTTAGGTCAACACCGCGGTTTTGCAAACCGCCACTTTTTCGGTATTAGGCAATTTACCAAAATACCCTTCTACCGCCTTCCTCGAAGTTTCCCGCTTCCTTTGCCACGAAGCAACACCCATGCTTCACTATCATCCATATGGCTCTAATGACTTGCCGACAAGCCTCTCACGTGTCCGAATCCCACCAAACCGTCCTCGCTTGCAAACGATCCAAGTCACTTGGCACACCACATGCTTTTCTTCACATATGACGGCACCGGCTTCCTTAACCGTCTAGACCTCAACCCCTCCCTGAGTATAGTCTCGGTCCACCTTACCGTTATCTGTCATGTCCACCACCGATAGCTTCCGCTTCGGTTCCTCGTCGTCTCGGCTTGTAACCACCCCGCAAGTCTCGGTTATCTTCGGCGGCTCCATGATCATCTGGACCTCGGCTCCTCCTGAGCGTAGTCCTGATTCCTTGACTGCTTTGGACATAAACTCTCCTAGCTTAGTTCCGGTCCCGTCCGTCTCACCATGATGTAGCTCCGGAGTCCTACAACCAACATCAAGAAGCAAACTGTCACGTAGCACCGCACGATATACAAAGATTATCAATTTTCACAATTCAATCCAAACGATGCACAATGCAAAATGTATGCACCCAAATACTGATCCTAAACTTAGGACCAAGTAATGAATCCAAGTGCACATAAGCAATAACACGCAGGTCAACCCAATGACCAAATTCCAAGAGTCTGAACCGAGTACTCGGATGCTTAAGAGATGAGGCACTCAAAGCCAACGTGTACCGACCAACAGCCTACAATCAGCACCAAAAAACTCTACGACCACAACACAGATCGCTATGACCAGACGAACTCAAAGCAACGAAGTCAGTAGAGAAAAGGCAATCTTTTGTAAACTCCTCAAAAAACTAAACTCAACATCCACAAAAACTCTAACCTAAAAGTTAATTACTCATCACAACCATAAAAGTGACTTCCACGTGGTCTCACAAGTACTACAAAGAACTGCATAGGATTTGCAGAAGTTACTCGTTTCCACGGTTGGACCTCGGATTCCATTTCGACGGCAACGGTTGCAGAACCGATGAGCCTTGCATGAGTACATGCGACCAAAGTCCCCAAGATTCAGGCCATGTGTCTCGAGGTAACGCGATGCTCTTTTCAGATCCTTTCTACAACGTTACATTCTTCCGTTGCTTACGTCTGAACACCAACCTACAATGTTTCAAGGTCTTTTTCATAGTCTTAATTGATTTCCAGAGCATAATTAGTTATACACATGAAATCAGTGGAAAAATTGGTTCGATAACACTGAAAGATCATGAGTTTTGGTTTAAGGGTTCGGTCGGGTACAAAACCGAAAGAACGCGTTGTTCCTTTTTTTACCATTCCATCCACTTCTGTTAGCAATTTTCTTCTTTTTCTTTATTTTTTTTGGGTTCAAACCGTGAGAGGAATTGACTCGATTGCCCCTGCAGCCCTGCTACAGATAAGGTCGAGCCGGTCAAATCGATCGCCATTCTCCCCCATTCCGCGCCGCCACATCCCGCCTTCAATCGCCGCCGCACACACTCCATCTCCGACGAGGCAGCAACTAGATGCGACGTCGCAGGTAAGGGATTCGGTTCCCTAAACCGTTGCATATCCATTTGCGCAGCCATTCGAAGCTGCCCCCCTAATCCTAAAATTTCTTGCACTTCGAGACTCGCGAATCTGATGGTTCGCACGCTCTGGAACCACCTCCATCCAGTGCCCGACCAGTTACAAGGAGCAGGGCAGCAATTACTCCAACAAAGGGTACACCATCAGCAGCCAGCCCTGGTCGTACTCCCGGAACAAGAGCGTCTCCTGGAGATGGATCTTTCTGCACGAATTACAACAGATAATTTGCTCACGACCTACAACAACTGCACAATTTTGCTAAGAAACAGCGCCGACAGCACAAATAATGCACCATTAAGCACATTCACATGGTTCTCCCACACAGCTTCAATCATCTCGCCTACAGCCAAAGAAACACAAATTACATCTCAAACGCAAGCAATCAAACTCACAAATTGTTTGCAATTGCAGCATACAACCCTGAATGTCATTTACCCATGCAAAATTCAGGCAGCAGCCAGTGGGTCTCGGGTGCCCATTGAACTCGACAAAGCAGACCTGGCCGCCATGGCCGGGGGGGGGGGAGCGGACGAATCCGACGCGAGGCGGGTTAAAGAGAGGGCCTGAGGAGGATGTGAGGCATGAGGAGGAGAGGCCCGAAGAGGTAGCCGGCGAGGCAAGGAGACCGGGGCCGGCGCCGCCGCAATGATGCAAAGCAGGAGATGTGTTTTCCTCAAATCAGAGCGGAGGGCAAAAGAGCCAGTTTGACGGCACGGACGCTCTGAGTTAGGGATACCACTGGGTAGTGCGCTGCCCCGCTCAACTTCTGGCTGCGGGCGATGGGCGTCCGCTTCTGGCGTTTTTTTTTTTTGACTGTTTGGATTTTTTGTCTTTTGTGTATTTTTTTTATTTTTTTGGTTTTTTTGTGTTTTATTTTTTCCGTATTTTTTATATTGTCTGTGATAGGTTAACATGTCGCTTCTATTTTTAGATTTTTTAAAATTTAATTATGCTAAATAAGCCAACTCAGCTACGTAAAAAATCAGCCAGCTACACTAAAATTTAAGCCAAAAACCATAAACCATCGTTATTTCGAACGCTACGATATGCATATGCAAATAAAAAAAGTATATCTAATAGATTTGAATAACTTAGTGGGTAAAAGAGAAGAAAAATAGAGGGCTAAGTCATTGGATAACCTAGTGGGTAAAGGAGAAGGAAAATAGGAGGCTAAGTCAATGAGGCTTATGAAGGAAATTTTTGTAAAACTTTGGTATGTAAAATTTTAACCATGCGTTCACACCATAAAAGTTTTCTGAAATCAACTGAAATTTTTTGGAGATGATTCTGCGTGTAGGAAAGCTACTCTATACAAATTAGCAGGATTAGACGTATACGTAGGCACCACATGCTTATATAGAAAGCTTTCGTAAAACTTTGATATTTAAAATTTTAACCTCTGTTCACACCACAGAAGTTTTACAAAATCGACTAAAATTTATGGAAAATAATTATGTGTATAGAGGAGCTACTTTGTACAAATTGATGGGCACAAGTGTACATGTAACTCTTATATGCTTTTATAGGAAGCTAAAACTGAGTATAGGTAGTCAAACCTATGAATAGTCTAAGTACACTCTCAACTTTAGATTTAAATAGGTATAGGTAAGGATGGGTAAGTGTGTATTACCCTCTCCATACCCAAATCTAAATAAGTATTTTATTTCTCACCCATACCCTACCCAATAGCGTGGATATGGATTTGGATAAGGGTAGTGGGTACCCAGTGGCAACCCTACTCAAAGTTATGAAACGGTAAAGGTGAGAACGACATGTATTTGCAATTCTATATAAGAAACAGTTGATTAAGGAGAATGTTTAATTCTTGAGCAACTGTGTAGATTTATAGGATCACTTATTATTCTTTTTCGATTGGGCATTACTAGCACCTGAACGTATGATAGGGGACTTCCCATCGTACGCTCTGGTGTAATATCAATAAACTACTTGTGCAACAATTGTAATCATTGTATGCAACAAAATACATAATAACATTGAGTAAAGTCGAGAAAAAATAAAAAAGAAATCATCTTCTCAAAAAATGCATAATACCATATATATATGAATTTGCAAAAGTGCTAAAACAATATCAAAATTCCCGTATGAAAAATTTAGAACCTTACAACACTGTAACATTTAAAATGATAGTTGCAACATTTGAAAATATGTAGTAGAACAAAAAAGATAACATTTATGTAATAAAATTTTAGAAATCTGTACAATAAAAATGATTCTTGCTGCAACAATAAAAAAGGTCATTGCAACAAGAAAAACAAATGCTGCAATAACTGAATACAATTACAACAACAAGAAAAAATAGAGAAGGTACAAGGAGTCCTATGATTTGGTGGAAACTTACTGGTGGTGGTAGAGTTGAAATTAGTGGTGAAAAAGGAACTCCCACGGTGAGAGATGAGAGGTGGCCAACGACGGTCCACTGCTGATGAAATCATCACCATTGATGGCGGTGTGGAGCAACTTCGCATGTGGGGGTAGGGGAGAGAGTGAAGTGTGGTGCAGGTGCATAGGATCCCGTCGATGAGCCCCAGCCTTGACAAGCTTCAGGCGTCGATGAGCCCAAAGACGAGCAATGACAAAGAAGACGAATGCAAGCTCATGTGTGGTGGGGGAGTTAAAGATTGGCATGCTTTGGATAACCTTCTCTCTAGACTCCAACGTCTGCGGAAGAAGATGTGGGGAGAAGTTTGGAATCTAAATAGTGGGGGAGTAGAGATACGTCCGATACAAAATGTCATATCGAATGCCTGTATACTATCATTTCCCTTTTCGTTTTGTATAGATAAAAGGAAGGGAATGTTGATATATATTCTTATGGAGAGCTAGATTCCGTAGTGGAGTTGACTTAGCTAAATTATGAATCTGTTGCACTTCTTTGGGTGGTATTATAGGGTAGTCGGGTCTTTCGATGATGGTAAAAACCAAAACTTGTAATATTTTAGCGTTATTAAACAAATTTTACCATCGTATATTCATACAATCTGGCCATCCATGTGGCTAAGATGGAGAAGAGATTCTCTTGTGGTGGTGTTAGCATATCTTTATTATATTATTAAAGCGATAGAAAAGGATATCACCATGTTGCTCTTTAGGACTAGAAATTCTCACATTAATCAGTATAAAAAGACAAAATATCTGCATCGCCGATTGTGGTGGGTCCAAACTATAACGGTTTAGATTAAATGAAAGTGTCCATGTCAAGTACAATCTAGAAATAACTGAAATTTGGAATAAAAAGTAAAAAAAAGCAACTATCAACTTGATTTTCATATGAATTCATAAGTAAAATATCTAAATAAATATAATTAGAATAAAACTTAAACAAAAAACAGCAATTGAATCTGTATGTGAATCCCAACAAAAAATAACTAAAATTCGAAATAATAGAAGAAGAATAAGGACATACAACTATATTGATCTATGTATGATGGAGAGTAGTTACGTTTCTAAGAACACCAACAATATATTATGCTTAATGATTTTCTTCCATCAAAGCTAATATTTCAATTACATTTCTCAAGTAGTATTTTCCTTCGAGCTTCTATTGTCATTTTCAATGTTTAGGATATGTTAAAAATCTAAATAGTATACAAGATACATAAATATATCATCAAACATCTAGGTTATATCATTTAATACTACAAATTTGAAACAAATCTAGCAACACAAATGTGCGGCCATCAGGCTAGTTTCACAAACCAAACAATGGATTAAGACACGACACATCCACGTCACCAGAAACATCCAGCGCATAGAGAAATCTTTCACCACGTGCCATGAAGTAAGACCTCTTATCCTGATATGGCGATGGCATCAGATCATAGCCCCACCTTTCCCTCCTTTTTCGAGAAGGATTTCCATCTTGAGTTCTCAATGGCCACCCGACCAGCGAAAGAAAGGCTTTCATCGATACTGAGCATCATGTAGAACCATAACTTCTTCCATGATGACCACAAAGATTTAGAATACATTGGAATATATTCTTTATCCTTCCCATCTTGGAGACGCAAAGCGCAATCTCCAAGTGACGCCGCTGATCTCCCCGATTTTGTCATCCTCCAGAAGTATCTAAGGAGCGCCAAGCTTGATGGAATTCTTAAATGTGCTTCGTAGAGGTAGACAAAGATGCTAAGATTAGCAATCAAATTGGGGGCAAGGTTTATCAGCTCGATTCCATAGTATTAAGACCTGGGAGAGGAACGGGTGTGCCAGCAATCAAAACCCGCACTCAATGTATGCCTAGAAGATTGAAATCTTGCCTTCGTTCCCACTCGAAAATTTCTCCAGACCGCTGATCTCCACGGGACCAGAACCTTGTCGGGAGGCATCCCTTCCTTCTTCATAGCTTTGGGCGTCTTCATCCTAAGCTCGATGTTGACCAGTTGGTGATAAAATCTGACATTTTGGCTGGGTGGCAGAAGTACAAAAAGGGGATCGAAAGGATTCAACGCTACAGGAGAAAAGCGCAAGGGCGGAGAAAAAGACAAAAGGTTTTTTTGAAAACGTGAAACCCCAAGACGGCACGCTAAGGGTTTATCTCCAACTACAAAAAGAAGTTACCCGTTCTGAAGGCAAACAGACACCAAAATCTTTCAATTTCCCGGTTAATTTATCAACTTTAAAGTGAATACGAACCACTTCTTTACTCTTACTGTTTAAAGGAGTAGTTTCCCAATTGAAAATTCAATCGAAAGATTATAAATTCACTTAAAGTTTAAAGGCTAGCTAACGAGAATTGAATAAATCTCTAAATACAACTTTAATATACATAATTAAGGCCAAGGGACACCGTGGTGGTAAACCTCCAAAGGTTACTCCCGAGTACCCTAGTAGGAGAAACACTTTGTGTATTGCCTGACCAAATGACCGCTCAAAGATTCTTTGAATTGGTACATGGACCCGATTCTAGGTATATTCCTTCCATGTGGTGGATAAATACGTGCCTTATCTACTCCAAACAGCACAAAGCTTTCAACCCAAAGTCACTGACAATAACTGCCATGCGATTGTTTCCCATGTTCGTCTCTCACTAACAAGAACCGATGATCAGGTGTCCTCTCTCTGGTAGTAACCACCTCCCCAACCAGACACGCTGCTACCATAAGGAGTCTTCCTCAACGAATAATTGGTGTCTCTTCATCGGTATTTAAAGTTGGATGATGAAGTCATCAAAAAAGGAATTCAATCTCATTTAATTCAGTGTAATTAGAGTTAGTATCTTGCCTTATCAAAGGCACCTTATAACCAGTTCATAGCAATAAAAATATCCATATTCTCTTCTTAGGATTTTAGCTATTTTACTCATATTATTTCGTAAGATTGACGACTCAATTGTTGACAGTTTAAGATATGCTAGTAGCATGACAAAAGATAAGGATTGAGAAATCATGTCTCTGATGGCTCACTGAGTCGCTGTCGCTGCACGTACTCGAGTACTCGGGGACTATAGTCTGCATTCTGTAGCCAATATCCCCTGCTTGCTCAACCAGATAAAAAAGCCTGGGGTGGTTAGATAATGCAGCTATTCGTTCCAGTCCTGAACCTAGAACAGTCATTGACACACATTTAGCTAGTACTACAAGGCTAGAACAGAAACCAAACCGAAAAGCTTATACATCTGCCATTTCAGGGTAAGAATAGCATGGGAAACCGACGATAATAGTTTGCATATGGATATTGCAAATTTGTGCTAAAATGAACTACGTTTCATTAATATAGACAGCAAGGAGCAGCTACAAGAAGGAAATAATCTGGAATTCGCTAGCAAGGAACTACTTGATGGATCCCACATTATATACTACATCGGTACTTCCACTTTATTCCTAAACATAAACTACCCCATAGAAACAGACCTCGCAAGCTTCTGTTTACAGCCAAGTTGAACCAGGGTCCTTGTGCCTATACAATAACATTTATCCATTGAATGACCAGCCCAGGTAGACCTCCATTTCCATACATCACTAACAAGGATTTGTTACAAAATTCTTTAAACAAGCAAACGGTATACTCAATTTTTCCAGAAACTAGGCACTCCTCTAAAACTCCAACTATTAAATCCCTCTTTTTGTTGATCGATACATAGAGCTTGTGAGGAAGAAACACGGTGCAATATTTTGATTTTTACCTGCTATTTAGCTTTTGCCCTTCATCGTATTTAAGGGCGAAGTTAGATAGAACACTCATGTCATTGCAAGAGTCCCTCGCGGATAACCATCTGTCGTCAAGCTGAACATTGACATCCCTGTGCCTGGAGAGAGTAATAAGTTCAGTTGTTCTTAGGCTACCTAAAATTCAACGCAACTTCACTTTGAAGACATATCTGTAACTATACTTCCCGTATAGTACTGCATTTACACACTCTTGCTTGATGAGAAAAATACTGTAAGTTTTTTTAGACAAAAAAATACAGGTAAGTTCCACAGCTCAGTAGACTGAACTATCTGCATTGACTCGACAATGCAGAGTTTAGGTATATATGCCAAGGTATGGATATGATCAGATAGAAGTTTTGGGTGTTCTTAATTATTGAGAAATCTGTACCTCCTCAGGCTGAGAACTTCATAATTTTTCCGCAGGTAATCTGCATGCTTGACGAGAACATCCTGGGCATAATCCTTGCCAACAGTTCTAAGTGCAGCTGTATTAAGCAAGTTTTCTAGTGACCCATGTTTTTTCAGTAGTTTCACTGCAGTCTTGCGACCAAAACCAGGAGCCAAATGCTGGATTCCAGGAACACCGTCTGCTTCGTCACCTATGAAGCACCCTGTGTAGCATAACATCTGATTCATCAGTTGACAGATAAACCAGACTCTGAATGTTAAATTATTGTATAATCGTAGATTAATGCACAAGATGTATACTCGCTAAGGCTTAAGTCTGCAGTTGGATCACACTTGTACTGTGCAACATAATGTCTCAATGTATAAAAGGACCAACGCCCCATCTCAGGAATGGGCATAACTAACTGAACGTCTTCAGATATCAGCTGCTTGAAGTCCTTATCTGGTGAGTCAATGACAACTCTATAACCTTTCTGTAATACTTGTTCTGTTAAGGTAGCTACTACATCATCTGCCTCATACCCATCGATTTTGACAACCTGAGTTTGCCGTTTACAAATTTATTAGCGTCAGAATTCTACCTACGAAAGCATTGAGGATTGCACAATTTTAGACAACTGTTTTTGCTATCTATGGATCAACCACCGGAACATTGCACTCGAGGAGCACGTCGACGACGCGCGAGTTGGCGCCGGTGCCTACGCCGCGAGCTCGGTGCGCCTTGTACGACGGCAGCAGCCGCCTCCTGTACTCGTTCCCTCCCTCCCCGTCCAAAGCCTAACACAAAGAGTAATTTCAGAAGTGACTGAAAGGAGCACGCAAAGGTGACTGACTCCTTTGTAGGGTCTTGCAGGGTGTACTCACGGCAACGACGGGGTCGCGGAGGCTGACGTGCGCGAAGAAGAGCGCGAGCCAGCGCCCGAAGGCGTCGAGGCTGCGGTGGGAGCCACGAAAGCAGAGCGGATTGACGTCGAGGAAGAACACCCGTGGTTTGGCAGGCCTCACCGAGGCGCCGTCTCTGCACGCAAGGTGCTTGCGGGAATGACTCACAGGCGGTCGGCTGGAGACAGCCGGGGTGGAAGGAGAGGGCGACGAGGAGACGGAGGCGGGTGGGGTGGCGCGGAAGCGGATATGGCGGGATCTAAGGGGCGTCGATGCCCCGGCGGAGACGACCGGAGCTAAGCGGCAACGCGGTGACCGCGCCCGCGGCGGGCAGTGGCAGTGGCAGCGGCATGGCTCTCGGTTTGGTGGGAAGCGGAGGTTGGAGTCCCTAGTTGGAGTTGCGGATGTGGATAAAGGGCACGAAAGACAGAGAAATAGAAATGTTACTGGGCTTTTACAAAAGGCCATCTGAGGTATGGGCTAAAAGCCCGTATTATTTTTCAGATGTGATGGGCTCTATTACTATTTTCAGTATGACAGACCCATTATAACTCCCACATCATCAGAACCTAAAAAAACTCCACGCTGCAAAATTTTCGCTGATGCCTGATAATTCACGATGTTATGCGTCTGGTTAGCCTGTATAATGCATTGCACTCAAAGAGACGATATCCATTTAATTCCTGGTTTCGTTAATTTTTCATGTCTTTTCTGCCTCAATAGAACATTTTTTGGGAAAAATCCAAAAGCCCCCGTATAACTCACCCTTGACTCCACTTTCTCACCTATAACTCGTTTTGGTACGAACGACCCCTCACAAATCAATTTCTCTTTTATTTTCCCCCCTCTAGTCACTTCTCCCTATTCTCGTTGCATCCTCCAATTTCTCGCGTCACTTGGACATGGTGCGCGCAAACCAGCTCAACGTCCTGGCGGCGCTCGAGTCTGACGGCACTAGGACGCAGCTGTACCACCTCACCGGCGTCGTGGTTGCCGGTGCAGGCTTCCTCAACAGCAGTTACTATTGAAAATATAGATAATATTTTAATTTTAAATTTTACTAAAAGACAAATATAACAAACTAGTGATGTAAAATACATAATTAATAGTAAGTTATTTATTATAC
The DNA here is from genome assembly GCA_036346265.1 of Melocanna baccifera. NCBI lineage: Eukaryota > Viridiplantae > Streptophyta > Magnoliopsida > Poales > Poaceae > Melocanna > Melocanna baccifera. Next base: position 42,210,327 of record CM070676.1, read on the forward strand.
TCCAGAAAAGAAAACAGAAAGAAATTACAGTATCAAAGTCGATTGGACATACGAATGACTTACTGTTGGGATTGATGAAGAATAAGAAACAGTACAGGTTCGATGCAGTGTAGGACATAGATGATATAGTGCAGTGAGCGGTCGCGCAGATACGCACTGCCTAGAAACCTTATTGCCACCCACATACAAGTCTTCACAGCAGCAACGGCTCAGAGATACTTCTCCCCTTCTTTACGGTGTACGCCGGGGAAAAAAGTCGACGAGGTTTAGACGGCGCAACACAACAGCACAAGGAGAAAGAGAATGAAAGCAAAGAGATTCTTGATAGTATACTTTAAATGTCTTCAGACATATATATATATATAGAGAGAGAGAGAGAAAGAGAGAGACTAATAACTAATATGATTAAAATAATTATTTGTCTACTGAAAACTGATAAATAGCAGGAGAAGCAGGGGTCTCCGACGATGTTGGGAGCCGTATCGCCGAGAACAATGAGACAGTTTCATTTCTAGATAGGCAGCAGAAGAAAATCAGGCATGGATGTCGTGGACCAAAGGCCCTGCTTGTTTCGGCTTTTTTTCGGTTTCTACTTCTAGTTTCTGCTTTTTTTCACTATTCAGTATTTCGTCTTTTTCTGAATTTTTTTAGATATTTTAGGCGTTTTTGTATTTTTCTTTTTTTTTCTGTGTTCCTTTGTATTGTCCCTAATAGGTTAACATGTTTTTTCTATTTTTACATTTTTTAAAATTAATTATACCCAAAAAAACCAAATCAGCTACAGTAAAAAAACCAACTACAGTGAAATTTCAACTAAAAGCCAAAAACCATCACTAAAAAGAGCGCCCCAACCTCGAGAGGACGCAAGTAGTCCTTTTTTCAACACTGCGATGGAGGACGGACGAGTAGATAGCGTCCGATGCACGACGAGTAACCGGTGTTCAACCGCGGATATCTACGTGGCGTGATAAATTAGAAGAAATGACGAGAAATAAGAAGTGGCTAGGAGGGAAGTAGAAGAGAAATTCGCTTATAGGTGGTCTTTTGTATCAAAATGAGTTATAAGGGGAAAAGTGAAAACAAGGATGAGTTATAGATTTTTTTTTATTTCCCCCAACATATTTTACCTATCGGTTGCCTCTGGAAAATAAATGCCCGGATGCACGTAATTACTTTTTCTAGAGACTCCAAAACCGATTTTCTTGTTAAAATACTCTAGTCTCTAGAGCCTTCATGTGGAGGTGTTCTTTTCACCTTTTGAGCTGGTGCAATGCAATTGAGACTTGAGGCCAATTCGAATCACATATTAATTGTTGCCACGGTTTTGGAATAATGAGGAGATCTGTTCATATTAATTTTCGTTGATAGTTTTTGATTTTAATTTATAAATAATAATAGCTTTATAAAAGCCGTACAGAAAGAGAAACACTCGTGTACGATTTTGATTTATATAAATAAAGTTAATATAATGTCTATTATAATCGACTAGTAAATTTTATCTTAAAAAATACTTTATTAGAAAGTTAGATATTATAGAAAAACAATTATTAGAATTTAATATAAATAAGGCTTTAATCCGTTGGAACACTCTGGACCATTTCGCATCCATTTTTTATTCCTTTAATCAGACGATTGTACAACAATTTATAGAAGCGTTCGGAATAGCGATGGCTTTTGACTTTTGCTGAAATTTTACTGTAGCTGAGTTGGCTTATTGAGCATAATTAAATATAAAAAATGTAAAAATAAAAACGGCACACTAATCTAGAGCGAACGATGCAAATGAATACGAAAAAAAATAAAACACAAAAATACCAAAAAACAAAAAAAATTAAATAGAGACAAAATCGCTACAGTATACTACAGTGATTTTAAAGCAAAAGCTATCACCACCGTGCATCTGGAAGCTAAAATGAGCGCACCTAAAGTGTTTAACTATCGTCATCCGTTGAGAACGACTGGAGGTTGGGTGATAAGCTAGGAAACCAACGATATTTTCATTCGACGGCCAACGAACAATTGAAAACATTTGCTTTCCACGTCCACATTGACCTTTTTTAAGGGTCTTCCGGAGAATAAAAAAAGTTGGTATGATTGAAGTAGTATTGAACAAGTTCATTCCTAGATCTTTACCGATGAGCTTGCTATCAGATGCTACTAAAACTGTAAATGAGTCAAACTAGAGCGAGCCTCGTTTTTCAGGCTCAAGCTCGATAGAACCTCGAGTGGATCTCAAGTTGGCATCTGAGTTTGAATTTGGGCTCGAGCTCGACTCAATCGAAGCTCGAGTAGGCTTGAGCTTGGCTCGTTGAAACTCGATAATAATTAAAATAATTTATTATACGCTAATTTTCAACAATAAAAAGTTTGAGTTCGAGCTCAACTCAAATGAGCTTGATAACGGTCAAAATAATTCAAATATGTACTAATTTTTAACAATAAAAAAAGCTCGAACTCAAATTCGGTTTAGATAAGCTCGGTAAGAGTTAATATGTATTACTATTTAAGTTCGAATCGAGACTCGCGAACTATTCAAGTTTGGCTCAGTGAAGCTCGCGAGCTCGAGATCAAACTCGAATTCAGCTCGTTTAAAGCTTGAGCTGAGCTCAAATCGAGCTTAGAACGAGTCAAGCTTGAATAGCTCGCGAGCCTCAAGTTTTTTTATAGCCTTAGATGCTACGAGCCAGTACTTAGTCACAAAAGACCCTGAGCGTCCATGCATCATAGCTCATGGACAGTGGTAGGGGTGGTCAGTTAGGTTTTTCTATGGCTTATAGTTTATTTTATATTGTAACTGCGGATGATTTTTTAGCGTAATTAAATAAAAAAAATAGCCTATCACTGACAATGCAAAGAAATACAAAAAAATAAGGCAAAAAAGTCCTTAAAAGTCAAAACCAAAAAAAGATGAAATTAAGAAACTAAAAGTCAGAAATATAAGCTGGCTTATATACTCCGAAATGGGCACAACCTATAGTGCATGGGTACAGTTGTACCCCCAATTTTTTTGTCAACATAAACTATTTCGTTATAAAAGTGGCATTGCTCAGCTGGCTTGGCACATAGATAGTTGAATCAAAAAACTAGGGGTTCAAACCCTTTGTGAAGCAATGAAAATTTTTTCGTCTCTTTAGCTTCATCCTTATTTTTATATGGCTAATTTAAGTTCTCTTGAATTTCTTTTTATAGAGAAATTTTCTCTATTTTTTCTTTTTGTTATCTCTTTATCTTTATCCTCATTTCTTTGGCTAATTTAAGTTCCCTTGAGCTTCTTTGTATAAAAAAATATATGTTTACATATAACAAAAGTATTTATCCTAAATGATAATTTTTTTAGAGAAATTTTCAACACTAGTTTGGCAAAATTTGAATATAAAGCTTGCAAGTTTGCCTCTAAGGAAAATCAACATGTAATAATAACAGTTTTATGGTGATGGAGTATATCTTAAGTTCGCATCACCATCAAAAAATTTCTAGCTCCGCCACTGCTTATGAATATATACTGATCAAATAATTATTCCAAAAGACTTCCCGTGCATAACCATTGATCTGGACTCGTTTCACATCTGTGTTTGCACCGGCATCATCAGTCTCATAGAAGATGTGAAAAAAAAAAACAATGCAACATAAGACCACCGACCAATCCAGCGGAGCAGTTGCTGCAAACCCCATGCATCCTCGCTGCCGCGTGCGGCAAATCGCCGGCCGGACAATCTCGGAACGCCCAGCGGTGCCTCACCTGCATTTTGTAGTGCTTCCTTTAGGCCAGGCGATGCCGTTGGCTAACTCGTTGTGTACTACATACACTTTCTAGGAATAAATTTTAAAAAAACGAATGTAATGAATAGTGAAAAAATAAAAACCATAAACTAGATTGAGTATTGCATAAATACTACGTAAGATGGACTCCCCTTAGTACATAGCCACCGGGCATTAGTTTATGACGCGCCTGTTCGATTGAGCGTCATTGGTCCAGGGAGAAATGTTTCCTTTTGTAGCTCCGCGATTTCGCAGTCTGGACTCGTGTTGGACGGCCGCCACGTCGTGCACACGGCACCCACGATTCCGCACCCGACGCGAGCCCGTGTTGCCACCTGATGCCCCCCAAATCGCAGATGCCCCGCAGATGTTAAGGTTTCGCTCATGTTGGTTTTAGTTTCTATCTTTTGATTTATTTTTTTTATTATTTTTTCTTTTTTAGTTTTTTAAAGCTTTCTTGTCGGTTCTTTTTTCTTATATTTATTTGCATTATATATGGTGGGCTATTTTTTATTTTTTTAATTTAATTATTTCAAATAAATCATTATCAGCTACATTACAAAATAAGTCAGCTACAATAAAATTCAGTCATAAGCCATGGCTTATTAAACCCAATTGAGCACCATCTAATTAGTCAACCGTACTCATATGCATCGCAACGTCGAACATCGGCGAAAGGAGCAGTACTGTGTGGTCCGTGTCTATGTACTAGCTTGGCTGGTGATGTGTGCTCAACTGCTAAAGCGTTGTTCAATTCGGTTTTTTATATAGATTCTTTCTTTTAGATTTTACCTGAAATGACACTATAGCGGAGATTAGTTTTTATTTAGACATTTAATTAAAAAAATAAGAAAAACAATTTTAAAAAACCTATTATATCTCTACGAACAATGTAAAAAAACCTATGTTAGAAAACCAACATGTTCTAAATACTTTTACCTTTTAAAAATTAGAAATCAGAAGCTAAAAATATTCGGAAAGAACTTGATATTGTCACAGATCGATGCCATTAGCTAAGTTCTTAAGCTAGTGAACAACGAACAACGCGAGTTTTAGGTGGGCCAGCGGAGAGTTTTCGGAACTCTGTCGGTCATTTCCTTTTGGCCCAAGGGACCTCGTGCGAGGCATGGCTAATAGCTATCCATCACAATCAATTGACAGAGGCTTGGGTTAGACTACGGCTTCTAAAAGCGGCTTCAAATAGGCCCTACACCCAAAAACAATATGAAGTATGTGCTATCCTTGAATTTGCTTACCACTAGTAATATTTCGGCACCGCTTAAAACGGTTTAAAACTAGTTTCTACTTCTAGCTTCTGCTTTTTTCACTATTCAGTAATTTCGTCTTTTTCTAATTTTTTTAGATTTTTTGGACTTTTTGCATTTTCTTTTTTTCCTATTCATTTGCATTGTCCGTGATGGACTAACATGTTTTTTCTATTTTTAATTTTTTAAATTTAATTATGCCAAATAAGCTAACTCAGTTACAGTAAAAAATAAGCCAGTTACAATAAAAAAAGTCATAAGTCAACGTCAAACTGAGCGCTACCTTAGAGTGAATTTTTTTAACTAATGGCTTATGGCTTAAATATTTGAATTCTGACTGTTTGTAAGAGACAGTACACAGAGAGAAATAGTCGTATGTGATTTTGGCCGGTACAATTGAACTCAGTACACCTTTTACTATAAATTTTCTGTTGACCCGCCTTGAAAAACACACCATTTAAAAGCTAGTTACTGTAGACAATACAAGTATAAGTCATATATAAGCTGAAAAGAACACATGCTTAGTGCGCGTAAGCTACATTAAAATCAATGAACGACTGAAAATTATTGTCTACTCATTTTCATTTTTTCGCATATGTGCCATGTGTGCGTTTAGAAAAGTAAAGAAAAAAACAAATATTGTGTATCCTCTTAGGATGCGACTAGGCAATGGTATACTGACAGGTTTTATGATATTTCAAGAAGTTTCATGGAAATATTTGAGAAGTTTCAGGTTTCAGTGTGTTTCGCACGTTTCTAAAAGTTTTTGAAAGATTTCAAAAAAGATTCAAACCAAAGTTTTAACGAGTTTCAAATTTTTGGCTATCAAGTTTCAACAAAGAGATTCAAAAAATTTCACCAAATTTCAACTTATTGCTTTTGACTCTGAAACATATCCTTTGAGTATATGAGACTTATGTAATTCATATATACTCATATTGCTTTATATTCAATTAGCTGTGGTTGCAAAAAGAGACTAACATGTATATCAAGTGATTGAAAGGTTTAGTCCCAGAATTCATTTGACAACTTGGAGATGCATGCTAATGTTGACAAGAAGATCGACATAGCTCGAGACAAATGTCTTGTATGCATTTGAATTTAAATTCTAAAACCAACTATTTATTGTCAGGAAAATCGGTAGTAGCGGTATATAATCGACGGTACTACCGCAGAATGCTACGAGCGGGATGGTAATGTGGTACTACCAGAACCCAGAAGTAACGGCGTGTAGTTGACGGTATGGTTTTTCCAGAGATTTCCCTTTGAAACACTTAGTTTCTCTAGAAAATGGTAGTACCAGAGTTTGAATAGTGGAACTACCGCAGAGCGGTATGACCGCAACTCCTAAGCAATACTACCGAACCCCAGAAGTTTCAGATATATGGGTGGTATGTTTTTTCTAGATAGGATCAAGTTTTGGTCCTCGTAACAAACGAAAATACCACGTATGAAATCATAACTACCGGAAAACGAAATTACTGGACTTATAATAGCGATAGTACCGCACTTTGAGTTTGATGGTTTTATATTCAATTATTTACAATTGTGGTGGTTATCATTAATTACTAAGGAAAGATTGAAGAATCTAGACCCATCATTATGAGTTAATAGTATATTTTGGTAATTAATGACAATCACATTGTGGGACTAAATATTTTTCATGAGTTGTATAAATAGGTTATATTCCATGTGATGAAGACTTTGGATAGCTTTATATATCGAAGGTTATTAAGAAGAAGATACATTGTACATTGATACATGTCAAAGAGGAGATGCGTCATGTGTTGATGCACATCAAGATCTCGAAAAGAAGATGATCATAAGTTGATCATCAAGTATAGAGAAAACAATGACCCGAACTTGAAGTGAAGATATGTGTCATCAAATTTCAAGAGGATACTCAAGGTAAAGGTATAATTAGCTAGGGCTAAGGATATGTTTATAGTATTTTACCAGTCTTGGTATTTAGTTGGAAGACTGGATTGCTTGTATATGTTTACCGTACTATTAAGAGTGGTCTTGTCTAGTAAGTTGAATCTTATCATGTGTTCGTAGCTTAATCCTACATGCTCTAGCTCTCCGTGGCATGATTTAGGTTTGCAAATGTGTTTTGCAAAAAGTTGAAGGTCATGCATTATCCCTTGGCATGGTCTAAAACTGTTTGTTGCTATTTTTTGGACTTAGACCGTGATAGTGACTCCTTCGATCTCTTATAATTTTTGTATTGATCTAATATATTTGAGATTATGCAAATAGATATGTTGTATAACCCTTTAAATATGCTTTCCATAGAGTCCAAGATCTCCAAATTCCAATATCAGAGTCAAAAGTTATGACTATTTTCTGAGTATCGTCTGTACTGAAAAACTAAAAACGGTAGTACCGCCTTTATAACTGTGGTATGATCGAAAAATGGTATTATTGCACCTAGAATTACGGTAGTTCCACAAATACTGAATAACAGCTATTTTCTAGCAGTCATGATGGAAAACGGTGGTACTGGCCCGATAACTACGGTACTCCACAAATGATGATTTTTAGGGTGTTTTGCTTCCAACGGCTAGTTTTTGTGGTGTAGGCTATAAATACCATCTTAGCCAGTTGGGAGACAAATTTTGGCACCTCATTTCACTCTCTTGAACTAGTGTAAGTTTCTCTATTTAATTGTGCATGTATTGCACCATGTGAGTAAGGAGAGATATCTCTATGTTTTGTGGTTTCATTAGTATTGATCTATATTTTTGTTTTCATATATATTGGGGATCTTTACTCTGAAATACATCCTTTGAGTATATGAGACTTGTGTATTTCATATATACTCATATTGCTTTATATTCAATTATCTATGGTTGTAAAAAGGGACTAACATGTATGTTAAATGATTGAAAGGTTTAATCCCAAAATCTATTTGACGACTTAGAGATGTATGCTAAGGTTGACAAGAAGATCGACATAACTCGAGACAAAGGTCATGTATATATTTGAATTTAAATTCTAAAACCAACTATGTATTATCAGGAAAATCGGTAGTACTAATGTGTAATCGGCGGTACTACTGCAAAATGGTACAACCAGGATGGTAGTGCAGTACTGCCGGAACCCAGAAGTACCGATGTGTAGTTGGTGGTATAGTTTTTCCACAGAGTTCCCATTGAAACACTTAGTTCCTCTGGAAAATGGTAGTATTGGAGTTTGAATGGCGGAACTATCGTAGAGCGGTATGATCACAACTCCTAAATAGTACTTTCGGATCCCGAAAGTTTTGAATTTTTGGGCAGTATGTTTTTTCTAGAAAAGACTAAGTTTTAGTCCTCAAGACAAACACAAGTAATGCGTATGAAATCGGAATTACTGGAGAGCAGAACTACTGGAATTATAATGGTGGTAGTACCACACTTTGAGTTTGATGGTTTTATATTCAATTATTTGTAATTGTGGTGGTTGTCATCAAGTACCGAAGGGAAGATTGAAGAATCTAGACCCGCCATTATGAATTAATAGTATGTTTTAGTAATTAATGATAATCATATTGTGAGATTAACATTTTTCATAAATTGGATGAATAGGTTATATTCCATGTGATAAAGACTTTGCATGATTTCATATGTTGAAGATTATCAAGTAAAGATTCGAGATGGAAGATAGCTTTATGAGTTAAAGGCGATCAAGAAGAGGATGCATCATATGTTGATGCATGTTAAAGAGAAGATGCATCATATGTTGATGCACATCAAGATCTCGAAAAAGGAGATGATCATGAGTTGATCAAGTGAAGAGAACACAAATTTCAAGAGAATGCTCAAAGTAAAGGTATAACTAGTTAGGGTTAATAATATGTTTCTAGTTTTTTACCGATCTTGGTGTTTGGTTGGAAGACCAGATTGGTAATATTGGTTTACCGTACTATTAATAGGAGTCTTATCTAGTAGCTTAAGTCTCATCATGTGTTTATAGTTCAATCCCGCTTGCTCTAGCTTTCTGTGGCATGATGCCATTATGTGCGAATGTGTTTGCCAAATAGTTAAGGCTCATGCATATAATCTTTGTAATAAGTGACTATAGTTTACAAATATATTTTGCAAATGGTTGAAATCCATGTACCTACTCCTTATGGTAGATCTAAGTTTATAAGTATGTTTTGCAAAATGTTAATGGTCATGCATTATCCCTCAGTATGGTTTAAGATTATTTATTGTTATTTCTTTGGACTTAGTCCATGGCAGTGATTTCTTGGATCTTTTATGATTTCTGCCTTAATCTAATGTGTTTGAATTCATACAAATAGATGAGTTGTTTAGCTTAATAAGCTTTCCATAGAGTCCAAGATCACTTAATTTCGACATAGGAGTCAAATGTTATGACCATTTTTTCAAGTGTTGTTTGTGCTGAAAAACTAAAAACAGTAATATCGCCCTTATTACTGTGATATGACCGAAAAATAGTAGTACCGCACTTATAACTACGGTAGTACCGTAATTATTGAATAACAGCTATTTTCTAGCCGTTATGATGGAAAACAGTAGTATCTGCCTCATAACTGCGGTACTGCTGTAAATGTTGATTTTCCAGGGGTTTTGCTTCCAACAGCTTGTTTTTGTAGTGTGGGCTATAAATACCATCTTAGCTGGTTAGGAGACAATCTTTGACACCTTATTTCACTCTTTTGAGCTAGTGTGAACTGTTTCACTCAATTATACATATGTTGCACCTTGTGAGCAAGGAGAAATGTCTCTAGTTGCATGTGTTATATCTAGAGGTGGATTTCATATCCAATTGATCTTGTGCATTTGTTGCACGTGGTGAGAGTCAAGCAAAGGGATTTACTTATTACACTTGGAGGTTGCCGACTTCTAGACGGTGTTAAAGGTGTTGTACCCGGTGATTTTCTCAAAGAAGTTTGTGAGAAGGGCCGGCGTATTGTGAAGGTTGTAACTCACCTACTCGGAGCAGAAAAAAGCTATCACTAGTGGAACTGAGGTGTCTGACTTAATTTATAAAGCCGGTATAATTCATTTAGGCTTACATTAATGTAGACTAAGAGAGACCGGGAAGTCTCCGAATACTACGGTAAAACATCGTATGTCAATGTGGTTTATTCTCTTATGCTCAATCTACACTCAAACAATTTACATTAATAGAATTAAATTGATTGTTTGTTACCTTAGGATTGCAATCGTTTGATATAGACTTATGTTGTTGGTGCATTTAGGTGAACCCAGTTGATTAAGGTCTTATTTGTGCTAAATTGAATTGATTTATATTTCCGTAATATAAACTTGGTTTTAGCCAACAAATTTTAAAACTACATATTTACCCCTTCTTTAGTCGACCTCCTTGATCCTATAGGGGGGCGATGACATGGAGAGTGAGGTGATGAGTGTGGTCAAAGGCGTCGGAGTGTGCGAGGAAGACGACTGGATCCAGCCGGTGATGAGTAGGACGACTGGATCCAGTTAGTCTCGTCACCTGCGCCCTCCTTGTTCTGCCGCATTGCCTCCACATTGTGAGTCACTACCCTGCTTCGCTCGCCGTGCCAGCCAGCCGTCGTTGTTGTGAAGGTCAACGTGGTGCTTGGAGAGTAGAGAGAGATGGAGAGGTGCGATAGACTATAGAGAGATGGAGAGTTGAGTGAGATTGAGAAGAGAGATGACTTTAGGCCTCAGCATGTGTGCGAATAGGAAGTGTTGGGTTAGGTCGCATTTGATCAGATGGCTCTACCCTTATATTGTTGGAACGATGTAGGGTTCTGTAGTTTTTCTCATTTTCTTAATATAGGATATTCTAAATAGTTACAAAAAGTTGAATACACAATACACATTAACGAAAAATCGTTGACCATTACATAGGTTAGTAAAATTATAAAATCCAATTGCATTCATTGCATTTGGTTAAAAAATCATCGACTATTACAGAGGTTAGTCAAAATATAAAAGGCAGATGTATGCATTGCATTTGGCATACATAAAAGGTACATCAAGCCAATAAACACTAAGTAAAGGTATAACCAAGTCAAGCCTCCATATGTTTATATGGTCTAAGCTCGCCCCAAGTCTAAATACAACTTGACCCCAACTCATCTTGATCAAAGCCCAACACAACCTAAATTTTACAAGAGACCAAGCTTTTGCAATAGCATGCACAATTGTACTTTTTAAGACAAAGGCATGGTGTAACTTATTAATTTCAACAATATGATATATCGTACCTAGCATGTCACATTTTTTTATCTTTACCATACTAAACTAGGTATATAAAAATAGGTACACCAGCCGAGTTTAATTCAAACCCGTTGTTTAAATAACTCGTTGATTGCGAGCTAATCTGACAACCAATATATGGCTGACAAAATCCATAGCTAGAGCTGGCATCCAGAGCACACAAGACATGTGCCAAAATATTGCTTGCAGTGCAGATGGCGTGTGCAGCAATTACAAATCTCGAGTTCTCCCCGCTAACGGGTGATAGGCGACCCCATGCTGACTCACGCGACACGCGTTGGCCCCCGCCTGCCATGTCACCCGAGCATTGCCTCGAACATACATATGCAGCTGATCCAACCCAGCCTCCCCTCTATTTCCGTCCCCCATTTCCTCCCATTCCAAAATCGTCTCCAAAATTAATCCCCACATCGAGTTCGAGATTTCGCGTCGCCCGGTTCATCCCTTCCGTCCTTGACTCGCTCTCCGCCATTGGCGAGCAACCGAGCGCGCGTTCCGTGGTTTTCGGTTGACGGATTCTCCCGGTGGATTTGGAATAATGCCTTCCCCGCGCCCGCACGTAAGTTATGATGCCTTGCCCTTTCCCAAATCGCCTGATTTTTTTGGCTCCTCTATTGGACGACCCGAAGCGATCGCAAGCCTGTCGAATTTTTGCGGAGAAGCTGCGTCGGCGATCGCGAGGCATTTGGTTTTTTTGGGCTGTTTGGTTGCCGCCGCAGTCGCGCCTCCGCTGCAGCTGCCACCTCCGTCGTGGTGTGCCATCGCGTCGCCTGCCGTCGCCTCCGCCTCCGCCTCCTCAGTCGTCAAGCGCTGCTGCCTGCGCCGTTGTCGTGGGGCCTTGCGTAGCCAGCCCTTATCAGTTGTCCCGCCGGGTTTCCTAAATGTGATCGAAGAGTTGGTCAGCAGTCAGCACAGCTTAGTATTATGCTTTGTACATATGAAAGCGCTCTCCTGTGTACATATGAAAGCGCTCTCCTGTACTAGACGCTTTTTGGAAGATGCAACTTTGAGGTGAATGGGGGCTGTGTCGGGTTCATGATCCGTGGGGCTAGAAGAATTTCGGTGGTGACTATCGGCCTGGGGCACGGATTAGTCCTCGCTGCGAGGCATCTCACCAAGGTGGCGAACCAAACAGACCTGTCTGTGCCTCATGGGACTTGTGGTTGTAATGCGTATTTTATGGTTACATGTTTTGGATTTTTACAATGTAGTTTCGGTGCAACCTTAGTTTGGAACGCCAGTTGCGTTTACTGTCTGGAGAGGTCGGATATTCGAATATATATTAGTAAATTTATGGTCTGATAATCATAATATTTTGGTTGTTTGGAGACGATATGATATGTGAACTACAAGTGGAATTGGTGCTTGCCGCTGTATAAATTGAGAGGAGTTTGGTGTTGTTTGCACAATCTATGTCGTTTAAGGAACACTCAGTTGTTGTCACCTTTTAGTTTAGCTTCCCATTTCCCCATTATTTAGTGGAGTATTTGATGTATCACACACATATTTGATTGTGCTGCCATTCTAGTTTAATTTTGGGTGTGTATAGGCATCACCCGGATGTTTTCTTTCAAACAATCATCTAGATTTGTGGCCGTTGGATTAGAGATCCAATGGCTCTTTTTGGAGGGGGAGGGGGTGGGATTCGCGGCCGTTGGATCTTTAATTCAACATCTATAAATCTGGATGATAGTTTAGAAGAAAATATCCGGGTGATGTTTATCAATACCCTTAATTTTTGTGGAACTTTTTGGACGTTTGAGCTCAGTGTTGTGTTTTTTTGTTGCATTCAGTGCTTGTTTGGGTTGTTTCTGTTAATTCGTGTGCACTATCACTGTAATTCTGATGTGTCCTCAGTGAGCTTGAGATTGCAATCCTAATTTGTTTTAATTTAACTGTTTTACCTGCCATCTTTACAGCTTTTAGTTTGATCCACTTTGGTGTTACAGGATGGTGCAACTTGCTAATTTTTAATATTATGTTTTCCATATCAGTGGGCCTAGTTTGGCTGAACTTTGAGCCTTGCTCTGTGAGAATAGGGTCTTTCCCTCGATGTTTGTTATTCCTTCATGCTCTGTCTTTGATATGCATTAATTAAGTTCCTGGTTTCACATTCACACTGGCCTAAGGGAGTAGATCGATGAGTTCATAATTTAACATCTGGAAATTTGTAAATCAGTGAATGACTAGACACGCTCAATGAGAATAATTAATGATTCTTGTTGCCCTGCCTTGGACCTTTGTAAAATATTATATTGCCATGTTGAATATTTAATATTTGGCGAGTACTCTCTCAAGTTTTGAGTTTAGCAGAGAGGATAATTCCAGGGTTATTTTATTTGCAGGTGGTCATATGTGTGGCACAGTAATCTTGTATATTTGTATCATGAGTAAAATGTGTCATGCATAAGAATCAGAAGAGGCAACCATGGATGAGGTTCATAACGGCCTTACCTGTAGTGATTCTTGCTGCGAGAACTGTGGCCATGGTGACAAATCATCAGTTATTAGTGGTGAGACGGACTGGCTGAGCATGGAGCCAAGCCCTTGCAGCACTCCTTATGGCACCCCACTTTTTAGCCGAGAAAGTTCTTTCTCGAGCTTTGCTAGTTGCTTTTCAAGCCTTGGTAAGTGTTTCTGCACTGTTCTCTTATAACTGAAATACCATCTGCTTGTCATTTATGATTATTTGCTAACACAACCTAATTTCTTTATGTCTTATATTTCTCTCAGGTGACTCCCTCCTGGATACTGACTCTGAAGAGGAAATTGAGCTCCTACATACCGGACAACTTCATCCCGATATCCCATTCAGTGATGAATTTATGGAGCAAGGTAAAGGGAATTTAGTACAAGTGGAAGAATGTCAACTCAACCATGCTGTTGTAGTTAATGATGGTGCTAGTTTTCCTGTTCTGGCAGACCAAAATATTTTATCTGGTCAACTTCAGTTGGACACAGATCTTGACACCACCAAGGAAAATTCCGATGCCTATAATATTATTTTGGATACAAATGTATCTTCTGACCCTCATCAAGATATTCTATCCAATGATCGTTTTACAGAAACACAATATCGTGAATCAGTGGAAGATATTGAAGTTGAAAAATCCGATATGATAGATGTTGAAGAGGTTACTAGCCATCCCATGCCAGGTGGTGAAATAATTCCATTGAATGAACAAGTTATGGATCAACTTGACAGTACCAAGGAAAATACTATAGTTTACAACAATATATTAAATACTGAGCCAGACATGAAATCGGGTGCTGACTCTGAGAATGGAAGTGACTACCTTTACCCACTAGTATTTCCTAGTTTTGATACCGACCCTCTCATTTGGTTTCCACCAGAACCAGCAAATAAAGAAGATGATATTGATATTGTTGCTAAAAACGATGATGATGTTGACAATAATGATACTAGGTGGGGTCACTCAAGTTTCAATGTTAGCTTTGACAAGGAGAGAAGCAAGGATAGCCATGAAGACCAATTGCAGAAAGCAATGTCAGAAGTTATGAATGGGCAATTCAAAATCCTTGTAAGTCGTTTTCTGGCTGCTGAAGGGTTCTCTTTGTCCGATGGAGGAACTGATAAGAGCTGGCTTGATATTGTTGCTTCGTTATCATGGGATGCTGCGTTACTCGTCAGGCCTGATGCCAATGTGGGAAACGCAATGGATCCTGGTTTGTATGTAAAGGTGAAATGCATAGCTTCAGGATCTTGCCATCAGAGGTAACAAGCTAACATTCCTCCTTGTACTGCCCATTCCTTTTCCTTATTATGCCTCAACTAGGTGTCCTTTTTCTCTTTCTTTGATAGTGAAGTGATCAAGGGTCTTGTTTTTAAGAAGAGTGCTGCACATAAGCAGATGCGTGCCAACGTAAAACATCCTAAATTGTTACTACTTCAGGGCGCCCTTGGTCATTCTTCCACAGGGCTATCATCAATGAATTCAATGAAACAGGTGTGCATGCATGCCCTTAGACAATCGTATTTGCATTGCATAGCGAAAATACCAGATGATAAGGAGATTTACAAAATTCATATTCATCACCATTGATCAGGAAACCGATCAGTTGGAGAAAACTCTCAGTGATGTGATAGGCAAATGCCAGCCTGATGTTATATTGGCGGAGAAAGCGGTTTCACGAAATGTAAATGAATATGTTCAGAAACAAGGAGTTACCGTAGTGAGTGACATGAATATCCATCGGTTGGAAAGAATTGCTCGTTGCACTGGTTCTACAATAATCTCATTGCAGGATGTTCTTACAAAACCCAACCTCATTAAGCAGTGCGAGTCTCTCCATTTTGAAAAGTTTGTTGAGGACCATAATATAGCTGGAGAGGATGGAAGGAGGTCATCCAAAACATTTTTATTTCTAGAGGGTTTTCCAAAACCTCAGGGATGCACAGTATGTTTTCTCTTTCTTTTTTCTTGTTTTTAGTTCATGTTTCCTTTTTCTCTAGTGTTGTGATTTTAACTTGCTTTCATGCATGGGGTAGACCTATTTTTTGTTGTTCCCTTGGGCTGCATTTAGTGTATTGTTTGAATTTTGCGAAATTGCATTGGTTAAAAAAGGTGCAGAAGAGAACTTTTTTAGAAAGAAGTCTAACCTATGCAACAACAACAACACCTTTTTGTTGTTGTTGTTGCATTGGTTAGACTTCTTTCTAAAAATGGTTCTCTTCTGCCCCTTTTTTAAATTACTTTTATGTTACATCATTCCATGCATTTGGCAATAATGAAAAGAGATTAAGGATTATTGAAACTAACGAGTTTGAATAAGGCAGTATTCATCATTTTTTTCAAATAAATTGAATCAGATCAGATTATCTCACTGTTGTGTTCAGAATCAGATTCTTAATTTGCATTTATTAGTGTGGTCGAGTCAAATTATGTTAAGGCAAACCAATTTGCTGTTTACCATTGAGTTATATATTGAAGGCGCAGTGGTGCAGAAGTTAGAAAAAAACATTTTCTCACTGTTAGGATTGAGTTGCTGATGATCCTGTTGGTTAACACCATTATGCTTTTTTAACTTAGTATTGAATTGCAATGCATAAGCAACGATGATTTTAGTCATACTTTCTCTTAAGTGCTTTTAGGAGCTTTATATATAGCACAAGTGCACAACATATGAATTGTTGCACCTTGGATGTCCGAAAATTTTCATATTTGTTCATGAAGTGTTCTATCTAGATGCCCTTTTTGCTACTTCTGATTAGTTTGAAATTGTTTTGTAGATATTGCTAAAAGGATCAACAAGTGAGGAACTGAAGAAGATTAAGCGTGTTCTTCATTTCACTGTCTTTGCAGCTTATCATTTGATTCTTGAAACTTCATTCTTCGCTGATCAAAGATTATTTGTAACAGAAAAAAATGCCACAGGGAAAGAGAACTGTTTGAAAACTGATCCGCAGCTGCTTGTTCCCTGTAGCACAACTTCGCACTCCAAAATTTGTTCTGATAGTTCAAAAAACAGTGATACCACAAAACATGATCTAAACATTTCTACTTCTGATGAGCAGTATGATAACCAGGAAGGGTTTGTTAATACTGAAAAATCCACTTGGTTGGATCTTCATGATTCCAAAATTAAGACTTACAGAGATCCTGCTGACGGAAAACTTAATGCTGTCAAAGGCATTCAGTCATTTCCATCACTGCCTGTTCTAGATCCCTCGACAAATCTTATTGGGGGCATATTATCATCAGATTGTGCTGAGTCAACTTCATGTGATGACTTTGATGGCTCAACCTTAACTGCTGCTGCGAATAAAGAAATTACGCAGAAGAAAGAAGCGTCTGGTGAAAATTATCAAGAAACTGTTGATGATGGAATGTGTTCAGAGACTAGGATTTCTTTAAATACTCAGAACATATTAATTTCGTTGTCCAGTCAACATATCAGGAATCAATCAGTTTGTGAGCAGAGCCATCTTTCTCGGATAACTTATTATGGGTATTTTGATACATCTCTTGGACGATATTTGCAAGATAATTTACTTAATGAGGTCATACACTTAATTATATTATTAATTTAACATATCCTTTATTTGCTATAATTATGTTTCAATTTAGTAACAAGTACAATACTTGCAGAAACACAGCTGCTTATCATGTGGTGAGCCTCCAGAAGCTCACATGTACTCTTACACCCACCATAATGGTACTCTCACTGTTCTTGTGAAAAGCCTTCCCTTGGAGGCAACACTTCCTGGTGAGGGTCTAGGAAGAATTTGGATGTGGACCAGGTGCTTGAGATGCAATGGTAAACCCACCCAGAGGGTTATAATATCTTCCTCTGCACGTAATCTGTCATTTGGGAAGTTCTTGGAACTCAGTTTCTCAACACATTCTGCTGCTAAGAAGTTATCAACATGTGGACATTTTCTGCATAGGGACTGCCTACGTTTCTTTGGGTAAATGCCTGCAAGATCCTGCTACGTAAAAAGAGAAGTTCATTTTCAGTGTGATTTCACTAAAAAAATTCTTCCTCATTTCATGACATGCAGATTGGGATCCAAAGTCGCTATGTTCAGATACTCATCTGTTGAAATATATTCTGCTTGTAAGCCACCATTGACTTTGGAGTTCCATAACCCAAACAAAAAAGAGTGGCTTGATGTAGAAGTTAAGAATGTACGTTTCTACAAATATTTTGCTGCTGCTGTACATTTTCCTTTAGCTACACTTGCTTGCATCTTAACATAGTTGTATTCTTGAAGGTCCTTCTTAAATGGAAGCTACTCTTTTCTGAAATTGAAAACACAATACAAGACTTGAAATCAAGATGCTCTGGTCACGCCATGGGGGAAAGCACCAACATTTCAGTATATGAGGGATTACTTTTGGAAGTCACTGGGATGCTTGCACAAGAAAAAAACAAATTTGAGGTAAGCCTCATGCTTCTATTTTATTCTCCCATCGTTTTTTTCCTGATTTTCCTTCCCAAAGGGCTGAGAACTATTTTTGACATGTTAACATATCCTGTCTACACAAGGTTTCTCTGAAGGCATTTGACCACATTGTAAAACCTGAGACTTGTGATTGTGATCACGAGATCCTTAGTTTGAACTGGCTGTATCAACAACTTCTTCTTGGCTTCTATATTTGGGATGTCCGGTTGCATCATCTTCTTCAGTATAGTATAGTTAATGCTGCACCTTCAGACTACTCTATCCACAAATGCATACCAGAGAATGACCCGAAGAGTTCTAAAAATATTGCTGTCCATGGGGACACACCATCACTCCAGAATCTTGGGATGGAAAGACAGGAAGCAACTATAAATTGTACTAACGATTTTGACAATTCCTGTGGTGGTATAATTTCGGACAAGGGTCAGCTTTCTGATAATTCAGTAATCAAAGAGCATGATTCTCATATTTGTCCAGATCTTGAGGTAAGGTTATCTCTGTCTTCTCCAGATGAAGTTGATGACAATGGGTCATGTCAAGTTGACAGCCAGATTGCTAACGAGAAATCAAATGCTATACCCATTAAGAATGATGAACATCCTGCACCAGCCAGAGGAAACAAAATGTACCCTGTTGCCATGCCAAGTAAATGTTCGCCTGTATTGCAAAACTTGTTGGATTTCACAAGTGATGACACAGGACAGTGGGTATGGAATAGGTTTAGTCACTTGGAAGCGGGATACAAGAAAGAACTTCAAGGTGGCTTTTTAGATAAGTTTCATCTTATCAACAAACACACCCCATCTTCTTCATCATTGACACAGCTTAAATATCCAATGAACTTGATGCATTTTATTGTTGGCCCCGTTGGTAATATCTTGTTAATTGCTGAGGAAGAGATATCTAGCATGATTGCTTATGCACTAGCTATATCTGAACAACAAGGAATTTATTCTGATGCTGCATCTGTAAAGGATGAACTTGTAGCTAGAAGAAAGCTGGATAAAGTAGCACCTAGCAACTTGGTCACAGATGCCTTTATGCTGTCATCAAATCTGTCTCCAAATGAGTCTTTAGGAAAGGATAATAACCTATCAAGCAATGCATCACCATTATCACATGAGGAATCATCTGGATTCTATGATTCATTTCTGTCTGCATTAAAAGATCTGCATCCTGAAATTTGTCTGAACAGTGAAAAGCTAGCTTTGAAGAGCAAATACACTGTTGTTTCTATATATGCAAAGCAATTCTACGACCTTCGGAAGATTTGTTGCCCATCGGAGCTTGCTTATATTTCATCCATAAGCCGTTGTAAAAAATGGAATGCACAAGGTGGAAAGAGCAAGGTTTTTTTCGCGAAATCAATGGATGACAGATTTATCATAAAACAAATCAAGAAGACGGAGTTTGACTCATTCCTAAAGTTTGGTTTCGAATATTTCAAGCATTTTGGTGTATCTCGGGTCTCAAGTAACCCTACATGCCTTGCCAAAATTCTGGGAATATATCAGGTCCACAATGAATCTTTCCTGAAATCTCTATAGTGTTAATTGCTCCTACCATCTAATGTTCTAATACTGTAACAATTATTTCAGGTTAAGGAAATCAGGAACAATAAGGAGACAAGGACTAATTTTATGGTTATGGAGAATCTTTTGTTTGGACGTAATATACTACGTAGATATGATCTGAAGGGTGCTCTTTTCTCACGATATGTCCCTGATTCAAAAAATCCCGAAAAGGTGCTGTTGGATCAAAATTTTATTGAAGATATGCGTACCATGCCTATCTACATTGAAGGCAAAACCAAAAATCTCATGGAACGTGCTATTTGGAATGACACATCTTTTCTAAGTGTATGTATGCCTATTGCCAGCAAATGGTTTTCCTTGAATATACATGTTTTTTTTTCTTTTTATGATAGGAGTATGTTTGCATTCTGTTAGCTCTGAATCTTACAATTTGTATTTCTTATGTTTTCAGCGCATGAATGTCATGGATTACTCCTTGTTTGTTGGAGTGGACAAACAGAAGAAGGAAATTGTATTTGGAATCATTGATTATTTGAGGCAATATACCTGGGACAAACAACTGGAGTCTTGGGTGAAGACATCGCTTGTTGTTCCCAAGAATCTATCTCCGACTGTAATTTCACCGAAGGAGTACAAAATAAGATTCAGAGCATTTATGTCTCGATACTTCCTATCAGTTCCAGATGCTTGAGTCCTGAGGCATGTGCATTTTGTGATATTGGTAGCTGAACTTATCTTGAGTATGGTTCATGCTGCCGCGGTTTTTGTCCTACTGAAAATATGGTTGCATCCCTGTTTAACAAGCGGTACAACATCTTATGTGTCAGTGTTAAGTTTCCTTTTGTTCCTTTTGTGGTATATGTTTATCATTGTCCATATTACTTCTCAGCTGTTGTACATATCATTTAGGATCCCCAGGGAATTGCAAATTTTAAGCTAATGAATGATGATACACATAACTAAACAAATGTTCTTTATTGATGAGTGTTAGGGTGGAGTTGTAGCTGTTATGAATATTGTGTATGTATTAAAAAGGTCTAATGGACAATACATATAGAGTACAAAAGGGACACAAGACTAAGCCCTAGTACAATATGAAATACCACTAATACCCTTAACACTCCCCCTCAAATATGAGACGTATGCAATAGCATTGCATTTGAAAAGGGATGACACTAAAATAGGAAAAATTCAAAGTCTGAGTCTTGATAATGTCGTTGTAGCGTGTAGCTCTTGGAAAATATGTCAAATTGAAGAGGAATGGATAGAAGTATGGCGGCATAGATCGAAGCCTAAGATGACGGCGGCGCAATACACAAGAAGCACAACAGAAGCGCAGTGCAGAAAAAATGCGGCAGCCTTAGAAGCTCAGGGCGGCGGCTCAAAGAGCAGCGGCATCATAACGACTTCTACGATCTGCACGCGGCTCAGAGAGGAGCGGCGGTTGCTGTCATGCAAAAAGAAAATTCTTATGTTTCTATGAATGACAATAAATTTGTGGACTCGCACGATTTGGACGAACTGAAAGATAAAAATTACAGACTTGGGATAGACGCAAATGAAAGAATTAAAAGAAATGGACTCAAAGGCTGCAGATATTAGTAGTAACATCTTGCAGCAGCTGGAGAAATACTTGAGTGGTGCAGCCACGGTGAGACATGATCATAGTAGGCGGCTTCTATGGCTGAGCTTAACTGGTTTGGTCGCAAATTTTCAATTACTAGTGCAAAGACCCGTGTCTCCATGCAGTAAACATGCAAAGAACCAACCAGCCTCATTCTACAGCAGCCGACCACACAGCACAGCAGTCGACCACATAGCATAGCTGCCAAACCACCCTCATTCTATAGTAACCGACCACACAGCACAACAACCGACCACACTCCATCTCTCCCTGCTACCGCTCCATCTCCCTTTTTTTCCCCTGAACGCACATCCACCCTCTCCTTTCCTCGGGTGATGGTGAGGAGAGCGAGGAGCGAGAGGACGGAGTCGAAGGCAAGGGGGGTAGCCATCGGCAGTGAACGGCAGCGTGCATGCGTGGACAGAGGTGGCCACCCGGGAGGGCGGCGGTGGCCCGGGGAGGTGTAGAGCTACACAGTGCGGCAGCCCAGTGGCAGCGTGTGCGCAGGGGCGCGGTGCGGCAGTTTGGAGGCGGTGGCAGATCCGGCCTGGGGACGGCCGGATCCAGGGTTGGAGGTGGCGGAATGACCGATGAAGCTGGAGGCCACTGTGGGGTGCCCGGATCCGGCTCAGGTGGCCAAGGTGGCGGCGCAATTGCATACGCAGCCAGGCCAGGCGCGGCGGCCAGATCCGAGGGCTAGAGGCGGTTCGGAGAGCCAGATCCGAGCCGAAGGAGCCTCCAGGAGACACGGCGAGCCGACCATACGGCGGCGATGATCCGTGAAGAAGACCGACGACGGGATCTGATGACTCCACCTCTGCCTTCCCCTTGCCGGTGATCAATGGAGACAAGCACAAACACACAACCAGACAATGAACAGCAAGGTGAACTCAGTATTTTGGTGCTGCCAAGACTTCTCTACTGCAGCATTTTCTTCTCCCTTTTATAATGCAAATACAAAACAGCACTTACTTGCCACTAACTCCCACCGTTCAACACTTCAAACATGCAGAAACGGATGAGTAACTGATGCATTACTCTACTAGTAACTAATGCATTACTCCACTTGAAAACTGATGCATTACTTTACTTAAAAACTAATGCATGCATGCATACTAAATGCTACTTGAAATTGCAGATTTATTCTTAGACTAGGAGCTTTAAACCAAACCAGGATTATCCAACAATCTCCCCCTATTTCTTGTTTGGTTCATTTGATTTTGACGAGGCCAATCTTCTCGCGTAGCTCACAGAACTTAGCGCGTCCAAGTGACTTTGTCAGGATGTCAGCGAGCTGCTCCTGAGAGCTCGTGAAATCCAAGCAAATCCTCCCGCTGTCCAGACATTCACGGATGAAATGAAATTTAGTATCAATGTGCTTGCTTTTGTCGTGAAGAACGGGATTCTTGCTTAAGGCAATCGCGGACATGTTGTCCATCTTCAATTGAGGCGGCTGGAGCTTGGTGCCGATCACGTCGCCCAACAGCCGCGAGAGCCACACCGCTTGGCATGCCACTTCCGCGTCCGCGATGTATTCAGCTTCGCAAGAGAAGAGCGCTACCACCCTTTGCTTCTGGGATTGCCAAGAGATTGGCATTTCACCGAGGAAGAAGATGATCCCAGTGGTGCTCCTCCTGTCATCCACATCTCCCCCCAAGTCGCTGTCACTGTAGCCCGTCAGGCGAATGTCATCATTCGAGCGCTTAGAGTAGAGGATGCCGTAGTCGATCGTGCTGGAGATGTACCAGAGCAGATGCTTGACGGCGACGAGGTGCTCTTGCCGTGTCTTCTCCATGTATCTGCTCACGTAGCCCACGGCAAAAGTGATGTCGAGTCGTATATTCACCAAGTACCGCAAGCTCCCAACTAGGCTATGATACATCGTTGCATCCACCTCCGGCGTGGCACTGTCCTTGGACAGCTTCAGACGCGCCTCCATGGGCATCTGGCCGCGTTGCAGCCTTCCAGCTACACCTTCTCCAGCAGTTTGCGCGCGTATGCCGCCTGGCACAGTGTGATGGCGTCCCGGTTCTGCTTCACCTCGATCCCGAGGTAGTAAGAGAGCAACCCCAGGTCGCTCATGCGGAAGAGCCGACACATCTCTCCCTTGAACGTGTCAATGTCCTCTAAGCGTGATCCCGTGATGATGAGATCGTCAACGTAGACGCCCACCACCACGCGTGACGTCGCGATACCCCTAGTGTATATACCGTGCTCGCTGGCGCACCGGGTGAAGCCAAGTTCGCAGAGGTTGCTGTGGAGCTTGACATTCCACGTGCTTGGCGCTAGACGAAGCCCGTACAAAGCCTTCCGTAGCCTCAGCACCTTCCCATGCCCAGTCGCGGCGAAACCCGGCGGTTGCCGGACGTACACCTCCTCGCTCAGCTCGCGCCGATTTGACATCCATGTGATGTACAAGCCAGCCTTCCCGAGCCGCCACAGCGAGCAGCATCCGCACCGACTCCATCCGAGCTACAAGGGCGAAGACCTCGTCATAGTCGATCCCCTATTGCTGAACGTAGCCTTTCGCCACGAGTCTCACCTTGTGCTTGATGATGGCCCCCTTATCGTCGCGCTTCAGCTTGAAAACACACTTCAGGCCGATTGGACGGTGGCCTGAAGGTAAGTCGACAAGCGTCCACGTACTGTTCTGCTCGATCGACGCCATCTCCTCGATCATTGCCTTCCACCAACACTCCTCACCACGTGCCTCCTCGAACGTGGCAGGCTCATTGCCCACGGTGAGTAGCAGATCATCCCCTAACGCCTGCTTTGCCAATCCTGGCATCGCCGTCGGGCCGAGAATGTTCTCCAGTGTCCTGAACCGGAGCGGGTTGCCGTCGTCGTATTCGTCGTCAAGGTCTGGTTCAGCCGACGGTGGTGACGCGAACTTGACGGCCGCGCTCGGTGTAGGTGTTGCTGGTGGCATGTGCAGCCCTGGTGCGCTCGTGGACGACGTCGCGTTCGGCGTCCCAGGTGCCGGTGGCGAGTCGTGGGTCGATACCGTGTCGTCCTCCTGTGACCCCACTGGCGCTCCGTGACGGGCTGACACCGTCACGAACTCGACGCAGAAGGGCTCCATGTTCTCTGAACTTGAGCTCCCTGTTGACTTGCTCCAGTCCCACGCCTTCCCTTCGTCGAACACCGCATCACGCGAGATGTGAATGCGCTCGGTGCTCGGATTGTAGAACCTGTACGCCTTTGAGCCTGGCTCGTACCCGATGAATACCATCGGCGTACTCCGGTCATCGAGCTTTCGCTGATGCCCGTCGGCGACCTTGACATGCGCAACACAGCCAAAGGTGCGAAATAAATGCACGGGTGGCTTGTATCCATACTAGGCTTCGAATGGCGTCATTCCCTTGACACTCCTTGTCGGCGTGCGGTTCAAAATGAAGATGGCCGTCGTGACCGCCTCCCCCCAAAACCAGCCAGGCATGTGCATTGCCTTGAGCATGCTCCATGCCATCCCCAGCACGGTCTGGTTGCGCCGCTCCACCACGTCGTTCTGTTGGGGAGTATACGGTGCGGTGAGGTGGCGCTGGATTCCCTGCTCGGCGCAGTAGTCGCCGAATGTCCGCACCGTGAACTCGCCGCCGTGATCCGTGCGGAGCATGCCCATCTTCCTTCCTGCTTCCGCCTCCACTCGAGCTTGAAGACGAATGATCGCCGCTGCGGCTTGATCTTTGGATGCCAGCAGAACGATCCACATGTACCGGCTCTTGTCGTTGACGATGAGCAAGAACAGGCGCTTCCCACCAGGTGTCTCTGGCGTGATCAGGCTGCACAGATCAGCGTGCACGAGCTCCAGGTAGTGCGCGGCATTGTACGCGCTCGCCGCTAGGAACGGATGACGTCGCTGCTTCCCGGCCAAGCAGCTGTCGTAGACTTGCTCGACGTGGTCGATCTGCGACAGCCCGCGCACCATTTCCCCTTTGGACAGCTTCTTGAGCCCCTGGAACCCGAGATGTCCGAACCTGGCATGCCATTGCCAGGCCACCTCACTGCTCCGAGCGGCGAGGCACACCGGCTTGTCAATGTTGAGGTTGAGGACGTAGAGCCGACTCAGCGAGCGCAACACCTTCGCCATCAAGCGGCGCCGCTGGTCCCAGATCCTCACCTTCGCCATCAAGCGGCGCCCTCCACTTGGGCCGCATGGGCCTGCTCGTCCCGCTTCTTCTTGCGGCATTCGCGAGTATTAGAATAATTAGATATTCCATATATACGCTTACCACGTATGCGCCTTCCATGTATATGCTTTCCATATATGCGCTTACCACGTATGTGTCTTCCATGTATATGCTTTCCTTGTATGCTTACTCTAGGCCAATATATATACAAGCCACCCTAGCCCTTTAGTTGTGTGGTGTTTGCCCCAATCTCTCTACATTTCTACATGGTATCAGAGCGTACCTGAGCCTCTTTCGCTGCTCCACCTTTCCCAGGCCGACGCCTCCCCACTTCTCCTTCGGGCTGCTGTCGACCCTTCTCTCTCGGACACCACCACCACCCCCCTTCGGCCGCTCCCCACTTGGGCCGACCGCGGCACCTGCGACCTCCCCGAGCCAGAGTCGCCGCCGATCTCCCCCAAGCCGCCTCTGTGCAGCCCTCCGGCCGCCTCCCCTCGGACGTCGCCGCCGGATCTTCCCAGGCCGCTGCCGGACGCCGCCGTCCGACCTCCCCTCGCCGGATCGGAGCGCCGCCGCCTTCCCTCGGACATCGCCGCCGGATCTTCACCAGGCCGCCGTCGCCACAGCCGCCGCGAAGATCCAGGCGTAGCCGCCGGACGCCGCCACCCCCAGGCTCCCCCCTATTCCCGGGCTCTTCCACCGCCGGCTGCCCCTCCTCCGGCCGTCGCCTCAGCGCATGATCTGGGAGCCGCCGCCGCACCCTCTCCAAGGACGCCGCCTCGACCGACCACGGCCACGGCCGCTGCGCCGGACCCTCTCTCGCGGCCGGCCACACCGCAGGAGCACAGATCCGATCCGGATCTGAGTGACTACCTCCTTCTATAGAGGTAAAAAAAAACTGTTGTCGCCGATCCAGATCCGGTCTTGCGCCGCACCTCCTCAACCATGGCGGCCCCTCCCGCTGATCCAGCTATTGCCGCTGCCGCCGCCAGCGCAATAGGGCCTGTCGCCCCTCCGATCGTCCTCAACCCCTACTGCACGGTCGTCGTCAAGTCCCATGTGCCGACCACTCTCGATCTGAAGACGCCGAACTACTCCCGATGGTCCAAATTCTTTCGGACCATGTGCACGAAGTTCGGCCTCCTGTCCCACATCGACGGCACCGACACGGCGCATCGCGACAAGGCTAACTGGGTCCTCGCCGACTCCGCCGTTCTCAGCTGGATCTATGGCTCCGTCTCCAACGACATCCTCGATTCAACAATGACGAATCAAGAGACTGCACGAGATCTTTGGGTCGCGATCGAGGCGTTGTTCCGCGACAACAAGGAGTCCCGCGCGGTCTTCCTCAACAACTAGTTTCACTCGCTTGTTCAAAGCGATCTGACCATTGCCAACTATAGCCAGCAGATGAAGGTCCTCGCTGACGAGCTACGCGACATCGGCCACCCCGTCAATGACACGCAACTCGTCCTCAACCTGTTGCGTGGCCTCAACCCGCGCTTCTCCACCACCGCCGACGACATCGCCAACTCCATACCGTTCCCTTCCTTCGCCAGGGCGCGGTCCATGCTCGCTCTTAAGGAAACTCGTCTTAGCAATGAGGCAAAGATCGCCACCACCACAGCACTGTTCGCCTCCAGCGGCTCCTCCGGCTACACGTCATCGACCACTACTCAAGTCGCCAATGCTCGTGATTGCGGCCACCGCGACGCCCGTCACGAGTATTGGCAGTGTGAGTAGTAGTCGATGACGTGTAGCCGGAGGAGCTACCAGAGGCGAACAGGGCCGTGATGGTGGCAATCTTGGCCTCGTTGCTAAGGCGAGTCTCCTTAGAGCGAGTATGGACTGCGCCCTGGCGAAGGAAGGGAACGTTACGGAGTTGGTGATATTGTCGGCGGTGGTGGAGAAACGCGGGTTCAGGCCGCGCAGCAGGTTGAGGACGATCTGCGTGTCGTTGACGGGGTAGCCGATGTCGCGTAGCTCGTCGGCGAGGACCTTCACCCGCTGGCTGTAGTCGGCGATGGAAGGGTCACCTTGAACGAGTGAGTGGAACTGGTTGTTGGGGAAGATCACGCGAGACTCCTTGTTATCGCAGAACAGCGCCTCGATCGCGACCCAAAGATCTCGTGCGGTCTCCTGATCAGTCATCGCTGAGTCGAGAATGTCGTCGGAGACGGAGCCATACAACCAGCTGAGGAATTTGGACCAGCGAGAGTACTTCGGTGCCTTCAGATCGAGGGTGGTCGGTACGTGAGACTTGACAACGACCGTGCAGTAGGGGTTGAGGACGATCGGAGGGGCGACAAGCGCGATCTCACCGGCGGCGGTGACGACAACAGTTGGATCGGCGGGAGGGGTCGCCATGGTCGGAAAGGCGCGGCGTGATGGATAAGTCATTGTGTTGTTGTTGTGTTGTTGTTTCTTCTCTCTTTAGGACAGCATCTCCTTTAAGGACAGCATCTTGACTCCTTTAAGGACAACATCTCTCTTTAGGACAGCATCTCCTTTAAGGACAGCATCTTGACTCCTTTAAAGACAGTATCTCCTTTAAGGACAAAGATCTCCTTTAAGGACAGACATCTTAGACTAGCTTTAGGACAGCTTTAGACTAGCATCTAGGACTAGCATCTTGGCATATGCTTGGCTGGTTAGCGGCCTATAAATTTGTATCCCCAACCCCTCAGGTTGGTGTGGCATTTGTGTGAGAAATAAACAAGAAAATTTGCCCCATTCCCAGAGTGTCATCCTCTCGATGAGAGTAAGGATCTTGCTATCACCAACAAAGAAGACTCCAATGAGTAACAAGTGGTATCAGAGCCATACTATCCTGTAGCCTGAGCATCTCCTGCTCATCTCCTTCTCCACCTCGCAAAGAAGACTCACCAGAGCAAAGAAGCAGCTCCATTGTCCCCGCCACTCCTCTCCGAGACGGCAGCGGCTCGTCGAAGCAGACCTCCTCCACGCAACGGCCCCTAGTAGCGCGCCATGTCCGCAGGCGATCTCGGCCTTCGATGCGCCTCGAGCACGCGGCGTCGCAGAGACGGCCGAAGCTCGCGCGGCAGAGCAGCAGCGAAGCAGCGGCGGCGGAGACGCGCGCGGCGGCGAAAGGGCGTCAAGGCGGGCGCGGAGCGGCAGCAGCGAGCGAGGTGGAAGCGGCGGCGGCGGCAGATGCGGCGCATGCAAAGCAGCGGAGGTCAAGGCTCTGCGGCAAAGAACGGCGGCTCCATCTGGCGATGGCGGCACGACGAGGATCTTGAGCCAAGAGGGAGGAGCGCGAGGGCGAGTGGCGCGATGGCGGCCGCGACGCCACGCCGCGGCGGCGGCCTCGACATACGCGAACGCGCCGGTGACGCTCTCGGAGGAGGCGCGACGACGGTGGCGTGACGGGTTGACGCGAGCGCGGCCTTCACAGCGACGCGGCTCTCTCCCGGTTCGGCATGCGTGGTCACCACGAGTACCGTGCCGCCGTCGGGCCGTCGGCCCGGCGGGTGGCCTACCTCACCAAGACCAACTACGCCGAGTGGGCGCGGTGATGAGGGTAAAGCTCGGCGCGGCATATGTGGGATGCGATCCGACACGGCGACGTCGACTACGACCGGGATCGACGGCGCTGGATGCTCTCATCGCTGCGCCCCGCCGAGATGCGCTTCGCTACCAACAAGCGGATCGCCAAAGAGGCTTGGGACGCCATCGCCGCAAAGACGCATCGGCAGCCGACCGCGCGCGCAAGTCTACATTGCGGGCACTACGCAAGGAGTGGGAGAACCCGCCTTCAAGCCGGTGAGGACGTTGATGATTTTGCTCTTCGCCTCAACACTCGCTGCGAGTTAGTGCAGTTCGGCGACGACACCTACGGCGAGGAGAGAGCGTGGAGAAGCTCTTCCGCTGCGCCCCGAGAAGTACAAGCGGATGGCTCGCCGATCGAGTCTCGCTGACCTCCGCGATGACGATCGAGGAGGCGCTGGTCGCCTCAAGGTCATTGACAACGATGAGCCACGCGTCTCTCGGGACCGTCACCATTGGCGGAAGCTCCTCTCACTCGGGAGCGAGCTGGTGCGCAACCAAGGTGACAGGAAGAAGGGGAGCCTTCTTCCACGACAGCGCCACAAGCGTGGCAAACGCGCAAGCCACGCAAAGACGCCGTGCAGGGGCGCGAGGCGTCGAGAGTGATGACCGTGAGGCGCCCGTGGCGGCTGGCGGCAAGCAAAGTCGCACGAGGCGACTCTTGCCACAAGCGCGCAAGCTTGGTCATTGGGCGTGGATTGTCGGCGACCACGACGTGGCGAGCCCATGTCGCGCAGCGAGGAGGAGCCGGCTCGTTCATTGCTCATGCGCGAGCACCGAACTATCTCCGCCGCACCGGCCGCAGTGGCTCTCCTCCACCTTGACGAGCCAAAAGCACATGCCCTCCTCGGCTACGGCCCGGCAACGACAAGACTGACGGGTGGTGCCTCGACACTGGCGCCACCCATCACATGACCGGTCGACGGAGCTCTTCGCCGAGTTTGACTCTAGCGCCCGAGGCTCCGCTGTTTGGGGACGCCCCGCGTGGAAATCAAGGGCGTCGGCTCCGTCATCTTCACCACCGTGTTCGGTGAGCACAGCCGCTCACCGGCGTCTACTACATCCCCGACCTGCGGAACTCCATCATCGCCTTGGGACACTGGATGGGAACGGCTCGCGTGTCGAGATAGAGCACGGTGCCGCGGATTTGGGATCTTCGCGCCGCCTTCTTGCCAAGGTAACCGAGGCGCAAATCGACTTTACATTCTTCACGCGCAGTGGCACAACCCTCTGTCTCGCCGCTCGTCGGACGACGAGGCGTGGCGATGGCACGAGCGCTTTGGGCACCTTCACTTCGAGGCCCCGGCGGCTCGGTGCTACGGAAATGGTGCGAGGCCGCCGTGTCTTGACCATGTGGAGCGCTTCTGCGACGTCTGCGTGTTGACGGCGCAGGCGACTCCTTTCTCACGGGCGAAGTTTCCGAGCCAAGGAGAGGCTCGAGCTCGTGCACGGGACTTGTGTGGCTCGTGACACCGCCACACCGAGGACGACGCTACTTCCTGCCGCTCGTCGACGACCTCTCCCGCTACATGTGGGTGATGGTCCTCGGCGCAAGGAGAGGTCGCGGACGCCATCGAGCGCACGCAGTCGCTTGTGGAGGCGAGTGCGCCGCAAGTCGCACGCGTTCGCGCACGGACAACCGCGGCGACCACGGCGGCCGTCGCGTCGTCATCGCTACCGATGAGGCATTCAGCGCCACTACTCCGCGCCGCATGCCCCGCAGCAGAACGGCGTCGCCGAGCAGCGCAACTGCACGGTTGTGGAGATGGCTCGCTCTCCTCGCGCAGGGGATGCCGGCTATCTTCGGGAGCGGTGGTGACGGCCGTCTACATCCTCAACCGCCGCCTACCAAGGCGCCGACGGCGGACGCCGCACGAGGCTTGGCACGCAGCGCAAGCCGCGGTCTCCCACTTGCGGGTCTTGGCTCCTCGCGTTCGCCAAGGAGCTTGGCCACATCGGTAAGCTCGACGACAGGAGCACTCCGGGAGTGTTCATCGGCTACGCGGAGGGTTCGAAGGCCTACCGCATCCTCGATCCTGTCACACAGCGCGTCCGCATCTCGCGTGACGTTGTGTTCGACGAAGGGCGAGGCTGGACGTGGGACAAGGCGGTGGGCGACGGTTCGACTTCAACTCTTAGGGACTTTGTTGTCGACACGCCCACTTCGAGAGCCGAGGAGCTAGCAGCTCGTCTTCACCAAGCTCGCCCACCGTCGACACCTTGCTCGCCACCAGCTCCGGCGAGTGCTCCACCACCTTCGGCACGGCCACGCCCCACTCTCCCGCACCGCGCGCCACACCACCGGATCGACCCCAGCCGGCCGGTCCACGACGAGCGGCGCATGGTGGAGTTCGCGCTCGCCGTCTCACGACGAGGACGCGTCGACGCTACCACGACGGCGAGCTCTGCGCTATCGCATCGTGGGCGACCTCCTCGGCGAAAGCGGCGGTCCTCGAATCGGCGCGGCGCGACCTCGCGGCGAGCCGCACCTCGCCGACAGACGACGGCGAGCCTCGTTCCGTCGCCGAGGCGGAGAAAGACGCGGCATGGCGTGCCGCGATGCGAGAGAGATGGACGCCGCAAGCGGAACCGACGTGGGAGCTGGCGGATCTTCCCGCCGGCCACCGCGCGATCACCCTTAAGTGGGTGTTCAGCCGAAGCGGGATGAAGCCGGCGCCATCGTCAAGCACAAGGCTCGCTTGGTGGCACGAGGCTTCGCGCGGCAGGAGGGGTCGACTTCGATGATGCCTTCGCACCCGCCGCGCGCATGGAGTCCGTTCGTCTACTCCTCGCACTTGCAGCCCAGAGGATTGGCGCGCCCATCACATGGACGTTAAGTCCGCCTTCCTCAACGGCGACTTGAAGGAGGAGGCCTACGTCCGTCACCGCGGGATTCGCCATCCCCGCAAGGAGGGCAGGTTCTCCGCCACGCAAGGCCCTCTACGGCTTGCGGCAGCACCACGAGCCCAGAACGCTAAGCTGGACTCCACTCAAGCAAATGGGGTTCCAGCAGAGCGCACACGGCCGCGGTCACCGGCGGGCAAAGGCGCAACGCTCGCGGGGCGTCACGCCGACACTGGTGATCACCGGCTCCAAGGAGGCCGAGGTCGAGGCGTTCAAGGCGGAAATGAAGACCGTCTTCCGGATGAGCGACTTGGGCTCCTCTCCTTCTACCGGGATCGAGGTCCACGGGACGGCTCCCGATCTCCTTCGTCGGACCGCCACGCCAAGCGCACCGCCGAAGTGGCGGGCTCATCGATCGCAACTCAGCCCACACTCCTATGGAGGAGAGGTGAAGCCGAGTCGTGAGAGCACGGCGGAGGAGGTGGACGCGACGCAAGACGGCGCATTGTGGGCGCCTTCGCTACCTCGCCCACACGCGTCGGATTTGGCGTTGGCCGTCGGCCACGTCGGTCGGTTCATGCAATGACCGACGACGAGCATCGCAGCCGTGAAGAGGATCCTCCGCTACGCTGCGGGCACCTCCGACCACGGCTTGCACTACCCGAGGTGTCGTGCCGCGCACACTTCATCGCATGCGGCCGACAGCGACCACGCAGCGACATCGACACCAAGAAGAGCACAAGCGGATTCTCTTCTTCCTCGGCAAGTGCCTCGTTAGTGGCGATCGATCAAGCGGCAGTGGTGGCCTGTCGGTGTGAGGCCGAGTACATAGCGGCGCCCACCGCTCGACTCAGCGCTCGGCTCGCTCGATCGCTGGTGATCTCCTCGGCAAAGACATCGGCGGTGGCGCTCGGGGTGGACAACAAGTCGCCGCCTGCTCGCAAAGAACCCCGTTTTCCACGAACGAGCAAGCACATCCGGGTGAAGTACCACTTCATCCGAGGTCATTTGGATGAAGGCGAGATCAAGGCGAGCTACATCAACACCACGGATCGCTTGCGGACACGCTCATCAAGCCTCTTGGGAGGGTCAAATTCCTCGAGCTCGCTCTAGGGTCGGGTGGTTCAACTTTTCCACAAGACGACGCACAAGACTTAGGGGGAGAGTGATGGATAAGTCATTGTGTTGTTGTTGTGTTGTTGTTTCTTCTCTCTTTAGGACAGCATCTCCTTTAAGGACAGCATCTTAGACTAGCTTTAGGACAGCTTTAGACTAGCATCTAGGACTAGCATCTTGGCATATGCTTGGCTGGTTAGCGGCCTATAAATTTGTATCCCCAACCACTCAGGTTGGTGTGGCATTTGTGTGAGAAATAAACAAGAAAATTTGCCCCATTCCCAGAGTGTCATCCTCTCGATGAGAGTAAGGATCTTGCTATCACCAACAGCAAGACTCCAGCGAGTAACACGGCGGAAGATCAGATCTCTCTCTTTTTTTTTCTTTTTTTGTTTTTGTTACCTCTCTATAAAGCACCCCTCTGGTCCAGAGGACTTCGGCCGGAGCAGAGCTCGGCAGAGGGGGAATTGCAGGCGGCGGGCGAGCTGGCGGCGCTTGGAGGAGCGGCAGCCGAAGGAGAGGAGACTGGTAGAGGCGCGGCTCGTCGGCGGGCGCAGCAGATCCGGCGTCTATGAGAAGGAGGATGCGGCGGCCGGGTGGTGTAGATGCGGGAAGAGTAGGTGGGCAGCGGAAAAAAAACTCAGGTAGGCTTTGATACCATGTAGAAAGGTAGAGAGATTGGGACAAACACCACACAGCTAAAAGGCTAGGGTGGCTTGTATATATATTGGTCTAGAGTAGGCATACAAGGAAAGTATATACATGGAAGGCGTATACATGGTAAGCGCATATATGGAAAGCATATACATGGAAGGCGCATACATGGTAAGCGTATATATGGAATATCTAATTATTCTAATAATGATGCTCCGCTGCCGCCTTGAGCCACCCGATCAGCTCCTCAACCGAGACCTCACTCAAGTCGTGAAGAGTCTTGATCGACTTGACGATTTGCGAGTACTTTTGTGGAACGACCTGCAAGAACTTATGGACGAGCTCCTCCTCGGTGTAGCCGTCACTGAGCACCGCGAGTTGATGCGCAATCCCGTTGAGACGTATGCCGAACTCATCCACCATCTCGCCATCCCGAAACTTGAGGGAGTCGAACTCACGGCGGAGGGTGTTGGCCTTCGCGTTGCGCACGTGCTCGACGCCGACGTGCATTGTCTTGATGGCGTCCTACGCAATCTTGGCCGTGTCCTTGGTCGCAATGGAACCCACCATCTCCACTGAGACCGCCTTCGAGATGGCCTCCAGCGCCATCCTGTCCTCGGTGAAGTCCTGGGTCCCGACGCTCACCGCCCTCCCACAGGCCCTGTGCCTACAGCATGATGCGCATGAGTGCCGCCCAGCTGTAGTAGTTGGTCTTGGTCAACGTTGGGTACGAGCCGCCGCCACTCATCTCCTTCACGACGCAGTGGATGACCACGCTGTGCGCAGGAGTGCCGTCGCCCTAGCTTGTGCCTCCCGTCGGCGGAGTCTGGCCACGACCCCTTCGTAGCGGTGACGACGATCGACGACGGCGATCCATGAGTGCCGACTCGATCACGCGATCCCTCGTCCAGGTGCGGTAACGGGATCTAATATCAATTGATGACTCCACCTCCGGCTTCCCCTTGCCGGTGATCAATGGAGACAAGCACAAACACACAATCAGATAATGAACAGCAAGGTGAACTCAGTATTTTGGTGCTGCCAAGACTTCTCTGCTGTAGCATTTTCTTCTCCCTTTTATAATGCAAATACAAAACAGCCACTAACTCCCACCGTTCAGCACTTCAAACATGCAGAAACGGATGAGTAACTGATGCATTACTCTACTAGTAACTGATGCATTACTGTACTAGTAACTGATACATTACTCCATTTGAAAACTGATGCATTACTTTACCTACAAATTGATGCATGCATGCATAATAAATGCTACTTGAAACTACATATTTATTCTTAGACTAGGAGCTTTAAACCAAACTAGGATTATCCAACAGGATCTAGCGACGGTGGCCGCCCCCAGGAGCGGAGATCTCTTCTCCCGGGGGCAGCAGATGCGGAAGAGCGAGCGGAGGCTTGGAGGCGGCAGCTACAATAACCTTAATCTATGTTCTGATACAATGTTATAAATATTGTGTGTGTATTAAAGAGCCCCAATGAGTAATATATATAGGGTATAAAAGAGACACAATATTATGTTATGGATATTGTGTGTGTATTGAAGAGATCTAATGGGCAATATATATATATGGTATAAAAGGGATACAAGATTAAACTCTAGTATAATAGGAAATACCACTAATACCCTTTACAGTAGCCTTGCATGAGAAATGAGCATTTAATGTAGTCTAATTTGTGCTATTTGGAGTAGATTGTTGGAAGTAAAACCCATACTGTCAAATTTTGAAGCTTCAATTTTTTTTTTACTTTAAGCAATGAGTGGTAATATGTGTCAAAGAATTAGCATTCATTGGTTGAGCATTTACGGTGGTACGACATATGTTATTGTTGTCCTAATGCAACTTTTCTCTGTCAAAAATTGTCCCTCATAAACTGGTCTTTACTTATTTGGAAGTTCCCTTGCAAAATAAGACATGTGAAAAAATCCTCAAAATTGTTTCCATGATTTGTTATTTCAGAAAATGACTGGCAATTAGCCTGCATGTACCAGACTACTATATTTTGTTGATTGAACAATATGGATAGAAACATGAGTGTGGGAAAGGGTGCATTTGATGAATCCTCATTTGTGCCATTTGGAATAGGTTGATGTTACAACGATAGTATTGTTGATTGGCCTTGTCTTCTATTAAGAGATTGTTGAAGGGTGATATTGTTGAGCGTTTTTTCGGGATCTGCAATACGAAGCAGTTGACATGTATGGCAAAAGGGCTTTATTAGCAGAAGTGTTTTTCCTTATTTGCAACAATTTGTGTGTACAAACATAGAATGCAATCTTTTCAGTCATTTTACTGACACAATTGTTATACACTCTCTTGTTCCACTACAGAAGTACATATTACTTTCAAGCACCTTGAAATATGCATCTTGGTATGTTTCTAGGCTGTGATCATCATTACTACAATGTGTAAGCTTCTGCTTCCTTGTAATGATTTCATTACATACATGTACGATTGTGATCTTGCTATTTCACTTTCTAGGATCAGGAACCTTTGAACCGAATGAACCCTAATGTCTACTCTTTGAAGTAACGAAGAATCATTTAGCATTGTCTGTGTTCTCTCTTACTATTCAAGTATTCACGATGCTTTCCAAAATAGACTATAGATAATACTGCCAAAAAAGGAATTCCAACTAGCCCTCTGAGGATTTGGTGGTCGTTTTCAGGACGATGGAGCTAAACTTCGTTATGTATTTCCTGGAATTGCTTCGGGCTTTCAGTCAGCTTGTTTCCAACAGAGGCATCCCTGAGTTACAGCTTAGGGTGTCCCTACTTACTAGTCATGGAGTTCAGGAGTTGAAAGCTGACATAGGGCCTGTTTGTTTCAGCTGTAGATTCTGAGAAGCAGCTGATGAGTATCTAGCTAGTCAGAATCTGAAGAAGCTGGATAACCCTAGCTTCTGGCTACTAGTTCATTTTCTGGATTCTGTAGCTTCTGGCTACTTAAATCTGGATGAAAATCTAGACTGTTTGGGAGAGCTGCAGATTCTGGGAGTAGCTGCAGCTGCCAGAAGCTAAAACAAACAGGCCCATAGTGGACTGGGTATCTGCTAGCTGCCATAGTCATCTGGCATCTAGAAGATCACTTCTGACGGGAGCACACTGTTCACAGCCCTTCTTATGATAAGTGTGCACGAATTCCCTTTTCATGTCATCATGTGTTCGAACTTCCAAAGTTCCAAGTAAACCCACAAAGGTATATCCGTCAGGTGCCTCATCTTTGCTTAGCATCTCTGGAAAGTGGAACAGCTATGCAATTGTAATCACCAATTCATTCACCTAACGTTTTTGGAGTGTCCTGTACCTCTAGATACTCGGAGGCAACAGGTGCCGCAAAAATGTTTTTGGATTGCTCATTTGTGCATGAATACATGAATTGGCCTGTTCGTTATCACCTTGTGCATAGCTTCTTCGCAGTCTGGTACTTAAAAATCAAATCTGAAGCAATGTTTTATGCACAATACTGTGAGTTTTGATTCAGATTTGGCCAATCCAAAGCATACGCTGGATCCCCAGGCAAGAAGATACTACCATTTGCTGTAGTCTGGAAAAGAATTGTTCTGTTGTCATTTTTCTGGCGTGAAATCAACCAGCCCGTCGTGCGCTTAATATGAAATATCCCTGACTTTGTTTGCGGTACAGATCCATTGAACCTGGCCTTGGTTGTCTGGCCAAGACGAGGGAAAGTTCAATGTATATATGGCTGGTTTTTGTTTAGTGAAGTCATAAGTTAATATGAGCATCTGATTTTCTGAAGCGGCTTTCTCACTTTTTTATTTCCATCTCACTCCAAAGATAAAAGATATGGGTCACGGATGTATTACACGCTACTTTTTTTTATTCTTGTCTCGTGTACGTATCTCTCTTACTTTTTTCACCGTATTTTTTTCTTTAAAAAGTCACTTCTTTTAAGCACTATCATTTATTCTCAATCAAAAGTTTTTTAGCTATATGAACTGATCATACAACGTGTGTGCTATACTGCTATGTGGTGGAAGCTATTCCTTGCTATGTAGCCTATGCTTAATACTTTAATGGCAAGTCTCTTTCCTCGTTTCTTGGGCAAGGATGTTAGCAATTGGTATTGTTTTGAACGGGACAGGCACATCATGTGCTGGGCCTTATGTTGGAAAATTCTACTTCCATTGACTCTGGAAGTGGTACGTACGCTACTGCGCTGTACCTGTACGCAGACAAGGAATTGGATATGATACAGCTTGTCTGACAACATGAAAAGTGCACAGTTTTGGAGAAGTTTGTTTATCTTGTTTTGGCAAAGAAGATCCAATGAATCTGTACACATTCGATTCTGGTTACATGCGCCAGTCCAGATCAAATGCCGTCGTACTGAATTTTGCTGAAAACACAAGCAGATTCATCCGCCAAATTCAGAAGTCGAACAATGCGACATGGGTGTCCCAACCAAATTCAGAAGTCGAACAATGCGACATGGGTGTCCCAACTTTCAAGGTAAGCAGATACTAACCCTCGGCTACAAAAGAATGCCATTTTAGGGTACATAAAAGTCAAACTTTATAACCGTTAGCTATTGGTATCTTCATGAATATTTAGATTAAACATATAAAAATAATATGAGTAGATGTGTCAAGAAAATTATTTTCATAATATTATAATATTATTAGATTTTATAAAAATATTATAATAGAGGATTAGTTATTAAAGTTGTGTTTTGATGACCATATCAATATTTAATATGTTACTCCTTGGTGACGACAGTGTACATCAAGTCCACGTTTTTTTCAAATTATGGTTTATGACTTATAATTTTTTCAAGCAAACAGACCTGACATTTCCTTGTTATTGTTTTGAAGCGGTTTATCGGGATAATTTTTTCAAAGCAATTTATCGACATTCAGTTGGTTTACATAAACGTTTGTGCTACAAATAAAAAATTATTAGTTATAACTATAAGCTATCAGTCGTAGCCAAAAAGTAAACATATCCATTAGTACTAGTCAATGTACTTACAGCTCGTCTTTTATCAACAAAAAAATGGACGCTTTACACTGATCACGTTGGACCGCCGTCTCATCGGACGACCAGAAACTCTAGTGGGCGCAGCCAGGTCAGCGACCTGACTAGAGTGGGCGCAAACCAAGCCCACCACGAACCCAACAGCCCACATCCAAAACCGACC
This sequence comes from Melocanna baccifera, assembly GCA_036346265.1. Lineage (NCBI taxonomy): Eukaryota > Viridiplantae > Streptophyta > Magnoliopsida > Poales > Poaceae > Melocanna > Melocanna baccifera. Next base: position 42,249,147 of record CM070676.1, read on the forward strand.
GGCACGTGCCCGACGGCCACTGCGCCCACCGCCTCCGGCCGGTTTCCCATCCAGGTTCTTCCTCCCGTCCCAATAACAACATTCCCCAGCCACACCGCATCACCACACCAGTAACCCTTGCCTCGCCTGGCCTTCCACCGATACCCCTTCCCTTCCGTCTCAGATTCCAACGCCGCGTCGCGTGCTCGCAAAATTCCAAACCCCAATTCCCCAAGGGCCAAGGCTCATGGTACTCTCTGCCGCCGCTGCCTCGCCTCCTCTCGTAGCCGCCGCCGTCCCCGCCTTCGCTGCAGTTGTGGCCTCTGCCCCGGCTGCCCTTGTTGCTGGCGCTGTTGACCTCTTAGCTAGGGTTGCGATTTCGCCGTTTCGCATCGATTGATCGGTCGAGAATTTTAAAGGCATGGATCTCTCGCGGCCTGAATCGTCGGATCTCTCGCTTGGCCTCCACCCGCACGCCCACGCCCGCGGGCACGCGCTCGCCGCGCCGCTGCGGCTGTTTGACGACTCGGAGGACGCGAAGCCGGAGGGTAGCATCGGAGGTGGAGCAGGCGAGGAGGAGGGGGGCGACCAGCACTTCTCCCTCCTGGGCCACTCGCTCTGCGTTAAGCCCCCGCGCCGCGCGCTCTACGGCGGGGGAGGTGGCGGCGGCGGAGATGCGTCCTCCTGCTCGTCCGCGGCGCTGCGCCCCCCGAAGCGGCAGGCGACGGAGGCCCGCCGCGCCGCGGTCCGCGCGTGGGGCAACCAGAAGCTGGCGGAGGCCGACCCGGACGTGCACGCCCTGATGGAGCGCGAGCTGGAGCGCCAGGTGCGGGGCATCGAGCTGATCGCGTCTGAGAACTTCGTCTGCCGCGCGGTGCTCGACGCGCTTGGCAGCCACCTCACCAACAAGTACTCCGAGGGGCTCCCGGGGGCGCGCTACTACGGCGGGAACCAGCACATTGATGCCATCGAGCGACTCTGCCACGAGCGCGCCCTCGCCGCATTCGGCCTCAACCCTGCCTGCTGGGGGGTCAACGTCCAGCCCTACTCCTGCACCTCCGCAAACTTAGCTGTCTACACAGGGCTCCTCCTCCCCAAAGACCGCATCATGGGGCTCGAGCCGCCGTCTGGTGGCCATGTCAGCCACGGTTACTACACGCCGAGTGGTAAGAAAGTGTCTGGCGCGTCTATATTCTTCGAGAGCTTGTCATACAAGGTGAACCCACAGACTGGCTATATTGATTATGACAAGCTTGAGGAGCGGGCAATGGATTTCCACCCCAAGATTCTTATCTGTGGTGGGAGCTCGTACCCCAGGGAGTGGGACTTTGCAAGGATGAGGCTAATTGCTGATAAGTGTGGCGCAGTGCTCATGTGCGACATGGCACATATTAGCGGGCTTGTTGCCGCAAAGGTACATGACTTCTGTCGAGGCACATTTATTTATCTTGTGCTTAGTTTGATTGTATCTTGTGGGTAGAATGTAGAAGGGATACGTCTCACAGCAGTGTATTAAGACAACCACAACCATAGATATTGCAAAACTAGTTCCCATTGCATCAAGTTCAAGCTTGACGGTGGCGGCTCTGAAACTCTGATGCACAAATGTTTCAGGCTTTTGTTGCACTTAGATTACCTGACCATCTTGAGGTCTGTAGATTTCAATCATTCAACTTCACCATGCATGCTTGTACCCTGATAACGGGGAAGCTAATTGTTGATCTTTGGACTTTGGATAATTTCCCATTGCCGTTATCAATTGTTTGGAGTCCACTGAACATGTGTGATGTTAATAGTCTTTGTGTTGATTAGGTTGGTATTGTAGTCCTTCTGAAACTATTTAGCAATCAGCTATGATTGTACCATACTGAGTTTGAACATAGTTTGTTATAGAAAGATCTAAGGTAATTTGTCTGGTTATGTTTGTGTTAGTCCAAGGTAGCTCAGCTGACATGTGAATGAGTTTGGCCAATCCATTAACAGATAATTGGCCTACGTACTTGTTTTGTTGGTTTGCCCAAATCAGAAATAAAAAATGTAATTTAATTCAAATAATAAGGCAGACAAGTAGGAGCTTTTGGAGTTGTCTGTCATGGTGTTTCATGCTTGACATATTTTATTACATATCGTCACAACTTTTCTGGAGAAACATTATCCGATTCAACTGATGCTGATGACATTGTAATAATTTAGTCTATGCATGTGAGCAGTACAAAATCACACCACCTGTCCCAAACAACATTTATTTTAGAACAAAAGGAGCGTTGCAAAAGTCAAGCATATTTTCTGCTGCATTATATCATGATTGCCTCACTGCTTTATTTGCTGATACCTGATAGTTATAATTTGAAATGAATTTAGAAAGAATTATATGTGGTAATTCTTCATACGGAGCATTTAGAACTTGACAGTTTCCTTAGATCACGACAACCATCACCCAACGAAGCTGATCAGATCATTTTTTTTTTCCAAGATATATAACTGCAGCATTAGAACTTTCTCAGCCTGAAAGAGCTGATTCTTAAGTGATAAAATGTTTCCATATTTGTATTCTCCTTATGGGTGTTCTGGGTGAAGGAAATCATGTTGATGAACTAAGTAATCAAAACATGTCTTCCTGTTCTTGACTTGAAGATCTTAGAACCATCCTGAATCTGTTTGTTGCACTTTCATGTTTGCTTATAGAGCCTATTCATATTGGCTTCTGCTTGTCAGAAGCCAGTATGAACATCCGGCTTCCCTAGTTCGCCTCGCTTCAGAAATAAGGCAAAGGGTCACGGGCGCATCACGCACTACACTCTTCTCGGTCCCGTCTTGTGCACGTATCTTTCCCTTACTTTTCCCACTGCTCGCATCCTCCTTTTAAAAGTCACTTTTTTCGGTCACTACTATTCATTTTCAGCCTAAGCCATCAGTCGCAGCAAAAGCTATCAGCTACAGTCAATGTGAACAGGCCCATATGCTATCTACACTTGCTACCCTCCAGAAAGGTCTTCTGAATTGCTTCATCTGGCTAGTTGATGCTTTTGATGTTCATATCATATTATCATATGAAGATTGTTGTTTGTTCCTTGCTGTTTCTGATCTTATTTGTACAAGGTGATTCATACTTTGCTAGTGAAGCATTACTGTCTACTGACAGTTGTTTCTTGTTGCTTTCGCAGGAATGTCGCAGTCCCTTTGACTACTGTGATGTTGTTACGTCAACTACTCACAAGAACCTAAGGGGTCCTAGAGGTGGCATAATATTTTTCAGGAAAGGAAAAAATTTAAGGAAACGAACTGGATCTTTTTCACAAGGGGATGGAAATGATTATGACTTTGAGGATAGGATAAACTTTGCTGTTTTCCCTTCGATGCAAGGAGGGCCCCATAATAATCATATTGCTGCCTTGGCAATAGCTCTGAAGCAAGTTGCAGCACCTGAATATAAAGCATACATTCAACAAGTCAAGAAAAATGCTCAAGCTTTGGCATCGGCCTTGCTCAGAAGAAAATGCAGATTGGTTACTGGTGGCACAGATAATCACTTGATACTTTGGGACCTCAGAAATTTTGGCTTGACCGGTATAGTTCTGCCTACTAATTTGTAGTGAATCTGTTTTTGCTGTCGCGATATGCATTAACTAATTTCCTATTTAAAAAAAGATGCAAATTTTCATCTCACTTACTTGACATTAATTGGGAAGCTTAAATGTTTTGGTATATGGTCATGTTGTTTGCAAATGTTCAAACAATAATATCTGGTAGATACCACTTTTAATTTCTGAAAATAATGGTTGTGGTTCTATTTTTTCGTGGACACTTTAAATAATGAAGTGGTGATGCAAGTGGCTTATGAAGTCGTGCTTCAAATTTTGATAGGGAAGAACCTTGAGAAGGTCTGTGAGGCATGCCACATCTCTATTAACAAGACACCAATATATGGGGATAATGGCTCGATATCTCCTGGCGGTGTGCGGATTGGTTAGTTCTTACAATATGACATTTCATTTGCTTTCTACCATTTGTTTGTGTATAAATACAAAAATTATTGTACTGCTGCTTATTCTCATGTTGCTGCAGGAACACCCGCAATGACTACTAGAGGTTGCTTGGAGGATGAATTCGAGGTGATTGCAGACTTCCTCATCAGGGCGGCACAGATAACTAGCAATGTTTTGAAAGAACATGGAAAATTGCAGAAGGAATTTCTGAGAGGCCTACAGAACAATGAGGACATTATAGAACTCCGTAATCAGGTCGATACTTTTGCATCGCAATTTGCGGTGCCAGGTTTCGATGTATGAATGTGCATATATTAATATATACATATCTTGGTGGGCATTGTCCAGATCCATCGGCAAATAGTTGCTGCTTGTCATCCCGCGGTTCACAAATACTGTAGTTGCTTTCAACAGCAGCATAGTAGGAAAGTATTTTTTAAAAAAGTTGGAAATTGGTCTGGACTGTCAACTATCTTTAGCCTCGGCGGCCGGCGCCAAGGAATAAAAAAAAATGAAAGAAATTAGTGAAAGAGAGATGTCACATGGTTGATGGTTGAAGTGTTATATTTTTTTAATTTTTTATTATAGTTATGAGTTTGATCTTAGAAACAGTTGTAGTTTTTATGCATTACATAAAATTATGCTAAATTTAGAGATTGTCTACGATCCTAACTTAGAGGCTATGTAGCCTCTAAATATTGTGATGCCCTTAATCACTCAGCAACAGTACTTTGCTGCTTTTGGTACCTGTGGTTGTCAAGCTGAATGGGTTTAGGGGGTGATCGGAATAGCGATGGTTTTTAGCTTTTGGTTGAAAAAACACTGTAGCTGGCTGAAAAAACACTGTAGCTGAGTTAGTGGATAGTGTAGTGAATAGTGATAAAAAAGCTGAAGCTACAAGCTGAAGTCGAAAAAAACCGAAACGATTACCCCCTTATACATTTGAGCTCATGGTTAATTACATGATGGGGCATCTTCTTTTCAGTTTTTAAAAGTTGTTTTTGATTTTTCTATAGTAACTAGCTTTCAAATGAAATATTTTTTAAAAATGGTCTATAAGTTAATTGTAGTACATACTATAGCGATTTTATTTATATTAGTTAAAACCGTACATAAGTTTTTGTTACTTTGTACTATCTCACAAGTGATCTAAAAGTCATAAACCACATGTAATATACCCATGAACTTTTTTATTGGGTGTGCAATCTGTTGGCTCAATTGCATATTATGCCGTTGATTTGCTTGTTTGTACACCATATTCTTCTCGATGGTGATGAGTAAGAGAAACATTAGTAAGTGCTCCTACAACTTTGTTCATCAGCTGTTCGTGGCTTAACTATTCCTGTATCCAGCATTATCGTGTATATTTCAACTCTACCCCGTCGTTTTATGATTCAGTAAATGCTTTGTCCGACATCTGTATTGATATTTAGATCTTGTGGGGTAGTAGTACTGCACGTCTGCACCACAACATATACATCATTTTGTCAACTTTTTTTTCGGATTGGTTGGTTACATGACCCCTGGTGCGATGTGCCTGTATGTGTTACATCAGTTGATTTCCTGACCTAAGCATTTCAATGTGCATTAGTGTACGTAGAAATTAGTAGCAGATTAGTAGTACTGTAGTACTCACATCTTGACATGGATGTCAAGATTTTGTGCTGCTGAATGCTGCTGCCGAGCGCAGTGCAGGTGCATCATGAGGGCATGTACAATAATTCAGACGGTTGCTGTTTATATATACATACATATCATATATAAATAACAAAAAAGATAGTTTGTACAATGGGTTGTCTATTTAGTTGTCTAAAATCTATTTATTGCATGCATGCATCCACCATCAAGCCTAGGAGCATGTATATATCGGAAGAAGATGACGGTTCGTATAACACTCGTAACGCCGGCGGTTTCGCCTAGGAGCACGAGCGCGGGCCTATCTTCTCACGAGAGGATGGTTTGTGTCTCTCCTTTCTTTAATTACGGTTCACATCAGATAATTTTACTGTGTTGATGTGATAAAGATGGTACCCGTCTCCTCGTTTTACCTGGCTGAGACTCCTTCGTTTGTTGTAGGGTAGCTGGTATGCTAGGTAGCAGCCTGATCATGAACGATACGTTTCTTTTCCGCCATGATTTGCGTGTATCAGCTGTTGCCGATCCATGGACATCACATCGGTTGCTCCGTTTTTCCTCAAGGAAATGATGGTGCGGCACCGGTTGATCGATCCGGCGAGCCAAAGGTCCTTTCCTTCAATGCGCAGCAGAAAGCGGTGCAGCTTCCAGCTGCCTTTCCGAAAGCCCTTTAATCATTGCAACCATCTGCTGCCTTCTTGGGACATCAATCCAATCAGACAAACACCAAAAGCCGGAGCCGTCACAGTTGCAGCTGCAGTTGATGTTGTGTGATGTTCATCTCTCTCTCACACACGCACACGCACACCCCTCTTAGATAGATTACTGCGTTTTTTTTTTGCGTATCTTTTGTCCTTCAGGGGATATAAGCAAGGAATCTAAAGCCTACACTTTTCGCCCCCTATTCTTGCTCTAGTGGAGTCCTTAATGATGGCTTAGGAGGAAAATGAGCAAGCCACTACAGGTAAAGAACTCTGATCAGTCGGTGAGGGAAAAAACAATTGCAAGAGAGAAGGATCGATCTTGGTATTTCACACTTTTCAGAGTCAAGGAATAGTGCTTGGCCCAAAGTGGAGTGCGGCACCCATAAACTGGCACTAATAGTGCACACGCCGCTCGGTTTTTGTTTTCTAGTTTCACTGTAAGCAACTGACTCGGAAAAAGAAGTACGTGAAAGCTTGGCTTTACCGGCAATGGATGTCAAGCTTAGGTTCTGGCAGCACACGAGATATGATTGGACATACAGCTGAGGTTGTTAAACTAGCACTGTCAATTTATCAATCAGAAGAAGGCCTTCAGGTTTTAGGCTCAACCCTGTTGTGTAAGTTATGCTAGTTCGAGTATGACACGAGACATACCGGGTTCAGAATAATTTCTTAACTACAAGTATGAACATGAGACATACCAGGTTCAGAATAATTTGTAAACTATCTAAAAAGCAAAAGAAATTAGTGTGGCAGAAGTAATTTTCATGCAGATGCCTCATGCTTCCAAGGGTAAAGAATTGAAACTCTTCATTTCTTCTAGCTGAAACAGGGAGGAGAGGCAGGAGAAGTGTGAAGAGAACCAAAGTTCACCAATCACCCATTCTTCTTTTCCTCTGCGATTCTAGCAGGGTCCAGCCTACGCAACCTCTGTCCTCCAGGCGAACAACCAAAAAGCAACCTTTCGTTGCGCAACTGCTTGCGCTGCTACCGCAACAAGATTTCTTTCTTGGGAAGTGTTGGAGTGTTTTTTTTTTGTCGTCGTGAGCACTTAAATTTTTTATTTTTTGAATGTGTATGAAGATCTGTACGAATTTCTTTCCCTCCAAAAATTTTTAGAGCCTGTTCTTTGCGGCTGCGGCTGATGGCTTTTTGGCTGTTTGCGACAGAGATTGCGGAAAGAGAGATACTCGCTTGCGATTTTTGATGATACAAGTATTAGCTTTTTAACGTGTACTACAATTAACTTGTAGACATTATCTTAAAAAAATACTCCGTTTAAAAGTTAGTTACTGTAGCAAAAATCAAAAGCCGCTTCTAGAAACCACAAAGAACAGGGCCTTAGAAAATTCTCCTTCTAAAAAAACCATTAGATTTTAAATCTAACAGATACAAATTTTAATACTTATAACCATAAAAAAATACGCGAGTATTCGCCACTTCTTTCCCTCTCAGCCCAGTTGCCTCTTTCCCTCCAAACAAACTTGCCTTTTCTTGCGACCTCCTCTCTCCCTCTCTCTCATATCATTGTCTCTCCTACAATTAGGAGACACAGCAGAAAGAAAGAAACAACAACATCATGACCAAAATGCTGTTAACACTCTCTCCATCCCCAGTACTACTACATGCTATTTAAAGATGCTACTACTACGTACTACAATATGTAGTATTACTTGTACTACCATGCAAGCAAGCAACAAGCATCATCAATGGTGATGATGATGATCTTTGTGGTCTGATGAGCTGTGATCGACCGCTGATCAGTGGCTGCACAGGTCGGAGAGCTCCTTCCTGCCCTCGACAATGTCGTCCAAGAAGTCGTCGAGCTGACACACCAGGTTCTCGGTGCCGGTCCGGAGCTCGTCGAGCCACGCCTTCAGCTCGTCCACCTTGTCCTTGACGCCGCCATCCTCGCACTTGCGGCCTGAGGCCATGGCCCGCTCCACCTCCTCCCGAGCGGCCTCCGCGGCCGCGCGAGCGCACCGGAACTCGTACATCCTGATTCCCGACGCGCCGAAGCCGGAGACGGCGCCGTTGGCCTCGGCCTGATCGGCCTCCTCTGCCATCCTCTGCTGCAGCATTGCGATGGACGCCATGAACCCGCCGGCGTCCGTGCTGCAGCCAGCCGCGCCCTCCGCGGAGCACGGCCCGGCGGCGCAGGAGACCGTTCCGCAGGTAAGGATGAGCAGGAGCAGGGAGCTGGCGTTGTGCAGCGCGTAGAGGAGCCCGCGGAAGCCGTTGAAGCCGCTGAGCCTGGCGTCCGTGGCGCGCAGCAGCAGCCGCTCGTCGAGCTGCAGCGAGAGCGGCGCGATCCTTGACTCGGACAGCGCCCGGTTCTCCTCCTCCGCGGCCATCGCCTCCCTCCTCGACGCAGAGATCGCGCTCATCACCTATACCAATGCACCCGACTGGATTAAACAGAGCATGCAAGAAACACAAATATATGATGAACAAACAGAGCCCCAAAAATAGTTACAAGAAACAGAACAAGAAGCCATTAATGGCACAAGACGCAATTACACGGTGCAGAAAGAAGTCTTAAAGAACAGGACATGAAGTAATAAGGGTAATAAGGTGAGCACGATCATAAGTACTTCTCGCAGAGGATGTTCAATAAAGCAAGAAAAAAAATAGAGTCAACGAATGGACAGTGGCGTGACTACCAACCAACCTGGCGAGTGGAGAGAAGGGAGGGGTCCCGGAGCCAGTCGTCAAGGGCGGCAGCTGCGCAGGACGCGGCAGCGCAGTAGCGCTCGACGGCGGCGAGGCCGAGCTTGATGGCGAGGCAGGCGTCCCAGAGGCGCGCGGTCTCGTCCATGTACTCGTCGAGCCACCGGCCGCCGGGCGGCAGGTGGAGTTGGCCCACCAGCAGCATGAGCTGCGAGTGCAGCCCCCTGAGCAGCGCCGCGGCCCGCAGCAGCGCCGGCAGCGACGAAAGCCCGCCGCCCTTGCTGAGGTCGTCCAGCCCGCGCGCCAGGGACGTGAAGAAGGCGTTCATGGCTCTGCAGTAGTACGCTGCTGTAAGGAAGTTGGAAGCGGGAAGCGGAGGCGGCTTGCTATTTATAGCTAGCGCGCGGTGCAGGGGCAAGAAGAGGGGAGGAGGAGGTGAGGGACACGACACGATCGAAGTGCAGCGTGGAGTGCAATGATGGGTGTCTAGAGGAGGGGGAGAAGGGCGATGATGAGGCTGGGGGGAGGCGGCGGCGGCGGCAGAGCCATGGGTGCTTCCTTGCTTTGCTTGCTCGGGCTCCGCTGCTGCTGCACTCTCCTCCTCTTGCCTGCTCGCGCGGCCTCTGTGTGTGTGTGTGTGCAGGTTGTGTGTGTACGAGTGGGCGTGTTTAATTGCTGCCGCCAGTGCGTGTGGGGGGAGCCGGGGGTGCTGTGCTTTGTTTGGTTTCGAGTTGCTAAGTAACCGCAGCCTTCAGTTTGACCGCACCTGCTAGGATGGGGTGATTTTTCGGTCAGGGGATGTGGGCCCCGGCGGAGTCCCCCTGATGGCAGCACTCGTTGAACGCTCATCGTTTTTTTTTTGTAACGCAGCGTTTTTCAAAAGGAATTTCGCCTAAAACAGTTCAATCTTCGTATGAATCGGGAAAAAAATCCCCACGAAACAGAGCAACTATATTAAGTAGGGTTCTCTTAAGAAACGTAGTAAAGATTTTGTTACGTTTAGCAATAGTGGGAAGCTTAAGCAACATGAAATCTGAGATTGAATTTTGGCGAACGCTCGCGGAGTTTGCCTTCTACTCAGGACATGATGTAGTATACAGGTGATAGTTGATTTGTGGTATGCCAGTTTGTGTGCCTTAGTACAGTTAACGAACAAATTATACTGGTCTAACTCTTCTACTCTTGAATTTTTTTTGACTAACTTCGTATTTTGCTTGTACAAATATCATCAGAGACCAGTTGCGGATAAGGTCTCATTCGTTTCAACTTTTTTTCAGTTTTAATTTTTAGTTTCAGTTTTTTTACTATTAATAATTTAATTTTTTCTAAATTTTTAGGCTAAAACGAACGCCCCTGAGACTCCAACAGCACAACCTAGGGTTAAATTAAGCTATGTGATATTAGTACCATCTATCTCATCAGTTGATTTGACATCCCAAGCATTGGTTATTCAATTCTATCTTATACCGGTCCTTTCCTCCTTTAATCCCTTTCCATCACAGATATGCAAACCTTATCCCGCCAACGCCACTGCCCATAGCTCACTCAAATTCTTCTGCAGTTCGTTCCAACTCCCATTAGTAAGGAGCTAAAGATCTTCCATGCTTTTATACAGAGATGACCTACGACTCGATATCCTCAGACAAGATCGCAAGAGCGTTGGTATGTATGCAGAAACTGTGAACAATTCCTTTCATCATTGACGGGCACAATTAAGTGGGACCTCCGTGTCGGTCACAATTCGCTACGGTCTCAGGAGATATTATTTGTACGTAGATCACTACCCCTCTGCAGAAACAATTACCCGACATGCATAAGATTAGCATGGTTCTGGCCTGAGCAACGAAGTTGTTGTGATCGATGCACCTTTGCGCTTTGTGTTCCCATCTTGTCACACACTGAAAGATCGATCTTAACTTTGTGTGCGTAAAGGTATCTTCAGTATATATATCACAATAGATCTTAAGATAGGTCTCACCTAATTGTTAATGTTGACTCTGTTATGTTTAAGACCATCGTTCGGCCTTAATGAGGGTCTCACATAATATCTCTCATACCACGGTGATTGGCTGGTGGGAAGAGAGAAAACACAAGATTCAAAAGAAAAATTGTATTATAATGTTTATGGCCAGATCTTTAGCTTGAGAACTGGTCTTAAGACTTTTTTTGCTTATGATCTGTTTAAAGTCGACTCGTAATGTGTAAAGTCGATCTTAAAGTGGTTTAAGACCCTCTATTTTCATACACTGTGGACGCCCTAAAGAGACATGTAAACACTCAGTAAAGCAGAGCAGCAGACGTGATGATCGGGTCTCTTCTTTTCGGTTTCTAAAAGATATTTTTGATTTTTTTACAGTAACTAATTTTTAAATGAAATATCTTTTTAAAATAAGATATATAAGTTAATTATAGTACACACTATAACAACTTCATTTATATTGACCAAAACTACATATAAGTTTCTGTTACTTTATACTCTCTTATAAACAGATTAAAAGCCATAAGTCACGTTATAAACCATCCGTCGAAACCAAAAAAACAACATACCCATACGCCATGGCAGCTCCCGAGCAAAAGGACAAAATTGGAAGGTCTTTGTCCAGGTCGGTACCATCTTTGAACTCGGCTCCCGCTTTTTCTTGACTGAAGCTTTTGTATGCAGTAGTGTGTGTTATTGATATGCTCTAGAGGCAATCATGGAGATGATTGTATCACTTTTATGTTTATGATCTTTTGAATAATATATTATGTTATCCCTTGAATAAATATTTTTAATATTGATTAACAAGTATGTGACTTGTTCGTGAAACTCTTTATTTATGTTTTTGATATTATTCTAAATTATCCCTAATCTTATATCATTATGTGGGACAATTATGATTTACAGATCAGCACATATATTGATTGATGATCATGTTTCACGGATCATAAATATGGGATATCAAATCAATAATGTCGATACATGTTAGATAACATGGTGTTGGATTGACTCACCATGAGACACTATGGGAATTGTTATATTCTTAAGTGTCATCAGTTGGTCTCATATATAGTGTATGTAGGATCCTTAGACCTGAGATCATCATTATTTCCTACATGTGTAATAGTTTACCTAGGGGTTATCAAATACTACTCCGTGACTGGATGGTCATAAAAGTAACTTTCGGGTTTACTATGAAACATGCGGATGGATGTGAGCAATCAAGATGGAATTTGTCCTTCCTATATAACAGGAGAGATATCTTTGGACTCCTCGATGTGGTTGGATTAAGGAAGTGCATGGCCATACCAAATGTGGTTGAAGAGTCAATCACAACTGAGTAATCAATCACTGGTTCGAGTGAAGGATCGAGCTATCATAATATAGCACGCTTCTCGCCTTAAGTTCAATCTGATATTGTGAGACAAAGGGATTCGTACATAAGCATTATATAGGTTCGTCCGATATAATTTTTATGTATATTTGGGGGTCGTTATGTCCTGCTAGGGACCGCTAACGACCTATGGACCGGAAAGGAATTTTTGACCTATGGCCAAATGTATATGAATTTACAGGGTTACACACTTAATAGGTTAGAACAATAAGGGTCTGGATGATAGTTTTCGAGTGGGCTTCGATATCCACTTGTATCGGATATAGATCCGATTGGAGGCTATATAATGAGAGGTGCGGGGATGAGGGAAACATCCTAAGAAACCCTAGCTGCCACCTCTCATAACTCCTACCGTGCGCGCTGGTGCTAGTACACCGACGCAAGGTATTCCCTCCCTAGACGTGTGGACCGCGGTAGAGACGCTGATCGGGACGATCGTAAGGAGGAGACGGTTGGCCGGAGGACGATCGACTACTTTCGCCTACACCGACGCGCTCTTAGTTGAATCGGCCGCTTCAACTTTTCTTCCGCTGCACTGCGCGTCTAGTGGTAACGATCTATGATCTCGTACTCGCATGGCTTCCTGGTTTACACGGTAGAAATTTTTATTTTGTGCTAGTGTAGCCTACTCGTATCTCAACACTGTGTTGTAACCTATTTCATTTGAAGTTAATGTATGGAAATTGCTGCGTTTAGGTTACAAATTAGTAGCATGCAACTAGGCATCAATAAGAGAGATTTCCCTTCCAAAAATATCAGGCGTCTGATAGTTATCAAAACCTTTTTTTGTACTTTCGTGCATCTAACTTTAGTAATTCTTAGCATTAACTAATTAGAAATCAAGCTATAATGGTCAACATTATCATGCATGCTTAAGGTCCCCCGGCTGATCGACACTTTTGACTTAGATCGGCAGCAGCAGCAGCAGCAAATCTTTCTTTCCACTTGATATATTCCTCTGCTCTTTATTTAACTGCGCTTTTCCTTTCCATTTGATACGCTCGTCAAGGAACGGTGTTGTTATCATATCAACAAATCAACAGATGCAATCGCTAACCACAGAATGTGATGCTTTCTTCCTTCCTTGGCGAAGGAAGCAATTAAACAACACATGCTGCTCCATAAACAAACCCTCTCTGGATGCTGGAGATGCTAGAAAAGCAAACGACCTCCTAAACCGTGATCTCGCATAATCTAATCACGGCTTATTTATGCAAACATGTGATAGGTGTCTAGAAGCTAGCATTTTAAAATCAAGACATACTGATTTGCCTTTGCTAATGTGATCCAAACAAGAGAATTCGGTTTGTATCTTTCCCAAAATTAGACACTATATAATACTCTATTATGTGCGTAATCAAGCAGTTTATGCATGCTTAACAGACAAAATGCCATGTGTGAATGAGCACAATCCACTACAAAACGACTATTTTTTAGAGAGAATAGATTCTATCCCACTAGAGAGTGGTTGGTTTGATAAACTGCCATTGACGAAGAGTCTAACTATTGTATGTCACTGACCTTGAAATTAGTTCCACTATATGCCATCGCCATCAATTAGCCTCCTTTTGGCCCTAAAAAAGACGATTTTGTCCTTAGTTCAAAAATCTGTTTTCATGAAAAAAAAATAAACATAGGACAAATTGGCTTATTCAAAAATATTAAAAATATTTTGGTGGATCATTGGGGTATTGTACAACTCAAATAAAAAATTTCATGAACTGATCATTCCATTTGATCTATTTTTGAAATTCAAATCCAAAATCAACCTATTTGAGCTATTTTCTAAATCGAGACAAACTCACTGTAGAAAAATAAAAAATAATATTTTTTTGGGGAGCTATGTGATATCTTAGGAGCATGTGAGAATTTTTTTCAGAATTGTTAGACATCATTTAGTCTCTGTTTATAAATAATAGCGTTTATTAGCATTTAAATTAAAAAACTAAAAATTTTGTTTGAACAATGCCTCTAAATATTTTTTTTCTAGCTCACTGACATGTTGAACAACATCCCTGTGAATTTTTATAATTTTTGGAGATTATTTGCTATTTTAAATAAATTTAGTTTTTAATCTTTTGGTAGATGTATTTTGGTTTTTTTTCAAAAGATAACGTTCTCTTTTAACAATCAACTAACGGCAATAGCATATAGTGGAACTAATCTCAAGGTCAGTGACATACAATAGTTAGGTCATTCGTTGATGGTAGTTTATCGAACCAACCGCTCCCCAATAACATAGAATCTACTCTGTCTTTTTTTAATACAAAACACATGAGCAAATCAACATGTATACATGGTGGAGTATACGGTCCCATCTTTATTTCTTGTGCAAAGATAGGAATGGGATTGGAACTGAAGCATTGCATTTGCACTGTGCCCATCCCACATGGATCAAGGGACAAAGACTGCTGGCGAGGCTCTCGAGTGAGTCTCATCATAGTCACTCATGGCAATAATAATGGCCGCAATTATACTTATGGTATACGGCTTCTCTCCATAAATAAACGAGACGATTTCTCTGCTATATTTTTAAAACGACTTATCAAGACAACTTTTTGGAAAGTCTATATGAGAAAGTCCAGGGTTTTGTTATAATTAACCATTGTTATTTTGCAGGATTGAAAATTTAGAATTCATAAATTTGTAGATTTTTCTAGACAGCTTGCAGATGTGACAGTCTGACCAACCAGTTTGTGTTGCTTCAGCCGAAATAGATGATTTTGAAAATTGAGTCATAGAATGATTTTGTTTGACCTAAATCTGTTCATATGTGTGGCATGATGCATGTTTCACCTAATGTGAGTAAAATTGAAAAGAACTTGTGCCCACAAATGATTTCTTGATCTTTAAATGTGTAGGGGCACTTTGAGTAAACCATGATCAACGACAAGGATCGGTGCTACACTCATAGAGGAGTCGAGATCCAGAACGATCAAGAATGCTGGGTAAGATGGCTGAGTTCAAGCATGGTATAAGGAATGCGGAAAATATTGAAGGAAAGTTTGAGCGACGAGTTGCACCATGTGGCTTGGTCGATCTAAGTGAGGTGTTGTCCGATGAAACCAAAACGAGAGAGACTTGCTGACATATAGCAAGCCAATGGTGCATCTACAGTTGATAAGTATGATGATTGTTTGCAAGAAAAATAAAGATCGGGTCAAAAAAATGTATTTTAGTCAAAGATAAGTTGACCAAAATACCAGAAACTATCTTAGATCAAAACTGTGACACTTGGGAAGACAGCTTAGGTCAAGAAGGAGCTGAGATGATCAAGTGGATCAAAGGCTAAGGACTTAGCGGATTCAGGATTTTATGCTTTGAAAAGCGTGCATAAATGTAGTGTATGAGTGAAATCCGTGTCGTGTGGAATTAACAGATTTTTTTATTTGTGCTAAGTTGATAGTATCCATTATGTTGGGCGGGTTGCCTTGTCTATTTAATGGGTTGGAATGGAGACTTGCAAGTTAACCATTCAGACATCCTAGCTTTACTCATTGAAGCCAAGTGTTTTAGGGTTAGGATTTAAAAAGTGTAAGTGTTGTGGTATGCTTTCTTATCCTCCAGATAGAGTGCTTATAAAATATTCATCCTCAAGTACCAATATATCAACTTTGTTCATATATCATAGATCCCTCTTGTTTTTGTTGATTTGCTCTTGTTTTGGTTAGTTTTGATCTTACCTTTTCTTTTTTTTATCTTGCTGGATGACAAGGATGAGTAAGTGATAAGATATACTTTAAAAATCAATCATTACCCATCTAGGCATTAAATTTGGTAAGTTCTTGAAATTGTCCGATTTTTGCTTGATTTGGCCTCTCTAGGTGATTTCTTGATTCAATTATTTTTGCCATGATTCTTTAGGTGTTCTAGTTTGCTGTGACATATGAGAATATATCTAGAGGCATCTTGGCCATTATTTATCCACAAGCACGTCATAATCACCCTTTTTGGTTTTTGCAATATTTTAGTGTAACCTTTCTTCAAACGGAAAAAATGTAGGCTCGGCCTCCTCCTTACAGATCACGTTTACCCTCTTCCTCACTTTGGAAGGAGATAAGGCTATAAAATCAAAATAGAAAGAAAATCTTAAGGTTGAAAAAATATAACCAAACAAAACAATTCAAGTGGTTGAAATTCTTGATACTTACCTTCCGAGGAATCCCTGGTCGAATCTTTCACTCTCTTATCCATAGCATGATATGATCACACGATTTTATAGGACTAATTCAACATATAGAGAAATCCCTCACCACATGCCATGAAGTCAGTTCTTTGTCCTTGAGATAGACGATGGCATCAACCTATTGCACTATCTTTCACTCCTTCAGAGAAGACTAGACGATAACATCAACCCATTGCTCTATCTTTCACTCCTTCGGAGAAGACCTCCATCCCGTGTTCTCTACTACAATTCGTCCCACAAAGGAAAGATTGTTTTCTTTGCTGACCATCATGTAACACTAGAATTTCTTCCATGGTGACCATGAAGATTTGGAGGACATTAGAATGCGCTCCCCCTCCTTCCCATCGTGAAGCCATAAAGAACAGTTCCGAGTGATGCCACTGCTTTACAGCTTGTCCTGTCATCTTGTAGTAGTATCTGAAGAGCTCTAATTTCACCGAAATCCCCAGATATGCCTCACACAGATGAATGAAGATGTTGAGACAGGTGATTGAGTTAGTGGCTAGTTCACCAACTCATTCCCATAGAACTCCAGAACTTCCAATAAAAAATGATTCGCCAACAGCCTAAATCCACACTTCACGTAAGACCAAAAGACTAGGATTTCGTCGTTGCTACCACTCGAAAAGTTCTCCTCTATCGTTAACCACCAAGGGATCAAAACCTTACTGAAGATTATTCCTGCTTCTTCCACAGCCTTCAATTTCTTCAATCCTAGTTCGGATACCAGCCAATCAGTGATCAAATCAAACATTTTGGTTATGGTGGCTACAGATCTAAGTGTGGATTAAGAGGATTCGGGGCTACTGTTGAAGAGTGCTAAGACGGAGAAGCAGAGGAAATCGAAGAAGATGAAAGGTTTTATCTGGAAAGCGTGAAGCCAATAGATACCACACCAAGTTTTTATAAAGGTTTTTCCAGCTGCAAAACAGTAGTTGCTCGATTTGAAGCCCAGTAGATAGAAAACCTTTTAGTTTTTCCAGTTAGTTTTCTCAACCTTAAGTAAATCAAAACTGCCTCTTTACTCTTTTTAAAAAAATATTTTCCGAATTGAAATCCAATTAGAAAAATTCAGGATGTAAGTTCACTTAGAGTTTGGGGTTAACTGGTAAGGATTAAATAATCCATTAAATATGGCTTTAATACTGATAAAGGACCTAAGACCAATGTGGTCATAACCTTTTCAAAGTTATTACCCGAGTAATCTTTCTCGGATGACTACTGTATATTTTACTCAACCAGCAAACCACTCGGAGAATCCATGAATTGGTATATGATCCTGCTTCTAGGGAACTCTTCCTATGTGATGGATAAAATACATGATTTATCCACTCCAAACAGCACGACGTTTCGGCCCTACATCCCAGACAATAACCGAAGATCAGTTATCATCAGATATCTCTCTGACAACAACCACCACTTTGATCAGACATGATGATTCCACAAGACGTCTCGTCAGATGGATAACTGACACCCCTTCAACGCTATTTAAGGGTTGACAAGAGAAGAAACAAAAGGTCAAGTCCAAGTAGAACAAACAGAATCAGAACCAGAATTCGAAGAATCAATCAAGATCTTCCGACCAGTGGGAAGATTGTAGAGATTATGGTTAGTTGTATCCCTTTATAACTAGTTCATAGCAATAAAGATCACCCCCTTTCTGTTGCTGAATCATTCTAAGGAATCCAACCTTTTCTCACATTTTTGTAAGATCAATGTCTCGATTGTTGACAATAGTGAACTTTTGAAATTTTGGTTTCTTGATCTTCATAGTTAGGGGTGGATGCCAAGCTAGCTCGGCTTGGCTCGGGTCATGAAGGCTCGTTAGGGAAGCGGCTCAGCTCGTTAGGCTCATTATACTAACAGTATAAATACATCACACAGAAATGTTATCCATAGAAGATTAACTTCCCATCAGCTTTGCATAAACAGTTAATTTCCTTTCTGGCCACCATAGTGCGGAATTGTATCCCAGAATTCATCACACATCTGTTTGAGTTGTGCTGGTGTTATTGCTTGAGCGTGCTTCCAAAGTTTCAAGGCTTTGGCTTTTTTAGCTTCTTACTGTTCTCTGTATTAAAGAGCAAATATTCAACATTAATTACTGAATAAAATCCAAAGACCCCAAGGAGTTATCATGTGTCAATCAAGCTATCAACACGCAGGCCATTTTACTCACTTCAGCGGCTCAGGCAGACCTGATCCAAATTACTGAGTAGTCTGCAAGGATCAAACTGTCCCTTAATCTCTGCATTGAGGTCTGCAAGTACTTACTTTGAGCAATGGAAAAGAGCCAACAAAACTTTATTACAAATATAACTTGAACCTCCTGAATTGGTGGTTTATCCTTGGTCTTCTTTGGTACTTTGACCTTTTTCTTCTTCACAGTGATCTCATTTCCTTGCCATATGATCTCCGTGATCCCATCTTTAACATATTCCTATTCCTCATCCCCTTCCGACTTGTCTCAATGGTCATCTTTATACCAAAGAACATTCATCCTGAGGATGGAAGTAAACTGTTGTGGATAATCAGAATCTGATGGATTACACGATAACTAGTTATTTCGCATTCGCAATGAACATAGCAACTACCAACTCTACAGGTGATGCTAATGTCAGTTCATTCTCACAATTACACCACATGCGCATCATATATTCATATCCTCCCATGAACAGATGACTACGGATTGCCGCTATGACAAATCAAGAGTATAAGCTCATCACAGCAATATAAACGGAGACCATGAATCGAGTGAAACTACTAAGTAAAACAACTGGCTAAAAACATTAGATCGGTAGAAGAAGCCAAGGAATCAGGGCAAGTGAGTAGAGAGACACATTCTCGCGGGAGGAAGCTTCGAGAGCCATCGCCGCCTCTTCCGTAGCAGCAGTAGCCGCCGCGGCTGCCTTCTCTGTTGCGCGCGCGGCGGCGACTTCGAGCCATCGGAGCTTAGCGGCCTCGAAGTCCCTTCACACGCGCTCGGACACGTCGGCCTTGGCCTCCTGGAGCTCGTGGAGGCGTCGCTCCTCCTCGGAGTCAGTAGCGAGCGTCTCCGCGACCGCCCGAACGAGCGGCGCGGCTTCTCTCCGTGCGCGGCAGCGACGCAGCTTCTTCCGCTTCTCACTCCTAGCCGTCGTCGCCGTCGAGGGGGGGTTTAGATCATATACCCTCATCATAGTTGGAAAATTGAGGATTTACCCTCCCCACTCAATGACATGTGGGGTCATTGTAGGTCACTGACACGTGGGTCAGAAAGGTAAATTCTCAATTTCCATGTAAGTGGAGGGTATATGATCAATAATTCCCCGTCGAGGGGGTCAGTGGGTATGGTTGGACGCGAAGGGATGGGGATGGGGGCGAATGGGTTGGGTGACGGTTAGGAATTTGGGCTACTCTGTGCATTGGGGCTTTGGGCTGGCAGAGCCTAACGAGCCAGCGAGCTTGCAGGCCGGCTCAGGCTTGGCTTTTGAGGTGGCTGAGTTGAAACCTTGCTCGGCTCGACTTGTTTGTGCCATAAGCTGAGCTGGCCCGTGAGATTTTTTTCACCCCTATTCATACAGCTTGTTTAAAGTGGCTATAGCTTATAGTTTTTCGTTGAAATTTTTGAATTTTAGCTATTTACGACAGAGATTGCAGAAAGAGAGATACTCGCTTGCGATTTTGGATGATACAGATATTGACCACATGTACTACAATTAACTTGTAGACCCCGTTTTTTTAAAAAAATAATTCGTTTAAAAGTTAGATACTGTAGCAGAAGCCAAAAGCGGCTTCTAAAAGCAGCTTCAAATAGACCCATAGTTTTTTTTATAGCTATCAGATTGAAGAATCAATGAATACTTTAAGAAAAATTTGAAAGAGCCATTTAATCTCTCTGTTGTCATACCAGTACTACTCAAAACGAATTCTCTATTTATCGATATTCAGTTTATTCACACAAACTCTCACAGTAAAACTAAAAATTATCAACCATAGCCAGAAAAAACACACCACATGCCCACCCAAAAGCCCACAGGGGCAAGCCAGGCAACCCAAATGGAGGGGATTTGTGATAATTGCCTCGTTGAGCCTTTGACCACCGATGATCGCCACTAATTACCAGGGCCTAGGGGTTCTATGCATGATGGTGCTGCTGCATTTGTAGGGCGCTCGGCCTAGACAGAAACCCCAGAGGCTGCAGCCATCGGCTGAAGCTTTGATCCTTTTTGGACGGTGCATGATGGCTAATGCCACTGCCTAATTCAACCGGCCCCTATTTAATACTACGGCTCTCGCTTTTCCTGCCGGGCTTGTCTTGGCCGGTGGGTAACACAATCTCAGAATCGGTACTAATGATCTGCTTGTTTTTAATACTGCCTTGTGAGGACGAGCAGATGCTGCTCTTGTTGTGTGAAGGTCGCGGACCACACGTAATGTCTTTTCCTTTCCATTTTCTTTCAGATGCATGAATGGGTATCATGTGACAATTGGAGAGTGGTGCTTGCCTGCCGTGGTAGTTGGTGCTAGGGTTGGAAACGAGCCGGCTCGAGCTAGACTTGGCCAAGCTCGCTCAGAGCTGCGGCTCAGCTTGGCTCGGCTCGTTCAGGAAACAAGCTAAAAGTCCAGCTCGGCTCGGCTTGTTTCCTAGCTCGAGCCGGCTCGCGAGCTCAACTAGAGTTCTACACATTGTAGACATGTAATCGAATTGCACAAAACTGGAGCTCGTTTCAAGCTTGTAAATATGAAATACTCGTACAGACCTAGGATGTTTAGTCTGCAGACATGTAATCGAATTGCACAAAACTCTCCATTATCTCCAACGTGGTGGAACTTTATGAAGAAAGCCAGAACAAGACAATAACATATAATGGAGTTGTGACAAGTTGAGAATGCAAAGCCCAGCTAGATTAACATATAAGCATACAATTACATTACAGAGACAATTACGGCTAATACATTGTTCATGTGACTTCCAGTTCATGAGCCAGAGCCACAGCACAAAATCATTAGCATCGTCAACAAACAAGCACAGTATGAGATCAGACTTCTTGGGCAGTGAAATCTGAGCATTCAGTTAGGATAGAACTTGGAACAATCAGAGATGAGATTTAATACAAGATCTAACACAAAACTAAGCGATCAAAACTTGCTTATCAAACGTACCTCGGAGCGCGACGTACAGGGAGGGAGGAGGCGGCGGGGGAGTGGGGAGGAAGGAGGCGACGGCAGGGAGGAGAGGCGAGAGGATAGATCGGCGGCGGGGGACGGGCGGGAGGGCAGATCGACGGCGGGGGCAGGCGGAAGGACAAATCGACGATGGGGGTGGACGAAGGAGAGAGCCGACGGCAGCGGCGGGGGCGGGGGAGCAAGAAGGGAGGCGGCGACACGCGGGGTAGGGAATGCGAGAGGCGGAGAGAGACGGAGCGAGCGGAGAGAGTGGATGTGTGGATGCGAATGGCCCCTGGAGCGAGCGAGCGGAGAGAGCGAAGATATACGTCACCCTCGGCTCGATCGGGCTTGGCTCGTTAGTGAGCCGAGCTGCAGAAGAGGCTTGGCTCACTGGGGGAAGTTCCGAGCTCAAGTCGAGCCGACTACGAGCTCGAGTAGCTTGCGAGCCTCAAGCTTTTTGTTCAGCCCTAGTTGGTGCCATGGTTGCTTTGCAGGTAGCGATCACATCCTGGTGGATTTGACATGGTTCCTGTCGTTCCTCGGCATTGGTAGCAGCTATTGAGGAATCATCGCTTAGCGACTAGTTTAGTTTAATCAATTTCTCTTATATAAAAAATGAATTAAATATAAAATATTACAAATAATAAATTAAATACAAAGAGATAAGAGAGAAAATCATTTCTTTATTATTTCTCTGTTCACATCTAACTTTATAATGATTGGGTTCCCTATTTATAGACAAAGTTGAGGGTGCTCACCATGGACCAGGCTTGCAGACCCAGGCCCAGATTTCCCAACACTCTCCCTTGGGCACTCATCCAACACGTTCACGCACCATCAAAACTCTATAAAAATCTAGTAAAAAATTTAGAGAAAGAGTAAATGATACATTTTATGTTATGTTGCACGAATTGCCTCGTTAAAAATCTTAGCCGAGAAACTTTAGAAAACAACTCAAGAAAAAAGTGTACAATTCACCTAATTTTATTTAATCTACAGGATTTATTTTCTGGGTACTCGATCTTCGTGATCAAATTTAATAGTGAGCTCGAGAAGAATCTCCTCATGAGTTCTGCACTTCTCTAAGTCTTATCATTCTAATTTCACATACACATATTTCAAAATTAGATACTTGAAGTGACTTAGTGAATAAATATATAAGATTTTCACATGACTTAGTATGCAGTATCTTAATTTCGTCCATCTTTTGCAATTCATGAGCATAGAAGAACATAGGGTTGATATGCTTTGTGAGATGACTCTTCACGTAACCCGTTTGTACTTGTGCAACACAAGCTGTATTATTTTCATAGATAATTATGGCAGCACGTATGATGTTCAGTCCACATACTTCTGGATATGGTGAATCATCCGTCGAAACCAAGCACATTCTCGTGCGGCTTCGTACAGTGCTTTGATTTTTGAGTATTTCATCGAAGTCGATACAAAACTTTGCTTAGATGATTTTCATAAAATATTAGTTCCACCGCACAGGAATACATTGCCTGTATATGATATGGCGGTATACGGATCTGACAAGCATCCAGTATATGCGTAGCCAGTCATATTCAGATCTTGGTTCATTCTGTAGAATAATCTATGTCATTATTCCTTGCTAATGTCTTTTGGTAGATTCTACATTATACCTTGCTAATAGGATTACGGCAAATGTGATATCCGGTCTAGTGCAGTTTGATATATACATAAGTGCTCATATTGCACTTAAGTATGAGAATTCCGGTCTTAGAACATCCTTCCCCTCTTCTCTAGGTCTGTACAGATCCTTGTCTTTCTACAAAGATGTCCCGACCATTGGTACTTTTAAAGGGTATGTTTTTCCAAAGCCAAACATTTCTAACACTTTCTGAGTGTAGACCGACTAATATACTAATATTCCTTTCAGGATATGCTCAAGCTACAAGTCTAAGCAATATTTGGTTTTACCTAAATCTTTCATTTTGAACTCTATTTCTAGGTAGGAGTTTGCTTTCTTTATATCTTTCAGGGTTATGATGGCATTTAGAATATCTATATACACTGAGATTATACAAAATCCATTCTAGAATTATCGTATAAATACATATAAATAATCATCATTGTTCGTGTAGTCTTTCTTGCATAGAAAATCGCTTAAGCGATTATACCACATCCTATCTAATTGCTTAAGTCTGTACAATGATTTCTTGAGTTTTACACTATACATGTTTCTATTTTCTTTGTCTTGGTTCGGGATAGGGATACCTTTCAGGTACCTTTATATAAATGTCTGAATCCAAGTTTCTATAAAGGTATACCATAACCAGATCTATCAATTTTATTTATAAATTCATATTTACTACCATCAAGATTAAATATCTAAAGGTAATACCACCCATGACTGGGGAATAGGTTTCTTCATAATCAACTCCTGGACATTGAGTAAAACCTTGTGCAACAAGCCTTACTTTATATCATACAATTTTATTTTTCTCATTTCTCTTTCGAATAAATACCTACTTATTTCCCACGGAGTGCACATGGGGAGGCATGCGGCTTACGGGGCCAAACATCTCTATTTTATTTAGAGATAATAATTTAGTTTCTATTGTCTTTTTCTAATCCTCCCAATTAGATCTTTTTTTAACATGCAGCAAGCGATGTAGGCTCTAGATCAATATCGATGATTGTGAAAACTTTCTTTGCAAAATAAATATCAACATTGGCTGTTGTTCTGTTCATAGATTCTTCCGTGTGCACATTGTTTATAACTATTTCATCATGGAATGATCCTTGTAGTTCTTCTGTTTGCTCACTGCTCCTTCTAGTTGCAGGGGCAGGTCCCTTTAGTTTGTCAGCTCCGATATGTGCACACACATTCATGCTGGTTTCTCCCTCCATGGGAATATTTAGATCCGGTATGCCCTTTTCTGAAAGTGCCACACTGGTGCCTGGTCTCAACTGGCTCCCCTGCTAGTTCTAGGGAACATTGGTGATTGGCTGCGTCAAGTTCTTCTTATTCTTTTGCACCAGGCGTCCTCGTTTACATGGAATTCAAGGGGGGCAGAGGTCTCGTCCATTTATTCTGAAGCCTCTGGACAAGATTAGGGATACCTTCTACTTTCTTCGGTATTTCAACCCTCTTCGGTGCATTGCGTGCAGACACGTGCAACTTGATTATGCTTTTTAAGTCACTAAAGTAGTCAGGCAGTTGATTTACTAATGCTTACAAATCAATGATCTTCTGGACTTATCTATTTGCTTCACTAGTGCGCCGGTCATGTGCATGGATTCTTGTGGTTTAGCTTTCTACTCCCACTTCCAAGGAAATTGCACTGAAATTTTTTTCTCCAAATGACTCTGTGTTATGTTGCCTTGTGTTATAAATAATCTTGACTTAGAGTTTGAGTTAAAGTCAAGTCCTACTTGAAGTCCAAATACGTATGTTAGTGGAAAAGAATTAGCCTATATATTAAGGATACTTGTAGGCAGTTTAATAGGGGGAGCAAATAAGAGAATAGAGAAATTCAAAAATTATTCCATGTTTCTCTTAGTTTATTTATGATGTGTGCATTTTCTCCTGGGGCAAACTCAATACCTTGTTCTACTGTGACCAAACCTATAACATTGTTTCTCTTATCCTTAAGTGGGGCCTTAGAGTGATGACAGTGAAAAAAACCCAAACCTCCAGCAGCTAAGCCAACCATTGTAGCTACTGGTTTGGATTGGTGTGGCCACACACATTGGGCAGTGGTATGTGTATCTTTCCCACATACTTCGCCACACATTCTTCATGCAATCCTTGGATCCATGTCCTATTTCTCCACATTTTCTGCAGGTTGTTCTCTTTCCTACATTTATAACATTATCACCAATGGGAGAAATTACCTCTGCCTATTGATGTGGTTGAGCCAGTGTTGCATTGGATTCTGCTTGATGCTCCAGATTAGATGCAAGGTTTGGTTTCACCACCTCCCATGATGGACCTGGTTGATGCTACACTCAATTACTGACAAGGTACAAAGTCGCTTGCTCTTGATTCCTTCGAAACTGCCCACCGGGGCCTTATGCTTGATTCCTTTGCATCTGCCACTATTGTCCACCTGCTTGATTAGGTTGGCCCTAACCCATCTGATGCCGGGGTTGCGTTGGCCTCCGAGCAAATCCTCCTCGATTGCCACTATCCCCAAACCATGTGTTATGATTCACTTGGCCTCTACAGCCAGCATCTTGGTTTCGCTGCCCACCTTGATGTTCCCTACCATTCACCATCTTACCTGTCTTGGTCAAGGTCACCGTTGTGATTGTCTTCGTCTTGGCTTTGGTGAATCTAGTGGTGCTCTCTCAGCAGCCTACTTGTAGGATCTCCTCACCAAAAATCCATTGAGAACTCTCCGCTACCGACCCCTACGCACAGCCACTCCTCTGCTAACGCCGCCAAGTGGAGAGATGGATGTAGGCTTTGATTGGGAACACACCGCTAGCTGCCCCCAAAATTGATACATCAGAGTATGCGTGGAGGCCTCCCAGAGATGCTTTGATCCAGATCACCTTCTTCTAGGGGCAGATAGGTCTTTCCTCCTCCACCATTGCCGCTCATGTCCTCAACCATACGTGGGTGGCGATGATTGAGAGAACATCCCTTTTCTTGAATCCCCACGCACATATGCGACCCATGTTCCTCATTGTTTCTACTCGCGATCGAATCGATCCGATTTTCAGGAGATTGATCTTGTTTTTTTGGGAGGATTTGGGGCTAAGGATGGGGGAGAGGATTTGGTCTTCAGAAGATGAAAGACTAGTGATGATATAGCTACGGATGGAAGTAAAGCAACTAGTTGATTTCACCAAGGATAATGCAGGCAACTTCGAGTAGCTTGCATTGCATGCATCGCCATTCTGAAGGTCGCATTGCAAGTAGTGGTTCAGTTTGAACGAACCTTACAGGTTGACAACATCAAGTGAGAAACACAGGGTGTTTTGTTCTCTTGTTCCTTTCCCCGTTGTCGATTGGGAACAGACCGAGCAGGACCGGCTTCACACGGCTCCAACTTTTGGTTTATTATGGTTTTTTTCTTGCTTGTCTTGGATTTTCTTTTTTTCTTTATTTCTTTGTATTATCTGTATTAATATAACTTTTTTATTTTTTGTATTTAATTACATAAAATCAGCCAATAGCATTTACAATGAAAAATAAGTTATAAGCTCCGGTTTATAAGACACTAGGAGCAGGACCTACCATGAAGTAATAATTATATATGCCGTTCTTTCTGTTATGGCTCGTAGATGTGACAAATAATACTAATTAATAGAAATTAAAGTTAAAAATTGACAAAAACGCTAAAAAAAATCTATAACTACGGTACTGCCTCTCACACTCCAAACATAATCAATAGTACATTGAGGGTCTATTCTTTTCAGCTTCTCAAAATGGCTTTTGGCTTTTGCTATAGCATCTAACTTTCAAACGGAGTATTTTTTTAAGATAGAGTCTACAAGTTAATTATAGTACACGTTAAAAGTCCAACATCAGTACCATCTAAAATCGCAAGCGAGTATCTCTCTCTCCGTAATCTCTATCGCAAACAGCTAAAATTCAAAAATTTCAGTCAAAAGCTATAACCCGCAGCCAAAAAGAACAGACCCTAAGCTTGTAGTCTTTTGCAAAGCGGGACGCTGCAACAGCCGCAAACTCGAGTATAGAGTACTGCTGCCACTAGAAACACTCGCACTTACGTCTCAATCATGCAAACTATCCGGGGGTGTATCACCAAATTCTTCAGGTAAAAAGCAAGCGGGCCCGAAGGGGTGGCCCAGGCGGGGGTGGGTGCGGCACAGCCGTCGATGCGCGTAGATGAACAGGCAAGAGGCCTCGGGATCTGACGCGGCCGGGATCGGGCCGCGAGTGGTAGGGCCTGTTCTTTTTAGCTTCTCAAAACGGCTTTTGGTTTTTACTACAATACCTAACTTTCAAACGGAGTATTTTTTTAAAATAAAATCTACAAATAATTATAGTATACGTTAAAAGCCTAACATCTGTACCATCCAAAATCGCAAACGAGTATCTCTCTCTCCGTAATCTCTGTCGCAAACAGCTAAAATTTAAAAATTTCAGTAAAAAATCATAAACCGCAGCAAAAAAAGAAAAGCCCATAGTCAGAAAGCGAAATACCCAGGAGCATTCAATTCCGTTGTTCACCCCTGCCCTAGCCCTGCATCCGCTGCGACCACAGACTCTGTGGCTTCCTACAACGCTCGTGTCACGCACCACGCGCAGATCTGATGATCGTACGATGCATCACCGTGTAATGGGGCGATGGTCCCGGCCGTCCGTTCGTCCAGGCCTCCCCCTGGCGAGCATCGGGACATGGAAGGATTGGTTGTTACGCCGCGCACGGGTGCATGGATGGAGAGAAGCAGCTTTTTATCCTTTTTTGGATGTGACGTGCCGATGTGCTCCATCAGTTTCTCGTCGCGTCCTAGTAAAAATGCCCACAGTAAATGTGTAAAACCCAGCTTAGAGGCGCTCATTTTAGCGATGGCTTCTGACTTTTGGTTGAAATTTCACTGTAGCTAGCTTTTGGTTTTTGGGCATAATTAATTTAAAAAAAATAGAAAAAACATGTTAACCCATTAGGGACAATACAAAGGAACACGAGGAAAAAAGAAAATACAAAAAAGCCTAAAATATCTAAAAAAATTTAGAAAAAGATAAAATATTGAATAGTGAAAGAAGCAGAAGCCGAAAAAAAGCCGAAACAAGAATCATATTTGGAACATAAAATTTCCTCGTTTCTATGGAAGTTGAATTTTTTAAGTTTTATGTGAAATTCCTTTTTTCAAACTTTTAAATTGTTCTGTAAATCACAGCATGACACGTAAACACAAAAACAAAATACCGCTGGCATGGTTTCCAGGCCTCCAGTCACCACCAAGAAAGGGAAAATTTTTGACATTTCCAGGCAGAAATCACGATGGATGCGGTCTCAAATCAGCCCTGCGTGTCCCAGATGCTACTGGATTAATCTGAGGAGTCCGGCCGGGCAGTACTGCTTTTTTTTTTGCGAATCAGTATTGGAGTGTTAGCACAGTGAGTTCGTACCTGGGATTTTTAATTTCAGGTTTATTCCTGCTCAGCTTCTTCGAACACAACGTTCGGCGATAGCTTCTAACTTCTTTTTTACTATTTAATTTTTTGTTTTTTTTTCTATTTTTTGGCTTTTTGTGTTTTGTTTTTTTTGTATTCTTTTGCATTGTTCGTGATGGGTTAACATATTTTTTATTTTTTAATTTTTTAAAATTTAATTATATCAAATAAATTAATTTTATTATAGTAAAAAATCAGTTAACTACAGTAAAAAAATATAAATCATGCTATTCTACCTAAATGTTCTGACAGCCAGCACGTATCGATCTGATGACGTGGGGTCGGAAGCTTCACTACAAGCCTTCTGATTGCTTGCGCCAGGAGGGAAAAGATAAATTTCGCCTTCATCACAGCCAAAAAAAAACAAACGGAAGCGAGTCACAGCACTGTAACATTTCTGCTCGCGCTGTCTGTCTTGATTTGATGTTTGATTCGTTCTTGGCTTTTCGTAGTACTACTAGTAGTACTGTACCTTTTCTTTTTGCGCGTGAAAAGTTTATAGAACCGATCAAACGAGGATCTTAAGTACACCCTACGTCCTTATCGGTGTACCAACACGCGCCCTAGTGTATAGATCTGCAGACAGAAGCATATGAAGATGTCATCATGTCAACAACCTCAGCTATGTACCGTGATATAGTATAGCATTGCTACGGTAACACCCGTAACATTTTCGAGACTATTTGTAAATATGAGGTACTGAGGTCTAATGTCTAAGCAGTGATACGTGTCAAATCTTGCGGTGTGGCACCAGCCACCGTGTGCCGACAAATGTATCTGGAAATCGGACCGAGCTTGCGGGTCCACTGGAAAGAGAAACGGAACTGAAGCCAAGCCCGGCCTGATTTTTGCTATTGGACTGTACGTGCAATTGAGCTAATAACGGAACCGGAAAAAAAATCATGTTTAAGCTAGCCGGTTTCCCAAACCGCTTGGAAACCCGGGAGGGGGATTTGAATTCAACACTTTAGGTAGCGTTTGGAATAGCGATGTCTTTTAGTTTTTGCTGAAATTTTACTGTATCTGACTTTTTTTTACTGTAACTGAGTTGACTTATTGGGCATAATTAAATCTAAAAAAATATAAAAATAAAAGCGGCATGCTAATCTAGAGCGGACAATACAAAGAAATACGGGAAAAAAAACAAAACTCAAAAAAACCAAAAAACAAAAAAAAATCAAATAGAGACAAAATTGCTACAGTATTATCCATCGCTAAACAGTAAAATAAAAGTGAAGTTGAGACCACACGACCATGTTTGATACGTAAACAGCTTATAACCTATTACTCCCTCCGTCCTTCCTGTAATATAGTCTGACATATATATATCTAAAAATTATATTATTTAAATAATATTTAATAGAATAAACTATAGTTGCTCTTATTAAATATAGTATTACTCTTTCTATTAGAGACAAATATGATGTAATTTTATTAAACATTATTTAAATAATATATCTTTTAGGTATACACGTCGAACTTATATTACGGCATGGAGAAATTGACAATATAACCAATGTACTAGAAGTCTCGGCAAGTCAACAACCAATTCGGTTTCAATTACAGGCGCCTTCTTTTTCACTTATGATTTGTGGCTTATACTACAGTAAATAGCTTTTAAATGGTATATTTGTTAAGACAATGTTAATAAAAAGATTATAGTAAAAAGTGTATTGAGTTCAGCTGTATCGGCTTCGTTAGGCTTTAGCCCACCCTCGGCCCTCCCTGAACCCTCCCCCATAAAGACAATGGATCCTCTGCTGCCGACGGAAGGAAGCCGCATGAGAGCGAGCGCTGCCGCCGCTGTTGTCGCTGAAAGCAGAAGAAGAACAAATCCTCCTCCAAGATGCTCCCGAGGTCACCAACGATCCCAGATCCCAGGTATGAGGAGCACCTCATGCTTGTAGCGGCTTTAGTTATCGATGGTTTTTGCTTTCCTGACGTTCCAAGCCATGGGTGAAGGTAGAGTACGTGCCAGAGCATGCTGACCTGGATGACAGCCTCCACGCTAACTTCAAGACCATCTTCAAAAAATTCACCTTCAAGAAATCCCCTGCTGCCACCAAGGTACACAAGTATCCACCACATCCCTTTGTATCCACCCACACCTTCGATAGGCAAAACGTTATAGAATTTCTTGTGCTGTAAGTCTAGCGCTTTTCATTCAAACCACTACTCTTATTGGCCTGCAAATATGCAGTAATTTCATAATGGGGAAGGCTATCGGGTTTCACAAGGTTTTCGTAGAATTTTGAATATGTTTCATAAAAATTAGTCAACTTAGGTATGAAACCTCGAGAAACTTTATGAAATCACATGAAACACCATGAAGCTTAGACATAAAACTTAGTTAACTTAGATATGAAACCTTCGAAAACTTAATGAAACACCATGAAACTTAGTCATGAACCCCATGAAAACTCTATAAAACTTAGTCATAAAACCTCATGAAACTTAGAGTTTAGCTTCATCAATCCGCTAAAAAAACTTTCAACTTCATGAATCACTACAAGTTTTTTTGAAACCTCATGAAACAAAAGCAACAGCGATGGTGGCGCGCGCAGGCCAAGACTGGAGGCGAGAGGGGTGGCACTGACTGGCGGTTGAGCCATGCAAAGTGCAACGACTCTAGGGCGAGGAGTGGCTCGATGGAGCTACGGCGCAGACCAGTGGGGCAGCCTAGCAAAGTCCGTGGTGATGGTCGGCCAAGGCATGGTCGAAGGAGGGGCATGGCACAGGCCACGGCGAGGCCAGAGTTGTGCATGCAGCAGCAGCGCGAAGAGGAAGCTAGGAGTGAGCTGAAGGCACTGGAGACTAGCACTGCCGAAGAAGCACACGAGCCGAGTTGGAGACAACCAGCGGAGGCTGCAGCACAGCCAGAGGAGGTGCTGGCGGTGGCCAAGGTTGGTGGAGGTGCAGGGCTGAGGCTGGCATAGCTAGTCGAAAAGAAGGGTGTCAAGAAGAGGCACCAGTGAAGAGAGGAAAGGGAGAAAAGAAATAGAGAGAGTTATTGGCATGAAGAATAAAGAAGAAAAGGAAGAGAGCAGAAGCTGTCGCTGGGAGAAAAGATGAAGAAGATAATGAAGGATGCTGTTGTCAGTGGAGAAATGGAAAGAGAGAGAGAGAGGAAGAAAGAGATGGACTCAGATGAATGGATAAAAAGTGGATGGATGAGGAGCGTATAGCTCTCAAGCAATGGTTGGTTGGATAGTATACCGTTAGGACAAGCTCGGATGGTATACCATCCATTAGATTTTCTCTTTCATAATAGGTGGGTTGGTGTTTTTCTTGTAGGATGATGAGAACAAGGATGAGGCTGACACTGATGCTGCAAAGAAGAGGGCAAGATCCAATTCGGAGGATGACGAACAGCGACCTAGCAGAAGGAAGGAGACCTATCCAATAAGCAAAAGAAAGTTTATTTTTCATCTCTGACTGTTGTTGTCTTGTTGATAACATGTTACCAGGGCTTACTTTGCTTTGTGTGGTCCTCACCTTAAATCCATGTTTGGTTTGTGTTTTCAAGTTGCAATGAAGGATGCATATTGTAGGGTTGAAACTAATATGCAATAGGCCTGTCGTTGTTGAAGTAAGCCACTCCTTTTTGTGGTAATTAAGTGCCGTGGGCAGACAAACATATTGCAGAGTTGAAACAAATATGCAACATGCCGGATGTTGTTGAAGTAAGCCACTCCTTTTTGTGGTAATTAAGTGTCATGGGCAGATTTGTCTGAATGAATGTATTGTAGTTCCTTCCTATCATACTTGTCCATCTAGAGTTGTATTTCTGGGGCTGCCAATGCTAATATATGGGTGGATCTGAAGTAAATCCACCCATATGTCCAAAAATGCAACATTACTTATCGCCATTAATTGAGTGCATTTCCTAAGGACCCTAACATGTTCTGTACTATTGCGTTACATCATTATGCTCTCTTTAAGTGATCTGCATAATGCAATTGTTTGTTATACTTACTATTTGTAGCTCATGGCTTTGTCCAAATTTTAACTTAGTCTTTGAGCCCACCATTGATTTTTCTCCTGGCTTCGCCACTGGTTCCGGCCAAAATTACATACAACTATTTTACTCTACGTACTGTCTCTCACAAATAGATATAATTCAAAATTTTAAATTATAAATCACAGTCCAAAAGAATCCACCTACTATGATGTCCACACCATCCCGTTAATTGCTAGATAGATACATCATATTTATATTTCAAGCATATCGATTTTTGCACACACGCGTGATCCTCCACTTCTCGCCGACTTTCATTTCCCATTTCCGTTCGGATGCTCTCAGAAAACCCCACGCAAGGTAGCAGCAGTAACCTATGGGCAGCATGTTTCCCTGTAACTGTAAGCAGGCATATATAGGGTTCGCAATAGATGAGCACTGTGGCGCGCGTGCATGAATGCGCTGCATTGCATCTGCATTTGTCATTCGCGACTGCTGCCCACCCATCGCAACCACCTGCGGATCGATCATGGAGACATGGCGTCGCCCTCAGCAATGATGCTTCCGAAAATTGGCAAGGCTGTTTCGTCACAGGGAGTCGTTGTGGTAGGCCACGCTGCAACCATGCAGAGAAGGGCCATCTCGATCGAACGCTCATCCATTAATTCATTCACTGCTCTCAAATGAATTAGACTAGATATGCGTGTGCATCCAGCTAGTAGTGTGTGATAGAACGATGTCAGACTCAGAAATTACTATTACTTACTAGGTGTTAATTTACATACTATGTTCTTTCAAACTATGATTAATGATTTTTGATCATACTTTTTAAGATGATAATGAACAGCAAAAATACTAATGTGAACAGTGGACGGCACACATAATTTTAAACTTGATAAACTTTTTGAAAAATCTATTTCGAAAACCCACCTCGTTTTAACATTTGGCTTTTCGACTTCAAAAAAGTCAAAAAAAAAACACACCCCTATCATTGTCCCAGCAAATCTATGGGATTAAGGCTCTCTTTTAGAGCTACTGAGGACAGCGTTTATCTTTTCTTCGCTGACCTAGCTTAAAAGAAAATCCAAAATTGCGTAGGGCTAGGGTAGCGTTGTAGCACACGTATAAAAAACATTTGGAATGCATACGTACATGATGTGAATGGAGGTACTGCCAAGGATTCCGCACATTACGATTGATGCCGTATTGACCAATCCATCTTTTTTTTTGGAGCTAACCATACAAACGAAAACTTGCATACTCTCTGCGCGCACAGCTACGAAAAACATCCGTACGCATGTGAAAATGGTAGGCCAAGCCCAATCAACACTTATCACATGATGTTTTTTTTTTGCTTTACAGCGGTTTTAATTTATCTTTGTAATTATTATTTATTAAATTAATAAACTGTAGTCTTCTTAACAATTACTATTTATTAGATACTAGATCGCAGATCAGGGGCACCAGGCCCATACATGCATATTACTACTTACCACCTCAGATAGCTTCATGCCACTGCTACAGTCAGTTAAATTTTCTCTAGCACTGATACTAGATCACAGATCAGGGGCACCAGGCCTAATTAAGGGGGTGCTCATTTCGATTTCTAAAAGTTTTAATTTCTAGTTTTAGCTTTTTTTTTTACTATTCACTACACTATCCACTAACTCAGCTACAGTAAAAAAAAGTCAGCTACAGTGAAAAAAGCCATCGCTAAAACGATCACCCCCTAAATACTAGCATGCTATCAGGCTTGCCTCACAGAATATCCGAGAAAGTTGCCTGCAATTATGCAAAATGTGTAGAAACTCTCTTCTACACTTGTATTGTTTCTTCTGTTTTTACAACTACTACTACGTACTTACTACTACTAGTTACTCTTACTATAGTGTTTAACTAAGGTAAGCTCTATATTAATCAAGTATGCAGTGCCAGTGCAATGCGTCCCCGTGATCACCCCATCCTCTCCTTGGCTCACCCTCTTTGGCTCGTTTCAAACAGCGACGCCTTCTTACAGAAGCTTAAGGTCATATTTATATTAGTTTCTAAAAATTACTTTTCTATAGTACCTAAATTGAAACGAAGTGTCTTTTAAGACTGGATCTACTAATTAATTATAGTACACATACTATAAAAATTTCATTTATATCGATCAAAATCATAGTGATTGTCTCTCTTTACAAGTATTACTATTTATAAGTTAAAACCAAAAGTCTATATGAACAAGTCTTAAATGTATCTTCCTTTGTATTATCCATGGAGATATCATGGTGATTTTTATTTTTTAATTAAATATCTCAAAAAAATTACCAATTACTACAATATCATTTTTGGACAAAAAAAACCAAAAGATAAGACACTTCAAAACACGGACTTAAGCAACCTTGTCCTTTCCTCCACCCTCCACCCTTATATGGCTCGCCTCCCTCGGTGTCTCGCTCCACATAACCATCGCAGTAGTACAGTGAGTGCATTGCATTGCACTACGTTGTGTTAGTCAGTAGCTAAGAGAGGGAGAGAGAGAGAGAGGTGAGGTACGTACGTACGTAGATGGCGAGCGGCGCCGGGGAGCACTTCCTGAAGCAGCTGAGCGAGAGCAACGGGGTCGGCGGCGGGCTGCAGGCCGCGCAGGAGGAGTATGGCGGTCGGAGGAGGGGCTCGAAGCGGTGGTCCAAGAAGAGGACGGCGAGGGGATACGGTGGCGGCGGCGGGAAGGGGGAAGCGGCCGTGGCGGCGGCGGGGAGGAAGCGGGTGATGGTGGTGGTGGACGACAGCTCGGGGGCCAAGCACGCAATGATGTGGGCACTCACGCACGTCGCCAACAAGGGGGACTTCCTCACGCTGCTCCACGTCCTGCCGCACTGCGGCGCCGGCGGCAGAGGGGAGGAGGCCCCCTCCCTCGCCAACTCGCTCGGCACGCTCTGCAAGGCCTGCAGGCCTGAGGTACTATACGTGCCATTTGTGTTTTGTGCACTACTCGAGCTAGTTTACTTGTGTTCTGTGACTTCAAATTACAATTTTTTAGGCGCTTAGTAGTGAGTCATCACTCATCAGCCATGTGTCTCTCCTCTCTAGTCTCCTCGACCTTAGTAGCTTGGTTTTGGCTTCCCATTGGAAGCATGTGCTTGGATGCATGCACAAAAGAATTGCTATTAGTTCACACAAAAATTTAGACCAATATAAAATGTTTTAGTGTACTTCATCTGTACTATTTGTTCATAAAATAGACCTAAATAAAATGTTTTTAGTGTAGTTCAAGAGAATACTGTCGAGTTTTGGCTCTTGGTAATCCTGGAGTTCACCTGAGGTTTAGAGACCTTTAGTACTTGGTGGATAGATTCGTAGATCAGATCACAAACATACATGAAAAGGGAATCATAGCCCACTTTTCATGGGTGGAACATGGATCTTGGCAGGCCTAAAAGGTCCCTCAGCCTCCATAAAGAAAAGGATTAGGAAAGAAAGTTGTGGGGTTCCCATAGCCATTAGCAAAACCCCACATAAACCGGCCATGAACAATGGCGCGCATTGTGAAATCGAACCCTGCCGTGATTTGCTTGCTTGAATCAAAAGCCAGCATTTCAATGCGGTGTACTTCCCTGCGTAAATGTAAGACAGTAACAGTACGTGCATGAGCTATTCCTTTGTCCTCCTGCCTACAAAAAAGGAGGGCTCATACGAAATGGGTGTGAATGTTGTTAGGTGGAGGTTGAAGCGCTTGTGATCCAAGGGCCCGAGCTGGCCACTGTCCTCAGCCAAGTGAAGAAGCTGGAGGCCTCTGTGCTGGTGATCAGCCAAAGCAAGCCCTCTCCTCTCTGCTGGCTAAGTTGGTAAACAACTCACCACACACTACTGTAGCTTTCTATCTATCTTGTCCCTATTGAGTGTGTGTGTGTGTGTTACAAAAAACGTGAAGCTCAGGTCAACTGTGAATAGAAACTGGATGGGAGAATCTATCGTGGTGTCAGTCTATAGTGTTCCATTAAAAAAGAGGGAAGTCCATAGCCATATATCTGGATCCAAATAGGAACCTTCAGTTCTAGTTCTACATTGTCATTATTGTATTGTTTCTAGAATCAGTTTAAGCTTATCCTTTCAGGAAAAGAACCCTAAAAATACCAGGTTTAGCTTTTGGAGTCAACTGATTACCACTAGATTTGCATTGGAGGGGGAGATCTTCTGTAAGGGCTTTGTGGCCGCTTTTTGTGATGAGCAGGCCCACTCACTAGCAGTGAGCAAGGTGCTTGGGAGGAACCCTTGTTCACCACTGCTCAATAGCAGGGTCCATGCCTTTTGGGAAAATAACACCAGACTGCAGCTCCATGTGCTATCCATAAATCACATATGCTTTTCTTGTCCTTGTAGTTACAACTCAACAAAACAAAGCAAGAATCCCACACGTACCTATCATTGTTGCTATGTTCATGTGGTGAATGAAACAATGCAGTGTCATATGAAAATTGTACCAGGGGAAGTTAATTTTAATTTTGTCATAACTAGCTAGTCCTTGTTGAGCAAATGCAAATGTGTCTGCCTGCAACTTGCAGCTTCCTGCGAAGCAGCAGCGAGGAGTTCGTGGAGCAATGCATCAACCAGGCCGAGTGCCTGACGTTGGCAGTGAGGAAGCAGAGCGAAGGCGTCGGTGGGTACCTCATCAGCACCCGGTGGCAGAAGAACTTCTGGCTCCTGGCTTGACAAGCCCACTCAAGAAATTTTAGCTTGCTGCCGAGCCTTTCTGGTTTCTACATGATCATATTTTTACTCCCATATATCTTCTGTCATTCTGCTCAACTGAGTACATCATAAAACCCCCCTTTCTGTCATGTCGTCGCTGTGGATCGTGTTGCTTCTTCCCGTTGTAAAGCCAAAATTAAGTCCTAGATCTGACCCTCCTACAACCAACCAACCTTCTTTCCAGTGTCTGTAATCTGTGCATTGTACCATCGTGTAATGTTGCATAAAGGACCAATTCTGTTGTGATGTGTTGCTTGTTTGCTCTAGTATAGTATTTGAGGTTTATTTTCCATTTACGTCCCGCTCGTTTTGGCGATGGCTTATGACTTCTGCTTTTATTTCACTATTCCTTAATTTTATCTTTTTCTCTTTTTTTGGTTTTTTATGGCTTTTTTGCCTTTTTCATTTTTTCCGTATTCCATTACATTGTCCGTGATGGGTTAATCTGTTTTTTCTATTTTTATTTTTTTTAATTTAATTATACTAAATAAACCACTTTAGTTACAGAAAAAAATAAATCAGCTATAGTAAAAAAATCATAAACCATTGTCATTCTGAGCGCACCGTTAACCCACTACTCCACCCAATAGCTTGATTGCTTAACCCCCACAGGAAAATCAGTGCAACATGAGATTACTTTTTCACGACTAAAGGCCACATTTCCAATGAAAATATAAAGAATTAAACAAGTTTGTATCATCCATTGTATGTCACTCACTGTATCGCTGACATATAGGGAAATTTTCAGATGCATATAAGGAATTAACCCAAATATAAAAGGAACGACCTTGGCATTAGCATGACATCGAAAGACCAAAACGGTGTGTGTCATACGAGGGGGGGACCTGGTGTAAGTTGTAACTCAACTTGAAGTTTGGGAGCAGGAGGTGCAGTGGCCATTGGCTAGGCTTGGCCGTGGTCCGCATGCCGCTATTCTCTGAATCCCAGCACACCCGTGGGGCATCTCTTTTAATGGTCGTGGGGTTGGGGGGCAATCGGGCAAGAACTAAAAGAATTGCTAGATGTAAATATTTGCAATGCATCAGGTAAAGCCTCATCTCTCACTGAGAAATGGTAAAATCATAATGTGAGTCACCCAATCAATACAAGGACTGATTGCCATCTACTAATGGTATATTCATATCGGTTTCTACTTAGAGAAGTCAGAAACCAATATAAATACTTGACTTCTCGAAGCGACTTTCTCACTCCTCTCGCTTATGTCTCACTCTGAGGATAAAATAGAGGTCACAAGTGTATCACATACCCTACTCCCATAACTCCCATCACAAACATGCATTTCTTTTTCACTTTTCTCACCGTTTGCCTCTCTTTCTAAAAATAACTTAAGGCCCTGCTCGTTTTAGCTTTTTTTTTCAGTTTCAGTTTTTTTTCACTATTCAGTAATATGTTTTTTTTTGAATTTTTTTAGTTTTTTGGGTTTTTTTGTATTTTTCTTTTTTTTCTCGTGTTCCTTTGCATTGTCCGTGATAGGCTAAGATATTTTTTCTATTTTTACATTTTTTAAATTTAATTATGCCCAAAAAGACAAATCAGCTACAGTAAAAAAAAGCCAGCTACAGTAAAAAAAAGTCAGCTACAGTGAAATTTCAGCAAAAACCAGAAGCCATCGCTAAAACGAACGTCCCCTTATTTCAACCACTACTATTTATTTTCAGCCAATATGCATGCCCAAATCATTAGGACGCTACACTTGCAAGCTCTCCATCATCTCAATCCAATGCGCTACACTTGCAAGCTCCCCATCATCTCAATCCAACAATGCTTTGCACATCCTCCTATGATCTAGATGGGAATAGAAGTTCCGGTAACAAGGATCTTGCAATCATAGGAGAGAATAGATCACCGCCACAAAAAAAGTCTACTCCATATGTTACCATCCCTGGTTCGTGTTGCCATGGCATTGTCTCTCCCCAAGACCGTTTCCAGTGCATCCCTTTTAAAATAACGACGTATTTATCGAGATCTTCCGCGCAGGAACCGACACTGTGTGCACGGCGACAGCTGCACAGGGACCATAACTTGTCCTGGTTCCTACATAGAGATGCCTAGTTGCACTGCAGCACCATTACGATACTCGAAATGAGAAGTTTGGGAGAGCCAGAGGCTAGCTGGCCTCCCCACCATACTGGCAGTAGTAACTCAGCCCAGTCAAGTCCCCCATGGGACACCAGGGCAAG
This sequence comes from Melocanna baccifera, assembly GCA_036346265.1. Classification (NCBI taxonomy): domain Eukaryota; kingdom Viridiplantae; phylum Streptophyta; class Magnoliopsida; order Poales; family Poaceae; genus Melocanna; species Melocanna baccifera. Next base: position 42,288,848 of record CM070676.1, read on the forward strand.
CTCATGATTCTACCGTCCTATTAACTGTTGAGAAACACTGCCCATGCAAGCTGCAGGTCAGATAGTGGGGGCAAAATTTGATGGGTTAAAATAACAGTGCAAAGCTTCAGGTTTCACATTGAAAAGCACACAAGTGAAGGTTCAGGAACAGCTAATGTAACCTGCAAAAGGTTGAATTCAAATCATGCGTCGGCGTTTTCGCCTACTGTTCTAAGTAGATATTGAGGGTTGTCCTGCTCATTTCGGTATGCTAGTGTGTGCAGTTAATAGCACTGAGCAAAAAACAGGAGGGCCTCTTAAGTTTCCGTCTGCTGATCACTATACTGGAAAGAACTACCCGCGTCTGCGTCTCTTGGCATTTTCGTCTGTGAAGGATTCCCACACACTGTGGTCCAGCTTGCTAAAATCTTCTAGTTCTGCAATGGTAAGCAGGTACTGTGTAAGCTTCACCAGCTCTTGATCACCGTCTCTGTTGGAATGGGCTTTCCTGAATGGTTTGATCACAAGACCATTCTGCGGATTCATGACAAAATTCCGTTTGAGGTCATCAAACATGATTGTGTTCTTTTCATTGTAGTACTGTATATGGAAAAGGCAGGAGCAATGAGAAAATTACTCAACGAGAATCCCTCACAGATTCATTAGTAATACACTAAGCATTGAATGCTAACCTCTGGGAACTGAGCCCAAATGACACCAAGAGGCTTGCAGTCGAAAGTTTTCTTTTCAGACTGCTTTTCAGATTGCACAGTTATCATCGCCAAGTGATCCAGAAGAGCAGCAATTTTGTAGTTGGGGTTGCTAAGAACTCCAAGTTGCCCCATCTTCAACTCCACCCATTTCATACTGCATTCAAGGTATATTTTTACTACCTATTTCACATCAGTCATAACCACTTAACTGATAGTCAAGGGTGGCAAAAGGCTTACCCAGTTGCTGACCATATCATGATATCATACTCTGAATATGCAGCAGAGAGGAACTGGTGAAGATCTGCAAAAGGGGATTATGGCATGAAATTTTACGACAGCTCATTAGAAAACATAATAGTTGTGATGAGAAGTGCCCTTACATGGACGCATGAGTTCCTCAGGATTCTCAGCTGCAGACCTATGGTCAAACAGAGTATAGTCGATATCTAATACGAGCAGTCTTTTTCCTTTGCGGCACGGATTCAATGGCTTGATCTATAGGAATAGGAACAGAAAGATATGTTAACCACCACTTAGGTTTAACAAGATAGTAAGAGCTCAACAACTTCCTTTCACAACCAACAGCATGCATTCCTCCACTGGTTGCTTCTGTTGTTGTCTAGACAGCATCAGAAGTAGATTATAGTAAATAAAGGAGATAAACATGAGAGTTATGGTTAACAGATTATTGCTCAGAGAACTTTGTGACTCTGTTCAATCAGTGCCCACCCAAGCAGAGAAAACAATGGTAGTCAGTTTGTCACAGTAACCGCTGTTGATCCATGAACAAGGGAAATCACACAATATTTTCTACCATCAAAGTGTTGAAACTACGCACAACTTGAACCATGCAGGAAATCAGACCAATTTCACATAGGTTGAAGGGAGAACAAGCACTAAGAAGAGCATCAGAACTAACAATAAAAAGGTAAAAGTGTAGAACCGTACAAGCATGCACAAGGAAGAAGCATATAACAGGAAAACAGGAAATGAAAATGACAACGAAATATACCTTATACTGACTTGCGCGCCGTTCTAATTTTTTCTTGTAGACATCTTTATCCTTGATAGCAGTAACTTCATTCTGGCCTAATTCGTGATCATCGCGTATATCTGGATCATCTTCTTGGTCCACAAATATTTCATCTTCAACAGTACTGCAAATTTAGTGCAAGACAACTCAATATACATATAAATTACTGTGAAGGGAACAGTGGGCACCTTCCAAATGGGAGGAAACTCAAATTCAAGATTTTGAACAAAAGCGTATTGTTTGAGATAAAATGCAGCAAAAGAGTGTTTTAAAACCATGAAAGAAACCTGAGAACTTGTAATGCGCTGCTGTTGAGTAAAGCTAAAGAGATACAGTGTTGATATTGATTTGTTAAGAGTAAGAGTATCGCAGATATTCAACTCTGATTTCTCCCAGTGGTTGGGATAGTTTTTCATTTCCTTTTTATAAATATATCAGTACTGTTTTGTCCTACTTTAATATATTCTAACAGTAGGGCTCTCCCCTACCGTTTTCCCTTCTAAAAAAATTAAGATGAAGTCCATTTTCACACAGTATGTACTTCACAACGATACCACTTTTCTGGTTCAGAGAAATGATCCCAACTCACAATGCTTTACTAAAAAGCCGCAAATATCAACACCCAAGCGTATATTCAATAAATGTATAATATTTCACAAGCTTTCTCAGTGTCCTCCCAATCAGAAATTTTTCCTAAATCACAAACTTTGGAGTGGCATGCAACTACAAATTATTAGATATTATCCTATCAAATTAGCAGCTATACAACCATACTATATACTCTGTTACATGCGTCGTTTAGTTCAACATGAACACAAAATAAATAGGGGATGGCTATTGTACATGTGTATGTAATTTATGCAATTTACATACACTTTACTGACCATCCAGTAATAATGTTGGATCTTTCTACTCTGCCGTATGAAGGTTATCACACAACAGTAATCTACACTCAATGTGCAAAATGTATCATGACACTGTATATTAAGAAAGTCATGAAATAATGATCCACCTGTATGAAGAAAACCAAATTACCTCAGTGCGCACTGTAAATAAGCATAAGCAGACTTATGCAGCTTAATATAATTCAGGAAGGAATCATACAAATTCTATAATCTGGCAAACATGTCAAAATATAATGGGTAGGGGTAGCTAACACCAGAAAACGAACTATATAGGAGCTGACCAAACTGAATTAAATCCATTTGAGAAATTATCCACAGAAAGGGGTCCAACAAAATAAGCTTTGAGATTAGGATACACCACAGGCCCAGACGGCACCATCCAACAGACTTAGTTTGCTCTCAAATCATCATTCAGATTCAGTTATCATCTCCACAACATGTCAAGCTGAACATAACACACTACTGTCTGCATCACTAACAGACAAAAACCACCCAAACAGTACCACAACTCAGTAACACGTCAGGAAAAATGATCACAGACCTCTAGGATTTAGAGAATAACTTGCTGTTCTCATCCAAAAGCAAAAAAAAAAAAAAAACACTAGCAACAAATTCATATTGCAGCCATCAGTAACTATTATTCATCAATTTAACAATAACTTCGCATGCTTTATGGATGATTTGGTACACTAAACCTAGTCCAACTCCAAATGAGATGCCTATCGCAGCACACCAATGTGATCAGACTGCAAGGGCTTAAGGTTTGAGCCCTCTCAACTGAAACCTCCTACTACTATTATAATCACTATCAGCCCCAAACTGGAGCATTTGTGAGTTAATCACGCACTTCTGTCGTCATCATCCACATTGTTCCCCATCCATTCGTCGAACTTGTCAAATAGACAAACAATTCCATATACGGCCATACTAAATGCCTAAATCCCCAACCAAATATGCCGCTCCCACTATCCCAGAACATGGGAAGCCAAACACCAAGTTCAAATCACCAACAACACGACGCAAACAGACGAACCCAAAGAGGCCACACAAGCTAGCGTTTATCGATTGGGCCTTCGAGCTCACGAAATCTCACCACTCCCATCTCAAAACCGAGCATTAGCCCTCGATCCCCACCAAGCGCGCGTTTCCTATCGATTCACGAACCGAAACCTAACGTTTCCGCCATGGTTACAAAACAATCATCCAATTCTACGCGACTACACTATATTTCGCAGACACGCACCCGAACTGCGCAAGTGAGGATACAGGAGGGAGGTAGGATTTCGAGAAGGGAAAGGGGGATCGCGCTTACCCGATCATGGTGATCGGGACGTTGGGCTTGAAGGGGAGGGAGGAGAGGAGGACAGAGTCGTCCTTGAGCATGATCTTGGGGTAGAGAAGCTTCTGCCGCTTGGGGAGCACCTCCGTGACCTCGCAGATGCGCCGCTTCAACTCCCCCAGCGTGTCGTCCCCCACCGCCCGCACCGTGTAGTTCTTCCCACTCCACTTCACCCGCAGAGTCATCTCCTCCGGCGGGGCAGCCTCCGCCGCCGCGGCGATCGCCGCCGCGTCCACCGCCGGGGCCGTCGCCGAGGACGAGGGCGCCTCCGCCATGGACTTGGTTTGTGGGGTGGAGTCGTCGAAACAAGTGGAGGCTCGCGGAAGGAAAAGGGAAAGGAATCATACGCAGCTTGGTGGCGAATCGTAACCGGCACACGGAAGGCGGAAAGTAGATGTTTGTTTTCGGTTTGGGCACTGAACCGAAGGACCGATTCGTCTGAACGCTACAAACCGCAGGAACTACTACAGTACCAAATTTTTCTTCTTCTTCTTTTTTGAACTTTAGAATCCTTGTTCCCTTCAAATGTTGCCTGTGGCAATTTATTTAGAAATGGTTTTGATCACAAATCAACGCTCGAGATCCAACACATGAATGCAATTTATTAGTCCTCTGATTTCTCCGTGAAACCATTTGAATTTCCACATTCACGATCTCAACCATTTTAAGGCTCACTCGAACGGCTAGGGAGGGCACCCTATGATATTTCATCTGATGAAAGCACAAGTTTAACATAGCCGCAAGCTCCACAACCATAAGGTGAAGATCCACGACTACAATCAAATAGGGAGTTCAATTCGGATAAAATCGTAAGTAATCCTGGTCTTAGGAAACAAATTTATAAGTATACCTCCGAAATTCAAGACTAAGTTAGGAGGGCATATATATTGAAAGGTTCAAACCAACCTAATGTGAAATTTTCTTGCAAAAATAAAAGAGACTTTTTGTAAACATGGTATAAGAAGTATGATTGGATAGAATTGAATGTTTAACCGATTTAGCACTGTTTGCAACGGTAATTACAAAAATAGCCGTATCCAAATCGTATTGGCAGAAATATCGTTTTACCACTGGACGGCAGCGATGGAGGGGTGACGCGTGGCCCCTGCCGTCCTGTGGATAGACGGCAGGGGGCCTGCTGCCCCATGAGGACACAGCAGGGGATTAGGCTAGCTAATTAGCCAGCTTAATCACCTGCTATTTTTTATTTTTGTTTAAAAGTTGTGTAAATTTTTTAATATAGAAAATAAGTTCAAAAAATTATAAAATTTATGTGCAAACTTTTGATACAACGTAGTTAACTGTATAATTTTTTCGTAATTTTATCCACTATGAATGTTGCTCAAAAATTTATACGATTTTGATATTCGTAGGAGCTATTACATATAGCAAATAAGCTCTAAAAATTACAAAATTTTATATAAAACCTCCCGATATAATCATAGTAATTGTGTAATTTTTTAGAAATTTTATATATTTTGAATGTACCATATTAATTTATGTTAATTTAATCATGAAACTAGCGATACTTAGGCATCTATCTTTTCTTTCCCGTTGCGTCCTTTGCATAATTGTCACTCTATCCATGTCGTCCCCCCTTGCGTGCTCTCTCGTTCGCACTAATGTCATTATTTTCAAGCCGTCCCCCTCGTTTGCTCCCTCATCAGCATATTTACCAGTGTTACCATGCCGTCCCTCCCTCACACACTCTCTCGTCCGCACTAATTTCATTATTTCTGTGTTGACCCCCCTCGCCCGCTCTCTCGATTGCACAATTGTCAGTGTTGCCAAGCCGTCGCCCCCGCCTGAAGTGCTGCATGTTGATAAGGAGTTCTTAAATTACGAGGTGAGCACACTTGGTTCCCATTTTCGCTCGGCCATAAATACGAACCTCTCGCGGTTCATCATCGCTCATCTAAGTCATTTATCGTAGAAGCTCATTCTCACGGTCGACGCTCAAAATTAAGAGTGCACAACTTGTTATTTTAAGAAGATAGTGTGTAGCTCATTAAGGACATGATAGTGCTGATTGCTTCTTTTGAAAGGCAGGTAGCTTCAAGTATTTTATTTCGTCATAAATTTTAATTTGTAGTATTTTACTGCTATTATCAATCTTCGTAGTTCGAGCATGTCTCAGCTAGAGGACATCGACTCTTACTGGACCTAACCTGCTGTACCTCAGTGTACTGAACCATCGTCGGCCACTCAGCAAACAGAACGGTCTTCATACCTCCTCCGAACCGAGATGCAACCTCCGGACCGGTTGACATACCCCACGGGACATGCTCGTTCTTAACTAAGTATCGCTAGTTTCATGATTAAATTAACATAAATTAACGTGACACATTCGGAGCATATAAAATTCCTAAAAAAATACACAATTACTATGGCTGTGTCGGGAGGCTTCACATAAGATTTTGTAATTTTGGAGCGTATTTGTTATATGTAATAGCTCCTACGAATATCAAAATTGCCGAGAGTCCGCATATAAATTTTTGTAATTCTTTGAGTTCATTTGCTATATTAAAAATTTACAAAATAATTAAACAAAATTAAAAAAAGGCAAGTGATTAAGCCAGCTAATTAGCCGACCTAATCACCTGCCGTCTTCTCATGGAGCTACAGGCCCCCTGCCATCTGCCCGTGGGGAGGTAGGCAGCCTGTTGTCCACCTGCGAGACAGCAAGGGCCATACGTCACCCCTCCGTTGCTGCCGCCTTGCCACCGAACGGCAAAAACGTCATTTCTGCTAATACGGTTTGGATATGGCTATTTTTGTAATTACTGTTGTAAACAGTACCAAATCTATAAAAAAATCGATATAATTTGTTATAGAATACGCTAGAATCTGTTACCGGATTGACATATTTATCAATGAAGTATGTGAAAACTATGAGCAACTTTCAGAAGCAATTTTTTTCACAATGAGCAACTTTCAGAAGCAATTTTCAATAGCAAACTTTGAGTTGTGCTTGACTATAGCAATATCCATTCATTCACACAAGCATCAAACAATATCAGATTCTATTTAGACAAGTCATATAATTTGCAAAGAAGCATTCAAAATTTCTTCTCAAAGGGCAATTACGGTTGTCATGATACACAATCTCCTTGCATGACCTACACAGGCGTGACACCTTTATTTTGTTCTCAACATTCTCGTCTTTCCTCTGCCCGACTTTATTCTCTTGCACCTCTCCTTGGAGTTGACATTGTTTGGTGGTTTTATATTGACTTCTTTAGAGATGTGATAACCTGCAAATGCTTCAATCTCTTTAGTTCTACTTACTGCATTTTCAGGAATCAGAGGAGTCACTTCTTCCCTAAATGTGACAAACCGAACCCTAAAAAATTTCAAGTCCTCATCTGTTCCTCTAGCACAATGAATTAATTCCTTCATGTTGATGTGTATTTCCGATGCCAACTTGTCTTTAGCTGTTTCTATTGCACTCTTCGATTTTTCTTGCAACAAATTACCCTCTCCATCAAAGACGTCATCCTTAGTGACCACTTTGGTCCACCTCTTTAACACAAATGGGCTTGGTAGCTCCTTAAGTGATGGACTCTATAGCACACGGATGATATGGCGGCAAGGGATTCCAAATGACTTGAGGAACATGCATGAGCATTTGACATCTTTTGTTATAAGGTTGCAGCGTACCTCTCTTAGCTTGTTTGAGTCATCACACTATTGAGATTTTATATTGTACTATGGTTTCCATGTTCTCCACATTACAATGCTCCTAAGCAGCACACACATCTTTCTAAAACTCAGCGAAGATAGCGAACATGAAGACCTCAGTTGCATGCTTCTCTATTGCCCAAGTAGTTTGCAACACAGGCATTGTGTGCAGTGTGGCATTGTCAATTTCCAACTCACTCTGACATTGTTCTTCTACTGTATTAACAAATCTGATCTAAAACTCCACCAAAGTATTTTTAAATCCAATAAACCGATTGAAGAAAGAGTTTGAACTCCCTGACCTAGAAGTGGTTCTAAGGATTCCCATCAAGAAAACATCTTTGAAGTAAGCGAGGACCCATGATGCACAGATTTGGTACCGAGTAGCCAACCACTCATTGGATTTCAAACTAAAATCAGAAATAATAGATGAAATATATTCTTCAAATTCCTCTAGAGTTTCTGAGTCACATACACATGAGTTAACACGTTGGTACAATAAAGGGTTTTTCCCTCAAATGTGGCGGTACCTTCACAGGAAGTTTTTGCAAAATGTGCCACATGCATAACTTATATGTGCTAGTAGGGAAGACAGTGGAAATTGCAGTCTTCATGCCAGTATATTCGTTGGTTATGATGAGCCTAGGTGCAACTCCTCACATTGATTTCAAAAATGTATGAAACAACCATACGCACGTCTTAGTATTTTCATTACTTAATAAAGCAGCTCCAAGAAAGACACATGCTTTATGGTGATTTACTTCAGTGAATGGTGTGAAGATCACATTATAATGGTTGGTGTTATATGTAGAATCAAACGAGACAAAATTTCCAAAATGGATATGATTCTTCCGACATGTACTATCCATCCAAAATGCATGTACCAATCTACCCTTGCTATCAACAACATAATCAAAGTGGAATGAAGGATTTATGTCATTCTTCCTACGAAGATTATCAATAAACATCTTAGCACCTGATGACTTAATATAGTTTCTCAGCTCTTTATGATAATTCTGCAAGTCTCTCATCGTACATCCTACATTCTCGAATCCACCCTCATTAATACGGAGATATCTATATGCCCCACTTTGTGTCGATGCCTCCTTTATGACATGTGATTAATGCACGATTGGCCTTCTCATTTATTTTCCTATTAGACCTTATCAGCTATTGTTTTTCTAGGTGATGCCAACTCATGTGTATGAGATTCAACAAATGTTTCCACCCTAAACTTATTATCGATAGTGCGTTTGACAGCTAAAATTGCCTCACAGCCACACCTACTTAGCTTCCTAGCATATTTTCTTTTCTTTGACTCCACGTTATTATCCTTACCTTTCTCAAACCAGAAGCCTTGTCTGGAGCACATCCATCGCTTTCATCTTATGACATCATTGACAACCGTATGTGGACCAACACGGACTCTAAATCTGGCTGAATGTGCATGTCTTATAGAATTTTTTGTAGCTTCCAAGCCATCAAAAATCATTCCTTCAAATGGTTTGATAGTTGCATCAACACAAAGTATATAAGAACCCTGCAGTGCAAATGATTAAGTGTCAATCACAATGGATTGACATATGGAGTAAAACATATGCACACAACATGATACTTACTATGAATGGGATGCTTCCACTCTTTTCTAGGGTACCACAATGAATTAATTGGTGGGGAGGTGAACTAATTTGAGCAATAGAGTGTGTATCGAGATTTTCTTCTCTTGGCAATCCCAATGCCACACTCTCATTAGGCACAGATTCTATGCCTACTACAAATTCTACAAGTAACAAAACGATAAAATGAGACAAGATTCATAACCTTAGTGAACATATACCTACACATGTAGTGATATGGGAAAACAAGAACACTTTTGGGAATAAGAGATCAAATCAAACTTCATGGCTTATGGAACCCATAGGACTTGGCTTCACTGTTGGCAACTAATTGATTGTGACAGTATCATGTAATTAATTATATCATGTAATTAATTATGTATATACACTATATCATGAAATTGATGCTGATGGATCACCATACTTGATCCAGACCTCCTGATGAATTCTTAGAACCTATGACGATGACTGAACCAACAAGAAGATAAATTGCACAAATTAAGCATGATCAATCTCTCTTTTTGAAATATTGAAATGCATAGAATGACATATGACTGTCATAAGATATTCTCCACTGCGAAAATAAACTTTCATTATCGAACAACAACAACAATATTTGTCTACCTTGCATAGTACAAGAACAGTGTCAGCTAGCTAGTTATCACGCCAAACATGACGCGGATAAACATGACTGGTTCAAACAATAACAAATCTATTTTTTAATTTATTGAAGAACGATGATGGCAATTTAGTCCTAGCTAGGAGATAAACATGAACTAGAAATATATGATGGATCAGATGACTGAAACAAGCAAGCTTATGGCAGATCACGTCGGTGGTGTGGGATTGCAGAACACGTCGGCGGTGGAGGGCTGCAAATCAAGTTAGCGGTGGAGGGAGGCGGTGGCCAACTCTGGCGTGATCAAGCTGGATGGGAGTTGAGGTGACATGGGTGAGAGTTGAGGCGTCGACGATGAAGTGCTGCGGATTAAGCTGTCTATCGTGGCAGACGGATCACACCGATGGTTGAGGGAGGCGGCAGCTGACTCCATTGTGATCAAGCTGGATGGGAGTTGAGGCGACATGGGCGGGAGTTGAGGCGTCGGTGGTGGAGCGCTGCGGATCAAGTCAGCTGTGGAGGTAGGTGGATCACACCGGTGGTGGAGGGAGGCAGATCACGTTGGCGGTTGAAGGAGGCAGTGGCTGACTCTACCGTTATCAAGCTAGACATGTTGGTCGCGGGGAGTTGAGGCGACAACAAACATGGTAGAAGGGAGGCGAGGGTAATCAGCGAAAAAAATCATTCGTAGGCGAGGGGTTATTCAGAAGAATGCATAAGTGAGGCGGTGCATCCCACCCGCATGAATCCTGGCTATTCACTCTAGATCAGATGACCAACGTTCATATTAACATGTTAGTACTAAATAGTGCATTAGCACTAGACATGCTCATACACACACACATATATATGTATATGTATATGTATGTATGTATGTGTGTGTGTATGTGTATGTATGTATATATATGTGTGTGTGTGTGTATGCATGTGTATATATATGTATGTATGTGTATATATGTATATATGTGTATATATGTATGTGTATATATATGTATATGTATATATATGTGTTTATATGTTATGTATATATGTGTGTGTGTATGTTTGTGTGTGTATACATATAGGAAAATAGCTATATGCTCCTAGGATTACATACTTTCACTTATAATATATCTTTTTAATAGTGTTGTTATATATTTTTATCTATTTGAGTATACTCTAATAATGATTATAAGATACTTTAAAGTGAGTTTCATAAAATATTTCACTAAAGTTTGCTTTTTATAGTATAATTTGTGTATGTACTCTTTTTATATATGAAAAAGTATATATTGCAAAAATAAAAGGTTTTGATGAAAATGTTTCAACCAAGTCGCATAGGAGTATATTAGAATTAGTATTTAAGTATACCAAAAGTAGTAAAAGGGTATAAAATAATCATTTAAGTGGTATAGAAGTGGGAGTATGTACTTCGGAAATACGGAAAAGACTTCCATATATATACCATGGTGCCTGGACTCCATTATCGATTTTCCATCCACAATTGAGACTTTCCATTCATGGTTGATTCGAAATGCCAAATCAATGACTTACTTTCTAAATCGATGCATTTCCAAATTAATAAATGTTAACGGGTTTGCCTGATATATTATATACCATTGCATTTGCACATATCTAAAATCAATCCAAAAACAGAGAGACCTGGTACCCAGATACCATGGTGCTCCATTTCAGCATCATACATACATACATACATACATGCTCTCGGGTGGCGGCCCTGGCCCAGCCCACCGATGGAAACGAAGTGCCACCCTTTGGTCGTGTGAAGTGTGTGAACAGAACTTACGGTTTTAAGTGGTGTTTACGTATAATGAAATTACGCCTTCGTACGGATATTGCGCATGGTATCTTTTAGCCTGCATGCTATTTTTTCTTTTGTTGGAGAGAGATTAGCCTGCATGCTTGAGTAGACAGGGGCTGCTTGTTTGGTTTTTTTTTGATTTATAGTTTATTTTACACTTAGCTGCAGGTGGTTTTTAGTGTAGTTAAAATTAAAAAATTTAAAAATAGAAAAACAGATAACCCATCACAAACAATTCAAAGGAATATAGAAAAAGGAAAAACCAAAAAAAATTAAGAAATAGCAAACTAGAAACCAAAATCCAAAGCTAAAACAGTAATGAGCGAAGTTTAGATCGGAATGCAATAACTAAAAAGGTTCATATGCCTGCCACATCGTGTATGATACCAAATTGGTTTACGCTGGTGTATCTACGCATCTTTTTGGTTAAGGGTGGATTTTTTAACTGTGGTTTATTACTTATGTTTTAAACTTTTAAATTTTAGTTGTTCATAAGAGACAGTATGTAAAAGTAAATAGTCGTATATGAGTTTAGCTGATGCAGTTGAACAAAGCACAATTTTTATTACAATCTTTCTGTTAATTTATTTTAAAAAACATATCATTTAAAAATTAATTACTATAAACCATACAAACATAAACTGACCAACCAAAGGCACCCTAAGTTTTCCTTACTTTATTAGGACTATTGAATTTAATTTACTGTGTTCCAAAGATGGCCGTGCCCTGGCCCTTGCCGCTCCGCTCTCCACCTTGCAATCTTTTCTAAAGCTGGCCACTAGGCCGTGCCGGACCGGCACGGCACGGGCCCGAGCTCGGTACGGCCCATTTAGGCATGGCCCGTTAAGGCCCGTGTAATAAATGAGTCGTGCCGTCGTTGTTTGCGCCGCATGCAAGCCAGTATGGCGATCTTGTTAGTGTCGGCAAAACGCAGTTAAGGAAGAAAAATTGTAGAAAAATAAGAAAAATTGTAAAAAAAATTGTAGAAAATTCAGAAAAAAATTCAAAAAAATATAGAAAATTATAGACATTGTTAATCATAAAAATAAATATTTGCAATGACATAATGAGCTTTATTAACTTATTAAATTAATTATAAAAACAAATATTTACAATTATATAGAAAATTATAGGCGCGTCGTGCCGTGTCGCGTCTTGACTGCAAGCGGCGCGCGGCCGATGGCTAAACGTGCGCGCCGTCGTCGCCCGCCGCAGCCGCACCTCGCCCAGCACGCCCATCCGACATGCCGTGCCAGCCCGACCCGTTTACGGGTCATGCACGTGCCGTCGTGAGCCGGGCCTACAGTGCCGATCCGTGGTGTGACCCGTTTAGACCCAACCCATTTGACCACCTTTAATCTTTTCTTGCTTTTCCTTCCATCGGCCAGCAGCAGCAGTGTGCTGCCGTGGAGGTGCGGCTAGCTACTCTTAACAATGCACTCGCGCACGGCCAATAGAACTCCGAACTCTGCCTCCCGGCCGGCCATCTCCGCGTGCCGGGATCTTCTTGTCGGATCTTCTTTCGTCATGACGGTAGAAAAGCGAAGACTGGAGGATGTGAAACTTCAGGCAGTTTCAGACTCGGTTGATTAGCCGAAGAAGTGATTAGTTCAGTGCAAGCGTTTTGCTTGAGCGGAACGGCGGGAGAGTTGGGCCGTCCATACCGTGGCACGGTTGCACGGCACACCGAGAGGTGCCGCATCCAATCCCCCCACCGAACAGCACCAATCAATCCCACGCAATTAATAATTCCGAGCATATCGCTCTCACTCATCCGCCCCACTCCGCGGCGTCTCTGCCCTTTCCACGCACACTGCACTCTATTTATTAGACCACCACCGCCGCGTCGTATCGTACGTACATCGCCACCACCTGGACCTCGACTCCATCCATGGCCGCCGCCGCCGCCTCCCTTCGGTTCCTCCCCTTACTGATACTGCTGCTACTACCGTTGCTCGCCGCCGCCGCCTCCAGTGTGACGTACGACCACCGCTCCCTCATCATCTCCGGCCGTCGCCGCCTCCTCATCTCCACCTCCATCCACTACCCCCGCAGCGTCCCCGCGGTACGCCGCCACTGCACCCACCCACCGGGCGCGCGCGCACAATGTACCAGTACTAACCCTGCAGCACGTGCTCGCAGATGTGGCCCAAGCTGGTGGCCGAGGCCAAGGACGGCGGCGCCGACTGCGTCGAGACCTACGTGTTCTGGAACGGCCACGAAATCGCCCCCGGCCAGGTCCGGGCCGTGTCTCCAAATTGTGTTCTGCATTTAGCCTGTTCCGTAATAAACGTGGGTTTTTATGTGCGGTTGGTGAATGAACTGGATTGCAGTACTACTTCGAGGACCGGTTCGACTTGGTGCGATTCGCGAGGGTTGTCAAGGACGCCGGGCTGTACATGATCCTGCGCATCGGGCCGTTCGTCGCTGCCGAGTGGAACTTCGGGTCCGCTTCCTTCGGCTTGCTGCTACAGTGTTGCGATTGTTTGTAGTTCTGCAAAATTACGGTGATTTGATTTCTCTGGTGGTTCAGGGGCGTGCCGGTGTGGCTGCATTACGTGCCGGGGACGGTGTTCCGGACGAACAACGAGCCGTTCAAGGTGAGGGCAGGCGGGCCTCTGAATTTTAGGGCGTCTCGTGGGAAGTTTGCGAGTTTGGTGATAATTGTAGTGATTTTTTAATGCAGTCTCATATGAAGAGCTTCACGACCTACGTCGTGGATATGATGAAGAAAGAACGGTTCTTCGCTTCACAGGGCGGGCACATCATCCTAGCTCAGGTCGTTATGCTTGTTATACAAGCTTTGAGATTGATGTTCCTCACAATCGACAAGCTTACTTCAAGCTGAATTGGTGCATTACAGATTGAAAATGAGTACGGATATTATGAACAAGTGTATGGAACTGGCGGTAAGCAATATGCAATGTGGGCAGCTAATATGGCTCTGGCTCAGCACACTGGTGTCCCTTGGATCATGTGCCAGCAGAATGATGCTCCTGATCCTGTGGTTAGTTTCTGATATCCGATGCCTTTTGTTCTATGGAACAATTAAAGCATGAATCACTTCATCGAACATACTATCACTCTAATTGCAATGTATGGTACATAATTCTTTGATAGACCAGCACAACTGCAATATTTCTTTGCTACCAATGTGTTTGATGACTTGCTTCTGGAATTGTTTGTTCAAATTAAGAGCCATCATGATAGGAAAAAAATGAACGGAGGATAATTCGTAGTACTTGAGTTTGTAACTTTGCCATTAGTGACATAGAACTTCTGTGACTCTCAGATCTACAAGTGTCCACTTCCACAACTATTTTCTTCATGGTTATGTGATTAGCAGCATCTTGGCATCTATTCAAGCATGCACTTGATACTAATGTGAGAGCAGATGCAGTACAAGTTTATTTTGGAGGATCCACTCACTCATGCAATTTGATATTTGCAGATAAACACTTGCAATTCATTCTATTGTGATCCCTTCAAGCCAAACTTGCCAACCAAACCAAAAATTTGGACAGAGAATTGGCCAGGATGGTAATGCAAGAGCAACAGATTCATTTAGTACTTCTCATGTTGTACATTATTTTTCTTCATCTTGTTTATTCTCGAAGTGAAGTTAAATGATCTGCTGCTTCTTGTTTCTTTCAATTTTTTGTTTAGGTTCCAGACTTTTGGTGAAAGTAATCCCCACAGACCCCCTGAAGATGTTTCATTTGCTGTTGCACGCTTTTTTGCGAAAGGTGGCAGTGTTCAGAATTACTATGTGGTATTGCCTTTGCACAATTCATATTCTAACTTGACAAAGAATTGCACATATCATATTCTAACTTGACTAAGACAGCCAGATGTATTTGCTGTTAATTACAGTCAAGCATCTGACATCATATTTAATCAGTGAGAGTATCTGATGAAAGTTTCATTTTACTGAAAGTTGATCAAGTTTTCATTATCATTTTGAAGTACCATGGTGGAACAAACTTTGGTCGCACTGCTGGAGGACCATTCATTACAACTAGCTATGACTATGATGCACCAATTGATGAATACGGTTTGGCTCTATTGCTCTTATGGATCCCATCAATAATATTAAGCCTATAACCATCTTAATATTGTTAATTGATTTGAAATCAGGTCTTAAGAGACTTCCAAAATGGGCACATCTGAGGGAGCTTCACAAATCTATAAAATTGTGTGAGCATAGTCTGCTTTATGGCAACTCAACGTTTCTTTCTCTAGGGCCTCGTCAGGAGGTAAGCTTTATTGTCTTCTATCGGGTATTGGGCTAACTTGTGACCTAACGCTGTATCATTCCAATTATGTCTGATATGCTTACCTACCTACACAAACTCGGCTCTTTCTAACTTAAAAATTTTTAGTTGTGTATTATACCTGTGTATTTTCCCTGTTGTATAAGGGGTTATCTGCATATATGCTATACCTATACGTATATATATACTGGCCCATTGGCCTCATGATAAATACAAGCGCTATTCATAACATGGTATCAGAGCATGCCTAGGGTTAGGGGTTTTTTCATCGGGAGCCGCCTCTGCTGGTTCGTCCTCTCCAGCCTCTGGGTCCTCTTTGCTACTTTATTAGAATTGAGGTTATTTTTACTCCTGATGGCCTCTATCTGTTCTAAGAAAAGTATATCCAGAATTTTCTTGATTGTACATCTTACTGATCAGCGCACAGCTGAGACTCCCATGGACCTGAATGTTCATCTTTGTCCTACTAATGGTGAGTCTCTTATTGATCTTACTAGCTATTGTCATCTTATTGAGAGCCTTGTTTATCTTGGTGTCACTCGTTCTGACATTTCATATTTTGTGCATATCTTGAATCAATTTGCTTCTGCTCACTCATCTCTACTATAATTATCTTCGTATTCTATGATACCTACGTGGAACTATCTCTCGTTGACTATTTTTCCCTCACTTCAGCTCTTTACAGCTATAGGCATATTATGATGCTACCTGGGCTAGTGATCCCTCTGATCGCTGGTCTCTCTCTATTTATTGTGTTTTTCTTAGTGATTCTCTCATTACTTGGAAGACTAAGAAGCAGATAGTAGTTTCTTATTCGAGTACTGAGTCTGAGTTGTAAGCTATGGCTTTGTTGACTGCGGAGATTTCTTGGCTACGGTGGTTACTTGAGGATTTTGGTGTTTCTGTTTCTGCATTGACTCTTCTTGTGTCTGACAGTACATGTACTATTAGCATTGCTAAAGATCTGGTAAAGCATGTTGGTGTTGATGCTTCCTACATGCGGACACAAGTGTAGGATCAGATTATTACTCTTCAGTATGTGTCTTTATTGTTTTAGTTGACAGACTTCTTCACAAATACACAGACCAGAGTCCAGCATAACTTCTATATCTCTAAACTTCATGTTGTTGATTCACCATAAATTTGAGAGGGGTGTTAGATATGTATTATACATATATATTTTCCCTGTTGTATAAGGGATTATCTGCATATATGCTATACTTGTATGTGTATATATACTGGCCTATTGGTCTCATGATGAATACAAGTGCTATTCATAATAAAAATAACTAAAACCCATCTCTGTTGTAAACATCACCTGATAAATGCTGCTTTATTATATCACTGTGAATCGACCTTGACCTGTGTGTTACTGCCTTACTGCACATCACCATTCCTTTTTTCAAAAAAAAATCCACATCTTCATCCCCCTGCTGAATTAATCTTTTCTTCTATTGACTTATGACATTACTAGTGTCAATTTTTGCTTGCAGGCTGATGTTTACACTGATCACTCAGGAGGATGTGTTGCTTTCCTGGCTAACATTGATTCAGAAAAGGACAAAGTTGTCACTTTCCGAAACAGACAATATGATCTTCCTGCTTGGTCAGTTAGCATCCTACCTGACTGCAAGAATGTGGTGTTCAACACTGCAAAGGTATTCAATTTCTGTTTAATTAGCCGATTGGCCCGCGCAATTGTGTGTTGTAGTGTGGTATAGTATAGCGTATATAGTTTTCTTTGCACAATTCAAAATGTAGAAGTTCCTATATCGCAAACAAAATATATTTGGGATATTTGATTTCATATGCAATTAGTGCAAGTTAATTTGAGATCTCCCCCCCTATGTGAAAGAGAGTATTGGGAGGTGGGCCCTTCCAGCAAATTTGCACATGCTCAACCTTTGAATTATAGGTGGTGCTACTTATCTTTTTAATTTTTTTGAATTAATATATCTCTAGGCCAACTATCAAATCTATGCCTTTAAATTTAGGGTTAACCAAATTAAGGGCTATATATTTTTCCTTCATTTGTGAGAATTATTTCGAATTCTTATAGCAAGCCAACCGTCAAATATAAGCCTTGGAAATTAGGGTCCACCAAATTAAGGCTGAAATTTTTTTGTGAGAACTTCTAGCGTATTTTTCTTGGCTGCTGAAAATCACTTGTCATCAGCTTTTATTATGTAATAGATGGTTTTCAGAATAGAAACGTGTTCAACCTTGGCAATGAAATGGATAACACCCTTGTCAGGGAAAGAAACAAAGAATGACAGAAGAATTGGGAGCACAAATATATAGCCAATATCAGATTATTTGATGCTTAATCTGAGTTAATTGAAAAACACTATATTTGGCGCATTACTTATTTTTTAAATACTACTTTGGTTCCTGATGATTGGTCATCTTTAGGTGCGATCTCAAACTTTGATGGTGGACATGGTTTCAGAAATATTGCAATCATCAAAACCTGGTCGGTGGAGAATTTTTAGAGAGAAAATTGGGATTTGGGGTAAAAGTGACTTTGTCCGAAATGGATTTGTAGACCATATCAATACAACAAAAGATTCTACTGACTACCTATGGTATATAACAAGGTTTGTCTACTGCAGGCTGTTTCATATATGCTTATTGTATAGTGAATGAATATGAAGGTATCAACTAAAGCGGAGAGACCTTAGTATTATTCATGTTTTAAATTGTATTTTGCTCTGTACCATCCTGTGCAGTTCAAGTACTTTATGTGACCTTAGTTCTTTTAAATGGAATTTGCAGTTTTAATGTAGATGGAAGTTACTCCTCAAATGGAAACCATCCAGTTCTTAATATTGGCTCCAAAGGTCATGCTGTTCACGCTTTCCTGAATAATGAGCTTATAGGTCTGTTCTTTTTTACTTTATGCTGAGAATTACCATGCAATGTAATATCTTTGAGTAGATGTTTGCTGGGATGTTTCACAGTTCCAATTCAGCCTAAACAAATCTTCTGAATATCAATTTCTTTCTATGTAGTCAAATATATCCTTGAAGTAGAGCGCTTGTTTCTACCAGCATCATTGTGATATATTGTTCAAATGCTTGCTGAATCATACATCTTCAACAGCGCATCTTATTCTTGGATAGTTGTGTTAGATTTGTATTATAGATGTGTATTTACTCTGTTGTGTGAGGGGTTTTCTGCATATATGATATATATGTATGTGTATATATATTGGCACATTGACCTCATGATGAATATAAACAGTGTTTATAACATGGTATCAGAGCAATACCTCGAGTTTCGTCACTAGTTTGTCTCTGCAGCCGCCACCGCCACCCGGATCCTTTGCGTCTTTCTCTGTTGCCGGATTCTCTTCGCTGCCGCCCTCTCATCTGACCGCTGACGCCAACCTCTCCACACCAAAATCGTCTCCAGTCGCCCGCTGCCCGCTCATCTGCTCACTGATAGCCGACGCCGACGCTGGCTTTTGCTACGCCGGCCGATGTCAACCTCTGCTCCGGTGTTGCTCATCACCAGCTTGGCTGACCGTTGATGCCAACTACCGAAGCTGGTCTCTTCTACGGCCGCCTGGAGGGCCCAATTGGGTCTGCCAGCTTGACGCCATCTGGAGACGCCGACACGAGCAGACTCGAGGCCACCGCCTCCGACGGCCGTCTCGATCTCACTACTGCCTCCTCTTCTTCTGGCACTGTCAATTTCGCCTCTTCTGGCGTGATTAGATAAGGAAATCAAGATTCGGTTTCTTTAATTGTTTCTATTTAAAAAAGGGGGAAAAAAGAAAAAAAGAAGGAAAAAAATATCATCTTCTTCATGCACCGTATCTGTTCCTCGCTACCCAATGATATTTGATGGTTTCAATTATTGGGACTGATTTCAGCACATGCGTCTCCATATGTGTGGTCAGTGTCTTTGGGAGTTTCTCACCGGCGAGTTGCCTTGTCACCTCGCATTACTGCACTTGTTGAGCTTATGCTCCTGAATAATGCTTCCGAAGATGCTGGATTGGAGACTTTCCAGACTTGATATGTTGCCTACAAGACATGTATCGATGAGGATGCTCGTGTCTCTACTATTCTGGTTGTTAGCATAGATGTGCATCTCACTGGTGATGCTGTTGGCTTGGCTTCCGCATAGGTGATGTGGGTGCATCTGCGCAACCGCTATGAGCCATCTGGTAATTTCTTGTGCTTTGTTGTTGTGCGTTAGGAGCAGTCGCTGTAGCAGGGAGATGCTATTGTGGGCGAGTTCTATGCCTAGCTGTCCTTGAGCATACTGGCACATGGGATTTTGTTCCTCTTCCTGCGCGTGTCACTCTTATCATGTGCAAGTGAGTCTATAAGGTTAAGATCCATTCTGATGGTTCTCTTAAGCGTTACAAGGCTCGTCTTATGGTATGAGGTTTTCAGCAGGAACATGGTCGTGATTATGATGAGAGTTTTGCTCCTGTGGCTTACATAACCACTGTTTGCATTCTTCCTATTGTGGCATCTGTTTGGGCATGGTCCATCTGTTAGCTTGATGTCAAGAATGTCTTTTTCAACAGTAAGTTGTGTGAGAAGGTTTATATGCAGCCACCACTGGGATATTCTGTTTCTAATGGTATGGTTTGTCACCTTCGTCGATCTCTTTACGATCTCAAGCAAGTTTCTCGTACTTGGTTTGATCGTTTCTCTTTTGATGTCGCTGTAACTAGTTTCTCTGCTAGTACTCATGATCTTACTCTCTTTATTCACACTTCGTCTCGTGGTCGGACGTTTCTCCTTTTATATGTTAATGATATGAGATGATTCTTAGTACATCACTTTTGTCAAGAAGCGTCTTAGTAAGTAGTTTCTTATGTCTGATTTGGGCCTTCTTCGCTACTTTCTTGAGATTAAGATTATTTCTACGTTTGATGGTTTCTATCTGTCCTAATAAAAATATATCCAATATATTCTTGACCATGCTTCTCATACTGATAAGCGCATAGCTGAAACTTCCATAGAGCTTATTGTTCATTTTTGGCCCAATGGTGGTGAGTCTTTTACTGATTCTACTCACTATCGTCATCTTGTTCGGAGTCTTGTTTACCTTGGTGTCATTCGACCTGATATTTCATACATTGTACATATCTTGAGTCAGTTTGTTTCTACTCCTACTCAGCTCCACTATAATCATATTCTTCGTGTTCTACGATATCTTCGTGGAACCATCTATTGCGTCTCTTTTTCCCTCGCTCCAGCTCTTTACTGCTCTAGGCATATTCTGATGCCACTTGGGCTAGTGATCACTCTGGTTGTTGGTCTCTTTGTCTATTGTATTTTTCTTGGTGGTTTTCTCATCACTTGGAAGACTAAAAAACAGACAATTGTTTCTCGTTCGAGTGCTGAAGCTGAGTTGCGAGTTATGACTTTGTTGACTGCGGAGGTTATTTGACTACGGTAGTTACTTGAGGATTTGGTATTTTATTTCTGTATTGACTCCTCTTTTGTCTGACAGTATAGGTGCTATTAGCATTGCTAAAGATTTAATGAAGCATGAGCTTACCAAACATATTAGTGTTAATGCTTTCTATATACGGACACAAGTACAGGATCAAGTTATTACTTTTCAGTATGTGCCTTCAGAGTTTTAGTTAACAGACTTCTTCACAAAGTCACAAACCAGAACCCAGCACAGCTTCTATCTCTCCAAACTTCATGTTGTTAATCTACCATAAGTTTGGAGGTGTTAGATATGTATTTACCTTATTGTATAACGGTTTTTTTTACATATATGCCATACCTATATGTGTGTGTATATTTGGCTCATTGGTCTCATGATGAATACAAGCGGTGTTCATAACAACTTGTTCTTACAGCGTACCAGTTTACACTCTTTAAATTATTGAGTCCTCTCTGTCATTGCACTTACCATTTGTAAATCTCTGTCTCTCTCTATCAGGCAGTGCATACGGTAATGGTTCAAAATCAAGTTTCGATTTGGAAATGCCCATCAATTTGAGGTCTGGGAAGAATGAACTTGCCCTACTTAGTATGACTGTTGGTTTGCAAGTAAGTATTTACTGAAGTGATTAACTTTGCATTATCTCTATGAAGTTCTTTACACACCCATTGCAATTTTATGTGTATACATACAAATGGCATCTACAGTTCTGTATACTTTTGACAAAAGGAGAAACTTCTTCCTGTTAAGCCAGCCTTTTTTAGCTTCAAGTTAAAACTGCTGGAATTATCTGATTGATGAGAACTTTATGTGCTTCCTAAGACTGCAGGGCCCTTCTATGAATGGGTAGGAGCGGGCCTTACAAGTGTGAACATCTCTGGAATGAAAAATGGAACCATAGACTTGTCTTCAAATAATTGGGCGTACAAGGTACTCTCATCAAGATTCTATAAATTGTTCATAGAAAATTCTATTGATGACTCAATATGGAAGTGCATAATGAAAAAGTACTACTTTCCTGTATATGTAGCTACCTATATGATTCGACCCTCTTGATTTACAAAGTACCAGGGTTCGTTTCTTCTGCTGATATATCCAGAATTTGAGATAATTGAGATAAATGTTTATATGTGGTTTTTTTACGTATTTGTGGGTAGATTGGATTGGAAGGGGAATATTATAGTTTGTTCAAGCCTGATCAGGGAAATAACCAAAGGTGGATACCACAATCTGAGCCACCAAAAAATCAACCTTTGACATGGTACAAGGTACCATTCTTCAATCTTTGTTCTCCAGATGAATTTTTCACGTCCTGCTACTTGTACTAATCCAACACACTTCTAGGTAAATGTTGATGTTCCACAAGGCGATGACCCTGTTGGGATAGACATGCAATCTATGGGGAAAGGCCTGGCTTGGTTGAATGGAAATGCCATAGGGAGGTATTGGTCCAGGACTAGTTCTACTGATGACAGGTGCACTCCCAACTGTAACTATAGAGGAGCATTTTCTCCGGACAAGTGCAGGACAGGATGTGGACAGCCAACTCAAAGATGGTAATGCAACAATATTTGACACAACTCACAATCCTAATTATGTCATTATTCTCCTGTGTTTCACATTCTGTTTTACTTTTGGTCAAGGTACCATGTCCCACGATCATGGTTTCACCCATCAGGGAACACCCTTGTGATTTTTGAGGAGAAGGGCGGAGATCCCACGAATATCGCATTCTCAAGAAGAGTTGTGACAAGTGTGTGCTCTTTTGTGTCAGAGAACTATCCTTCCATCGATTTGGAGTCCTGGGATAAAAGTATCTCAAACGATGGCGGAGACGCAGCAAAAGTACAGTTGTCTTGCCCCAAGGGTAAAAATATCTCGTCAGTTAAGTTTGCGAGCTTTGGAAACCCCAGTGGAACTTGCAGATCCTACCAACAAGGAAGCTGTCACCATCCAAACTCTCTATCTGTTGTTGAGAAGGTAACATTTGCAGTTCTTGACCAAAAAAAATGCACATGAATCTAATCTTATAAGTCAAAATTTGAGAACCATCAATTCTGACTTTTTGGGTTGTGTTGATGCATGTGGATTTGGACCAGTGCACATGAATTTAATCTTGGAATTCGAGTACTGTCAGTTCTGATTTTGCAGTGTTAGTGGCACTGCAATTGGAATTAGATTATGCTTTACAGTTCCATACCTGAATCGGCATTTAGGAGGTTTAACTCTCCATTTCAAAGGAACCATGAGTTCCCTATGAGTTGTGTAATCACTATTTCTGGGCTATAATTATATAGAGATCTAGATATTGTCGACCATATCAAACTACATTTTTCCTGAACAGATCTTTCCTTTGTTCTTGGCAGGCTTGTCTCAACGTCAATAGTTGTACGGTATCCCTGTCAGAGAAGGGATTTGGAAACGACTTATGCCCTGGAGTCACCAAAACACTTGCCATTGAAGCAGACTGTTCTTAGTGAGTTTGACTCAGCTAAGTGTTCCACCGCTACAAATTGCTCATCAAAAATCTGATTTCAAGCTTGTAATGCTTGTTACAGTAGCATACTATATCAACCTGGAAGTGAAAGTTCACCTAGATTTAGGTTACGACTTGTCGTGAGCATGGTATTATTGGCCTTTGTTTCGTTGATTTTTCTTGGTGGAAGTGAGTCCGGTAACGATTGAGGATACTGACCATCTGGGCAAGCAAGGGCATTGCATATCAGGCTTATCATGAGCAACGATTAAGAACCACAAACTACCGTAACGCATGAAGCTATCCAGAATTGGCATGTCTTCCTCTGTTATAGTAGATATCAGATCGCAATAGAAAAAAGCTCATGCATGGCTCTCTTCAATCTTCATGTTGTGTCGCGTCCTGAATGAACTTTCTAGATTGGAGCAATGAACTTTGGTGTAGTGAGCAATGATTCAAGTCTATGCATAAACGCACAGATGGTTAATCTTTCTTCCAGATTGGGAGACATAAAGCTTATCATGGTGAGGAACTGCAGAGGGAGTGTGAGAGACCTCTAGCTTAAGGCCATGTTTGCCGTGGCTTCTAGCTTGCCTATTTAGATCTGTTTCGTGCTCTACGGTAGGGATGTAAATGGGGTGGGGGTCGCACGGGAAGCCTCCGCGGCACTACCCCGCCCCCTGTGAACCGGCCCCCCGCCCCGCCCCATTAAGCTTCGCGGGGGCAGAAGGCCCCCTGGACCCGACCCCTATGGGATCCTCGCGGGGCATAAAAAAAGATTAGATTTATTTTTTAAAAATAATAATTTAAATTTATTTATTAATTTATAATTAGTTAAGCATATTTTTTAAAAAATATAGTTTCAAAATATGTATTCTAACATATAAATTCCAATTTTAGTCTAAATATATAACAAAAGAATACAATTTCTTATATTAAAAAAATTATAATATATTATTAAATATATTTATTTTATTTTTATCGGATCCCCGTGGGGCGAGGATGACCCCGTTTCCGCTCCGTTCCCCCGCGGGGGGATATTAGCCCTCAGCCCCGCCTTCCATAGGGAAATTCCTCACGGGGCTTTGCCCCTGCGAGGGGAATTGCCACCCCTACTCTACCGACGTTGGAGTACGCATGTTACATTTCCAATTAGCCCATAAACTGACTACTCTTAGATCGCAGTTTTTATGGGCTTCAACGATATGACTATCTACTTGTTGTGAAGAAGGAAATTTGTGATAGGAGACGTTGGGAGTACATGTAGCATTGGATGCGAGTTTGATGTTGCTGTCAATTTTGAAAGCACAAATACCGGTTTGAGACACTTCGAAGTTCGATACCATGCACGTACTCTCCCGTTCTCAAATACTTTTTCACCGAATCAAGCACACCTAGGTAATCATATTTTGGGTAAAATATGACCAAAATGTCCTCTAATTTTTGGTATAACGATATCAAGTATTCGACAACGGAGTGAGTAATGCGTTTTTTCAAAAAGAGAGAGAGAGAGAGAGAGAGAACGGAGTAATTAAACCGTTGCTCTCAAGCGCAATTCACACTGTACATTTTCATCACTGTTCCCTTTCTAATTGAGCCGTTGCTCTCTTGGGTGTTCTTCGTTGACTCCTTGACAGTACATCACAAGTAGGCGACATCTCAGCGAACAAAATCATTTCTCCCAACTCTGGCCTGTTGCATGGCGTTGAATGGGGCTTCAAATATTGAAGACCATATGTGCTTTTGTTCGTTCATGGGCTTCCCCTCTGACACGTATTCTGTATACATGGGATTTAGCTCCAAAGCATCTGATGAAAACTTTCAGACTCTTTCTCAACAAATAGAAAAACATCTCATACAACTTTTCGTATTCTTTTCCAGCAAAGTCTGTTAGGAGAACCAGAATTTTTGCCACAGCATCCGGGTTGTTGCAATAGATTGTCTGCATTTGGAGACTTGTCAAATAAGCCTTAAAAGTGTATTTGTGGAGACTAACCAACAACTTGTTGAGTTGTTGTAGCTAAGATTATTCAGGCTGTTTAACTGCCCATCTATTTCTTAACTTCATACATGGAGCAGTATTATGAGATGACAGACCAAGTGTGTTTTGTAAACCATGACTGTAGCCTACATTGGAACAACCAGGATAGATAGGCAGGCCCAGCAATTTCTTTGCTCTGAGCGATATTAGGAGATAATGCAAACCAAGCGTGCTGTGTGCATATTATAACAGTAGTCAGTATTGGATGATTCGGCATACATGTGCTCGGCCCAGAACATGATTGCTCTCTGGCCTCTGCTACAAGCCTGAAGCCTCTCATCTGAAGACTGACGCAAGATAAGCGCCACCCCCGCCGCGGCAACAAGAAAGTGATACTTTTGACAGTCACATCCTATCAGGGTATCATCAGTAGAACTTTCATGTTTTTGTTAATTGTGCATAACTTCAATCAACCGTTCCTGTAGTCATTAGGACCAATCAGAGCTTTTTCAGAATGCTCTTCTGGCTGAATATATACAATTTTGTTTTAATTTATAGTGGTTCTACATAATTTGGAGGATCTAGGCGGAATGGCAGTTAGATATCTTTCCCCATCTGCCGACAATTTAGTGACGGAAATCTCCGCTATTATAATGTCGTGTACTGATGTTGCATCAGGTCGTTTCACCGGTTTTTCAACAAAGACATGAAGAAAAACCAAATCAAGAAAACGAAAGAAAGAAACGATTCCAATAACAGCTGCACCGTTCAGTTACCTTGGAGCTGATGGATGTATCCAATTTTGGACGCCAGGAGAGTGCGTGCCGAACTGTCATCACATTGCTCTAATCCTATTAGTTTGCAGAAATGACGTAACGGAGAATCTAATCATGCTCTCCTCCTAGCTCCCGACCTGCAATATAATTGTCAAGTGACACTATTCTAAGCAGCCTTTACTACAGGACTATACAGCCAGGGATGACTTTATCGGCCAATATTTTCCGATTTTCGGCGAAAACCGGTTTTACCGGCCAACACCGATTAATTTACAAACCGGCCCCAAAACCTTTGGCCTAATTTGAAAACAAAAGCAGCCCAAACTGGCCCACTCCACGCTCCGTTCCGTTCGCCCAAACTGGCCGAAACTGACAAAGTCTTCAATCTCACTCCTCGCTCCGTTCTCCCCTCTCCTCCTCCCGACGCAGCCGGACCCACGCGCCATGAAGGTCCATCTGGCCCCGTGGAAGCGCACTATCGCCGTGCAGCGCTGCGCCGCCGCGGCCGACGGCGGTGGGAAGAAGCTACGGTGCCTCCCGCACATCTTCACCAAGGTGCTCGAGCTCCCCTTCGCCGCTGACGCCGACGTCGCCGTAGAGGAGGATGCTGCGGCGCTCCGCTTCGTCGCCGCCACAGACGGCTTCTCCCCCGCCGGCGCCCACGCCCACGCCGTCGAGATCCACCCCGGCGTCCTGTCTCCGCGACGACGGCACCACCTCGTTCGAGCTCGACCGGATGAAGTAAAACAAATCGACAAGAGACCGGAGATAGGTGAGGGTGACAGCCAAATGTGTATCCATTCTCATGCACAAATAAATGTATGTGTTGTCAACTGTGTTTGATTTTTTGTCCGATTTTTCTATAAATTTCAGCCGATTTTCGGCGATAATCGGCCGGTTTACATTTGAAATTCAAATTTCATTTGAAATTTTTGGCCCAAAATTCTCCGAAAAAAACCAAAAATCGCTCTTTTCGGTCTTACCGGTCCCCTCCGATAAAATTTCAAAACCGATAATCTTAACCCTATATACAGCAGCTTCCAGTAGGAGAGCAAAGGACAAGATGAAGGTGTCGAATTGTAAGAGCTTTCTCATTCCTAAAACTAGCTTATAAGATAAGAAATTTCTCCACTTTGAAGTTAGTTCACTTACCCTTCTACAATCAATATGAGACTATTCTAACAATTTTTCCCTTCACACATTGATTTCCTTAGCCATTCACCGCTCCCTTCATTATACATCGACAGTCCTTCAGAGTCACGGCCCATCGAGCACATACACTAATGTCCATTGGGCTAGAGATTTTAGAATCAGACTCTGATACCAATTATTGTTAAATCATAAGTGTCTTCTCATCTTCAAAAGCTAGCTTATCAGGTGAGGGACCTCCACTGTTAAGTTAGCTCACTTGGCCTTCTACAACTAATGTAAAACTACTCCAACACAAGAACATCAATTACGGAGGCATATTTTAATTTTCTATTAGCAAAAGGCTAAAAAAGCAAAAGGGAGATGACAATACCACACACCCAACTTAGTAGATAGGCTCCAAGAACTTGTAAACTGCAAAGAACTGGAGCAAGGAAAGAAAATGCGACGAGTGATGATCCTGCGAAGATATCATAGAACATGAAGAAAGTGATTGTAGTGGAGCTGAGCAGGAGCAGAGATGAACTGACTCAGGATGTGATTTGGGTGAGAGATGTTAGGGCGAGTGATGCCAACGTAGACAAGGCTGCCAACAAGATGGTGGTAACGAGTGGGATCCTTAAAAGACTCACCTTCGGTAAGTCGAAGGTGAGCACCAAGCTCCATAGAAGTATCTACCATATGCTGATCAGTAAGACAAGCTCGAGTAAGGATGTTCTGAATGTAACACTCTTGAGAGAGATAGTAGCCCTTGGACATAGAAGTGATCTCAATCCTAAGAAAGTAACGAACAGGACCCAAATAAGACATCAAGAGCTACTCACTAGGATGCTCCTTCACAAAGAAAATAACTGAGAGTCATCATAAATAAGATCATTTCATCCACATACAGAAGGAGCGTCTGGCCCCGAGAAGAGGTGTGGACAAAGAGGACAGTCATGATCACTAGCAGAGAAGCCGGTAGCAGTGACAATAGAAGAGAAGCGGTCAAACTAAGTACAAGGGGCTTGTTTGAGCCCATAGAAAGAGCGACGAAGGCGACAAACTGTACCATCAGGGACAGAATACCCAGGGGCGACTGCATGTAGACCTCCTCACGTAGTTCACCGTTGAAAAATGCATTCGTAACGTCCAACTGAGATATGGGCCACTGTCGAGATAGAGGCCACAACAAGTAGAGTGCGGACTGTGGTCATATGAGCAATAGGAGCGAAAGTCTCATTATAACCACGACCATGCTCCTGCTAAAAAACCACACGCTACAAGATGAGTCTTATAGCACTCAAAAGGACCATTCGAGCAGGTTTTGATCTTATACACCCACTTACATGTGATAGAGGTGACATGCGTAGGTAGGGGCACAAGATCCTAAGTGCTAGTACGCTCCAATGCAGACGTCACGAGCTGCCACTCAGGGTGAGAGGAGCCTCGTGGTTAAGAGCCTATTAAAGAATTAATGCATGCCCTTAAGGAAAAGAAAAGTAATTGATGGGCCTATTCTTTTAGGCTTCGGCTCATGGCTGCAATTTGTAACTTTTGGCTATTTATAACACCTTAGGGTCCAAACCGGCTTAGACCTAACCCCATTATGGATAAGCTATGCACACGTAACAACCTGCTTGTGCTTTCGTCCTCGCTTCACGCAAAATGGTAAACCGAATGTTATTATCAATGGTACCTATGAGTTTATATGTTAGTGCTTCTAATACTAAACTAGTAAGGTGGGACTAATGCACACCGTCATATGCACACACACACACATGGGCCTAATTTCACATGGGTCAAGGTGTCATATACACCCCCTCAAAGAATCTGATGTTCTCGTCGGTCCAACATACCCACACTGGGGCAAATGACCAAGACCTCTCCCTCTTGGCACGCGTCCGTACATCCAGTGCTGGTACATATAATATACCATGTGTCTACTTCGAGCCCACACGCGTCATGCATCATATGCCCACACCCCTGACTTGTACGCGCCTGTGTAACTGCGAGAGTCGGTTCTGATACCATTTATAACATCCTAGAGTCCAAACCAGCTTAGACATAACCCCATTATGGATAAACCATGCACACATAACAACTTATTTGCGCTTTCGTCCTCGCTTCACCCAAAGCGGTTAACTGGAGGTTATAACCAATGGTGCCTATGGGTTTATATATTGGTATTTCTAATATTAAACTAGTAAGGTGGGACTAATCCGCATCGTCATGTGCACACACACACATGGCCTAATTTCACATAAATCGAGGTGTCACACTGTTTGTGTGAGAGTATAGAGACATAAATAACTCGCGAGCGGTTTTGATCACTATAAATGAAGTCGCTACAGTGTGTACTACAATTAACTTATAGATACTGTCTTGAAAAGATATTTCATTTGAAAGTTTGTTACTTTAGAAAATCCGAAAGCAGCTTTTAAAAGATGAAAAGAAGAGGACCAATATTCCTCACAACAAATAAAAGAAAAGAAGAAAAGTGATTGATGTATGCTTAACTCTATCTGAGGTTCAAACAGAGTATTTTAGTCTGGTCCGGTGTAAAAGAAGAAAAGTGATTGATGTATGCTTAACTCTATCTGAGGTTCAAACATAGTATTTTAGTCTGGTCCGGTGTCTATCCCAACCTGAAAGAAACGAGTTTTCTTGCAATAAATATTTTTCCTGAAATAAAAATGCTGGGAATATCATTATCAAATACTAGTAGAGTACTAAAAAAGCGAGCAAAAAACAAGTGAAAATGACCAGATCATCCATGAAACAAAATCAAAAATTTCAAAAGGTTTGAGTTTTCCGTTTGATTTTGAATTCTTGTGTTTCCCAGCCCAATTCCTCACCAATCTTAACCCATCCCGACTGGAATTTGCCATCAAGCCGTTTCCCTCATCCATTTCTCGGCACGTACTGTTCCCTGTCCGAAAACAACATCGCCACCTGATTTTTGCCACCGCACCATCTCGTTCCTTCACCCGCTGCTGCCACGCCCCTACCACCATGTCAAAGGTCATACACCTCACCTACAGAGCCTTTGAAAAGCCTTAATTGCTTCCCTGCCCGCGCTTCACGCCGCCCAAGCAATGTCGGCCATTGCTGCCCTGTTTCCCTTCTCACAGTCGATCCCCCTCTCACAGCCGACTTGACACTCCTTTTCAGCTTTTGACCACCGCAACATTATCCCGAGGCCGCTAGTACCTCCCCTCAGCTGACAGAGCCGCGCATCCCCGAGCCTTCCCGATTTCAGTCGCACCTTCTCGCCGCTGTAACCAGGGCATTAGGAGTGCAAACGGTATGGGGTAATCCCGATCGATCCGGTATCGAATTCGGTTAGAACCAAATATGGTAAGGTAATTTAGCATCCGGTACCAAATCCGATCTGTACCGGATAATTGTTACCAGATATGGTAACGAAAACGGTAGAGCTAAAATCCGACCAAATAGCATCAGTAAATGGTAAATCAGATACTATCCAATTGAATATCCGAATAAGTAAGTTAGTACTCTAACTGGTCTAGCCCATTAACTATTATTGACACCAACTGCCAAGATTTTATCGAAGTCATAACCTAATTCTAGAGTCCAACTACTCTAACCAGTTGCCACCAATGCTCCCGGCTTATATTGAACTTGCGTATAAATTTATTAGTTTTTGAACTAATGTATGAATGTATTAGTTTTCGAACTAATGTATGAATTTATTGGTATTCGAACTAATGTATGAATTTATTTGTTTTTGAACTAATATATGAATTTATTTATTTTTGAACTAATGTATGAATTTATCGGTTTTCAAATTTATGTATGAATTTATCATTTATATTGAACTTGTGTTGTATCGGCTATTATACTTAAGTAATCTAGATAAATTTATTGCTAGTTGAAGTTTTGAAGTGATGGTGGTATGGTTCACTGTATATTTCTTTATGTATACACATACTAGCCGTCTATATTATCTGTTTCCGATCAGAAACCGTTATGTATCCGTCCCGATGACACCATATTCGAAACTCCGAATAATCTGAATTCGTATTTGTATTCGGCCTTACCGTATCTGACTTCGAATCCGAAAAAAATATAGGTCAGGATACGATATGAACAATATCCATTCAAATCCGACCCGATTGCACCCCTACAGGGCATAGCACCAAACTGCCTTCTCGCCCTATTTAAAGCCCCGGACACCTCCATTGGAAAATGTGGGCGCCCAATGAGCCCCATCCACTCCCAATTGCCAAGACTCTCAAAGTCGCGCTGGTAATCACTGGAGAACCCAAAGTAAGCCATATCTTCCAAATTTGTGATTTAGCTAATTACTTTTCAATTGCTTTCAGCTGTAGCACGTACAAGCTCCTAGAAACACCCCCAAAGCATAACCATAACCTCTCGAGTCCCCTACTACTCTGGTGACTAGCGCCGCCACTCGGCCAAAGGAGGCCACTGTGGACATCCCAAACCGACAATCCCCTACCCGAGATACCATTCCCCAGAGCCTCCCCTATCCCCCAAGAATACCCTCCAATTGCCCATGTGCCATTCAAATGCGCTGAGAAGAAGAAACCTCACCATCGGTGATCGCTGGATTTCCAGCCACTCCCGACCCCAAAAATGGAACCCCCAGACCTCTAGCAAATTATCCATGGTCTCAAAACCTGTCGCAAATCAATGTAGTGCCACCAGTCGCCTCCGCTCTCCTGCTTTGTTTTCCGTCACTGCGGCAATCGGAGGAGGATGATGATGAACAATGACTTAGCAAGCCAACACAGTAACAAGCCACGCTACTGTAGCTATTGGACCGGGCTTTTTTTTTTACTGTGCGACACTATAGCAACTGGATTCGCATGAATAGTAACCAAACATGGAGTGAATAGTAAAAAACTCGTAATGAATAGTAACCATACACGTTACTGTTCATAAAACCCTAAAATGCACATATATATATATACATCCATTTTGACCGTTTCGAGCCCGTCTACCTATTTCCAAGCTCTGCTTCCTCATACCAGACCTTTATAAACCATAAATCCATTTATTTGAAGTTTTCAAGATTTTATTTCGTTCCTAGCTCATTCCTTCGAGCCAGAATTAAATTATTTCTTGCATTACGATAGCTCACAGCGTCTTAGGCCAGTCTGTTCAAGAAGGAGAAGCTCCAGTTCAACCCCAAGACTTGGAAGAGTACAAAATCATAGAATACATTAATCTACAAGGCAAGTCACATGTTCTTGATCATCTTGAATCTACATTCTTTTAAATATTTATTTATCAGTATTTTTATTATGTTATTTACGCACTGTTATTTCTCATATAATAAATATTTAGAATGACATGATATTAGTTATGTCCTACCATTTGAAAAAGCTCAGTTTAATTTGATGGCCATATTCACCTTGATAATGATAAGTCTTACTATTATTAAGAATACTATTTAAAGAATCATGATAGATTAGGAATTCAACTGTTTTATACTACTAAGAGATACGGTAGTTTGCTAGTAGCATTTTAAAATGGTTCTACGGTAAGGAGATATCATGGGAAGCTACAGGATGGATGGGTTCCATGACCTTATCCTAAGGAGGAGGCTTGGACCGGAAAGGTGGCAGTGTGGATAGGCACTGAAACAAGGGCTTGTGGATGGAAGTTGCCTCAGTGAAAATGTAAGGATTAGAACCATATGCCAAGTAAAGAACATAGTGATCGCTCAACCACAATTATTGATTCATCAAACCTGGTTCAGTAGCTGCTCAAATTCGATTGAACATCTACAAGAAAGAAAGAATGGATGGGGCGTAGTATGAAAACGGTACCATACTTAACGAACGGTAGATCCTCACAAATCGGGCGGGTGTGTTTCGACGTGGCTCGTTGGATACTTGAGTTTGTGTAGGCCAAGATTCTATCGGGTAGAGACTGTATAAAGAATTGAGCAGTGAAAAATATTATTTTCTTAACTCAGTCATGAGGGTTAAGAGATCTTGTGGGTAAAGCTTGGCAACTTTGCAGAGTCATTTACAAGTGGTATTCGAATACGTCGTGCTTCTGGTTAATGAAGCTGTGTTTATTGGGTGAATCCTACAACAAAGCATAAGTAGTTTTGGAAATGGTTTGAAAATGGTAAAGTTTGGTAATTAAGTTGATGAAACCCTAAACTACTTAAGAAGTTTATGTTTTGTTTTTAGACTCAAAGATATCTGTAAATAAAAATACACCCACAAATATCTTAATAAAATCACTATATCCCCAACTCTTGGATATCCTTGCATGTAATTAAATAACATATCTCTATGTGACTTGTTAAGTACGGTTGTTTGTACTCATACTTGCTAAATAATATTAACAGAAAACTTGTGGCAAGAAAATGAAGAAGTCTACGAGGCGACGTGGACGAATTCTATGAGATAGATGAAGTTTGGGATTAGGGTTGTTCTGTGCTCAGGCACGCCCATAGTGTTTCCTTTGTATTGTATTATCTAAGGGCCGCACGCCCTGCTGTAAAACCTATTGTTAAGCCATGCTCCTATAATAAAGTTGACTTTTGCTTTTAAGCTTATGATGGTAAATATGTATACTTATCTTCAGTACCTTATAGTTGAATAGTTCTAGACAGCTACAGAAGAAATACAGAGCCTCCAGAATTGGGGCGTTACAATCCGCAAAATCATTGGATTCTTTATGGTTCAATCAATCATCGGATTCCATCGATCTTGTCTCGACTGTACTGCAAGTTTTTCACCACCGTCGCAAAAAAAAAATGTTATTCTCCAAGCGAAAAAGAAAGAAAAGCTGATCCGATCACTACCAAGAGGGACACTGCACGCATGATTGTCCACTCACTGGTGACATAGCTCAACGATTCGGATCTTCCTTCCCACTGGAGTCTACAGAGTTTCACACCTCCATGGTCTCTTCCGTCATTAACCTTCGTTAGTGTCAAAATCAAGTGTTAATATCGATTTGATCTGGACTTGCAATGGGGTCAAACCAGTCCACGTTTCATGTTTTACTCAGCCGAAATGCTCTAATGGAACCGTTCTTGCTATTGCTACCTCTGTCAAATATAGTCTTTCTGGTATGACTTAATTTGATTTCTGTATGTTTGGTGTGGACATTTGCTCCTCCAGGAGATGAAGCCAGTGACGTGTGAGCTGATAATTCTCCATGGATTTGAATCAAGAAATGCATAACATTGAGTTCTTGGTCATTAATATGGTTCCGATTAGGCAGCGCTGTCGGCCCAAAAAGTGACCCCCCAACTGCAAGCAGTGGTCTTCTTTCTTGGCCCTTCCCTCCCTCTTTTCACGTGAGGCCGTGATTCGTTCCAAGTCAATCACGTCCTATCACCTTGCTGACTTGCTCGGTTGCTCTGTATAGTAAGCTAGGATTTCCTCGCAGTAGTGTGGATCGGGTGAGTGAAAGAAACGCCTCTGGGAGCATTTTACTACGCCCTTGTCGGCATGGCTTCTGAGTTACGGATCCCGATGGTTTTTTTAATGCCGTACTAGATTAAAGCGCATGTTTTTTTAGCTCCGACTTTTAACTGTGATTTATAAATTTTGTGCAGTTTGTGAGAGAGAATACAAAGTAACAAAAACTCATATACGATTTTAACCGATATAAATAAAGTCGATATAGTGTGTACTACAATCAACTTTTAGACTTTATCTTGAAAAAACAATTCGTTTAAAAACTAATTACTATAGAAAAATCAAAAAGCAACTTTTAGAAATCGAGAAGAAGAGGCCCACCGTCACATGTTCAGTTACTACTATTTTTCTAGACTCATCACTTATTCCATTATGTGGAAACTAGCAACTCTCTGTATTCTTGGTGGTTTCAGAATAATCGATGATCTGAAAACCTGCATAAATGAGTCACAACCTAGCCAGTGTATGGTTGGGTTCACACCTGTGATCTTAACCATACACGAGCCTCTACGACTGGGACACTTGAGTTACCCTGACGTTTCCCTCGGTATGATCTTCAAAAACCATACATGAGTCTAAACCGAACCAAGAAGCGTGGCTTGCCCACCGAATCCAATGAAATCTATTAAGAACCATCGCTGACGAGTCCAGTTCAAGTAATTCTTCCTAGACAAGAAAGATAGATCAAAGACAGAATAATGTAAATAATAGATTAAACACATCATTTCTTTATTGTTTTTTTATATACACTTTATAATAAATAGCACTTCTATTTATAGACCCGAATTTTCCAACAAAATCGAGCCAAACTCACCGCGCCGAGACGTGGCGATCGACACGCCGCTGATGACCAACCAACCGCGCGGCCCTGGCCACCCAACGGCCGCACCACCCGCGCGGCCTTCTCCCTCGCGCGCGCACGGTGAATTCCGCCCAAAATACGGCCACACCTGTGCCCACCCGTACGTTACCCCCCTCCCCGAACGGCGCGCGGGCACCGCCCCCACCTTGCCCGACCAGACCGCTCGAGGAGACGGCGACGATTTGATCGGACAAGGCAGGCGAGAACACGCGCGCGACATGTAAATCTTTCTCCGCGCGAGGTGTTTTGAGTCCACTGTGAATCTATAATCACTAGTCAGCTAGCCGTGCAAAGCGTGGCATGTGACAAACATCTTTGGTCACTGCATGGATGATTTGGTTGAAGTTCACGATGATCATGGGCGCTTGTTAATTGGGTTCCATCCTGCGCACATACACCAATCGAGACTCGAGAGGCTGACTAATTTGGTTCTCGATCGAAACGTGAAATCACCATTTGGTTGCTTATATAGTATAGCACGTTTCTGTGGATTGCCGAGACGCGCGAGTCAATTCATCTCATCGAGAGTTGTATTTTTACCTTGCAGCTTGTCTATAGTCTACTAAAAATTTACATCGTTAATTACCACCTTCCTCGCAAAAAAAGAAAAAAAAGAATTACCACCTTGA
This sequence comes from Melocanna baccifera, assembly GCA_036346265.1. Lineage (NCBI taxonomy): Eukaryota > Viridiplantae > Streptophyta > Magnoliopsida > Poales > Poaceae > Melocanna > Melocanna baccifera. The sequence continues at coordinate 42,325,523 of CM070676.1, forward strand.
CTCGAACGTCATCTATACACAGCTGGCTTTTGTTGGTACCCTACGTGCTCATTCAATTCTTGGAACAAAACCGGTCCTTGAGTACGTGGCAATTGCATCTGCAATGAGACGGGTAAGGTGGCGATGAACAGGCACTTGATGAGGCGTTCGTCCATTTTCCCACCCTCCAATCTCCCACTTTGCACATGCGTATGGCCGTGGCGCGCCCGGAAGAATCCAAGGAGAGCATGGCCATTGACCAATTGTAAATGCATCCCAATGCCTCGTTGGAATAGTACACCAATCTATCTAGAATAAATTGGGTTTCTTGGACCAAAGCGACTAAAGAAAAAAAAAATATCGGTGACTCAGCGTGACAGGCTGATAGCAGCAGCACAGTGTGAGGAGCGGCTTGATCTGGATGAATCAGGCGGCCTGTTAAGTAGCGACACAGCACGCACGAGTGGCGCATAGTTATTTGGCCAGTACGGACAATAATTGCTGACCATGCCGTACTTATTCGCCAATCTGCTTGTTTTAGTTACTCCAGTAGTAACTTCACAAGTACCACTGAAGTACTATGCTCCTGATGCTCTGTTGGAAGCAGTAAACCGAGTTTTAAACAACACAATCTCAAAGGAAAAAAGATTTAAACAACACAGATCCGCGGCACACAGTATCCTTCATGGAGCTGATGATTTGGTTTATCATGAATTTGTTATGATGGTGCTCCTAAATGACGAATGACAACTACTTTTCCGTCGTAACGGATGATTTCTTACTGAGACAACCGAGCGGTTCTCCCTTAGAACGCCTTATACTCTTTTCATAGAAAAAAAGGAGCTTTCAAATAGAATGCAAAAAAAACTTTCACTTGGGTTTTGAAAAAAAAGAACTTTCAATTGTGATGAAAAAATTTCGGTTAGAGTCTAAGAACTTTCAATTGGAATTGGTGAGAAATTTTTGAACTTTCAACTGAGTTCTTAGTAGAGTTGATTACATACCTGTTTGAAGCCACTTTTAGAAGTTATTTTTAATTTTTACTACAGTACCTAACTTTTAAGTGAAATATTTTTTTAAAACGGGGTCTACAAGTTAATTATAGTACACATTAAAAACCCAACATCTGTACCATCCAAAATCACAAATAAGTATCTTTCTCTCAATAATCTCTGTCGTAAACAGCTAAAATTTAAAAATTTCAGCCATAAGTCACAACCACTTCAAACAGATACTACTTCACCTTAGATTTTTTTATTGTAATTTCACAATAAATACCTAATAATTCACCCTCGTACAATTGTACCTAATGAAAAGTGTTCTAAATATGACTTACAAACTTGCACAAAGACATAATAATAAAAAACACTACTCTCCTTCCACCAATATTACCACCAATCATCGGAGGAAACCCTCTTTTCTCTTCCATACCTTGCTTCAGAAAGCTAACATATTAGTGCAAACGCAAACGCGAAGCTACAGATCCCACACCATCACATCGTCTTGTCCTACCCTTCCTTACCCTAATAGCTAGTCCTTGTCCATGTCCCATTGCCAATTCACCCCTCTCTCCCTGTCTATTTCTCCACCCCCTCCTCTCTCTGCCACTTAACCACCTTCTCTCTGCAACAAATCCACCACTCGTTTCTTTCTGTTCCTTGTTTCTTGCTTTCCGCTGCGACCGAGCCGCTCCAATGGGGAACCCACCAGAGCTGTACCACCGGATCCTGAACATCCCCAGGGAGACCTCGCCGCAGGAAATCCGCGCCGCGTACAAGATTCTCGTCAAGAAATGGCACCCCGACAAGCACCCGCCGTCCTCCAAGCCCGAGGCGGAGGCGCGCTTCAAGGCCATCACGGAGGCCTACGAGGTGAGTGCGATAGCCCCTTTCGCGGGCACCAGCGTGCGTTGCTGTGAATTGCAATGTGTCGTGATGTTGTTCTCTCGCGTGGGCTTCTTGCGCAGGCGCTCCTGGACCAGCAGGAGAACAGGGCGGTGTTCGAGGTGTGCAACGACGGCCGGGCAGGCGAGAGGGCCGGGGAGGTCGGCGGCGGGGTGCGCATGGAGAGGACGCGCAGCGATGACTTTTGCACGAGGAGCGCGCCCGGCACGCCGGCGAGGGAGTTCAAGAAGGTGTACAGCTCCGGCAACTCAGGCGGGCGGCGCGCGTTCGCGGAGTTCTCCAGCTCCATCATGCGCAAGGCTCCGCCGCTGGAGCGCAAGCTCGAGTGCACCCTCGAGGAACTCTGCCACGGCTGCAAGAAGGAGGTCAAGTTCACCCGCGACGTCGTCACCAAGAACGGGTAGTGTTTTTTCCCTAACGCGGTTACACCTAATCCATGAACAAGATTGATTGAAACTTCACCTGAGTTCTGACGAGCAATCGCTTGTCATCTGTTTCTTTTTATTAAAAAACAAAAAATTAATTCAAGCGGAACAGCCTTGATGTGATTCACTCGCATACATGTGATTCCAATGGATTTATGCTTGGAAACATCAGTGTAGGCAATGATTCAGAATTTGTTTTGATGGTGACATGCATTCCACTTTGTGCCCCTCAGTTCTCTGCACTGTTTAGAATTGCTCGATAAATAGTAAACCAGCACGATCACTTTCTTCTTTGCCAGGCCATGGCGCACTTATTTTTTACAGTGGGGTGACTGCTTTATAGGCTGCATTTATCAGTGGAATATTTAGTTTACTTTGGAACATAGGCATGGAACCTTTACACAAGTGCCCTTTGGTGTGTGCCTTTTCCCTTCCGGGTATCTATCCAATTCTTGCAAGATTATCCTACCTAACACAAGACATAAAAATAATAATAATGTGTTGAACAGGGTTTTAGTGTTATTAGGATCCTATAATTAAGAGATAATTCTACGGCTTCAAGTTGCTTTCTTTGACACATGTGTATACATGTTTGTTGGGGGCTTTGAATACCCTACTTTTGGATCTATCCATCTAGAAAAGTGGTCCTTTTGAGCCATAGGCAGTATTCATAATCCTTTTTACATGAGGATTCAGATTTCAGAGACAGTGACTCCTGAGCTTCCTTCTTCCATGGACTCTCTCTTGGAGCATTGTTGGACTAATCACCTTCACTGGATTAATGTTTTGGACAGGTCAATAGTTAAGAAGGAGGTGAGTCAGATGATCCTGGTGAAGCCCGGGTGGAAGAAAGGGCACAAGGTCACCTTTGAAGGCATGGGGGATGAGAGACCGGGGTGTCTACCTGCCGATGCGGTCTTTACCATATCCGAGAAGAAACACCCGATGTTCAAGAGGGTAGGCAACGACCTAGTGCTGAAAGCGAAGGTGCCATTGGTGAGCGCGCTCACCGGTTGGTCCTTCTCATTCAGGCTTCTGAGTGGCAAGAAGGTGAGCTGCTCATTTCAGGATGAAATCATCTGTCCGGGGTATGAGAAGGTCATCAAAGGGGAAGGAATGCCCATTGTCGAACAGAAAGGCGTGCGGGGCGATCTAAGGGTGCAGTTTGAGATCGCCTTCCCGAAGCAGCTGACCGACGAGCAGCGCGACGGTCTTGCTGACATTCTGAAAGGCTGTGCCTGAGCTTGCAGTGCTAGGCCCAACTGTATCAAATTTTCTTGGCCATGCGTTAATACTCAAAAGCACGAGTACATAAAGAGAGACGTCCTTGTACATACAGGTTATATATATATATATATATATATATATATATATATATATATATATATATATATATATATATATATATATATATATATTGTTCTGATGAGACTTCGCCTTCTTCTTTTTGTCCTAGTTACCTTTTGATTACTTTCACTTCATTTATTTCATTAGCTATCTCGAAGTGTTGCTTAAATGCGTTCTACTAACGTACCAAATGCCACTCCCACCTGCTAAGCCCAGCTGCCCTCCAGGCTTTGTCTTTTGCAAAAAGCAGGTTCAATGCTCCTAATTGGTGATTATCTCATCGATTACCTTGGATGTGCTTATGACAGCTTTGCCTAATCACTTCCTTGGCTGAGAAATTGCATCTTTACTTTGTGTTTTCCGGTCCCAGCCTTTGTGGCACTAATTGACAGTTTTCCCAGCTTTTGTGGCACAAATTGACAGGCTGCTGACTGCTGTTGCTGAAATCTCAAGGGGTTCAGGATTATTACCACAGTTGCTGATGGGCCATTGCTTGGGCCAGTGAAGCCTGGCCGATCCGAAAAAATCGATGAACTGGACCACAGCTATGAATCGCTCGTACTCAAGCGAAGTGCGAAAATTGAATGCAATGATCTAGTTGTTGGATCACAAAAGAGAGAAATAGCTGGAATGGTTGGTGCGGTGCAAGCTCCCCAGCAGATGTTGGGCCCCGGATGTTCCTTGATTAGAAAGCACAACTAAATCAACCCTGTCGCACGCTTTGCTAGTTCAACGCCGATTGGCCTTCGGTGGCCAGCGGCTTGTGTACTGCAAGTGGGTGCTGCGCAGATACCACGGGACAACTAGACAACCCGGGGGCCTTGATCAGTCAGTGAGGTGTGTACTGCGTATGCAGTAATGCCTAACCTGCCCTTCACAAATTCGACAAGATGCCGGCAATTGAGCCATTTTAATTTGTTCACACCTAAGTTACAAACATGGAAGCATCCGCGTTATCGATGGCGAAAGCTAGTACTGCATGACCGTCGACGAGATGTTGAGCAGCGGCTCCAACGTGTCGGGCGAGAACTTCCTCGCGAAGAGGAAGCATGTCGGCGTCGGCCGAGAATTGTACATGCAGGTTTTCTCGCTCTTCCTGATGCTCTGGATCAGGTCCGGCGTGACATCCCCTGCGCCGTACATCGCCGGGTGAGGACCCCCTTTGGACCAGTCGACGTACGTCACCGTGCGGTTCGAGTTCCGGGAGCCGTGGAGCATGTTCACGAACGTCGGGAGGTAGTGCTCGTCGGGGTAGCACGACGGCCGGCAGTGCTTCCTGAAGAGGGGGTAGTACTTGGTGTCCGTCAGGACGCTCGTGGCCAGGTCCCGGCTGAGCTCGAACCACTGGGAGCCTTTCCTCCACTGAGGCAGCGTGATTTCCGGCGCCATGCGGCGGCTGTACCGGCCTCGGCATTGCTTGTTCTGCTGGAAGTAGACCTCCACGAAGCTGTGCCGCGAGCCGACGAGGTACTCGTAGACCGTTGGGAAGCTCTGCACCGGTATGCAGCTCTCGGAGAGGAGGACGAACCGCTCGTTGGAGAAGTCGAGCAGCGCGTTCGCGAGCAGCCGCTTCTCGGCGTCCATGAGTGATATGGAGCCCCATAAGGTTTCCTGGGGGAAAGAAAGGAACCCATAGAATGGAAGGATCAGATGCGGCGATCGCGAGTTAATGAGCGGCATAAGGCGCAAGTAATGGCGGCGGCATTGTGTCGTTCACCTTGCTGGGTATCTGCCTGCCGTAGAACGGCGAGTCCTTGGAGACGTTGAGCGACACCCCCGGCGGCGCGTGGACGTAGACGGAGAAGAACTTCTCATGGCCGCGGAAGAAGCGCTCCCAGAGCGGCGCAAGCGGCAGGACGCCACGGCCGGCGAGGAACATGAAGGCCACCTTGGGCACGCGCTCGAACGGGTACGTGCCGGCGGCCGGCACCATAGTGGCGCGCCAGAACAGCTGCTCGTCCGTCATATCGTGCAAGAGGCGCGTCGGGGCCACGAACTCCGCGAAGCCGGCGTCCTCGTCTGGACGGCAGCGTACACCGCTGCTGCTGCCCCGGGGGGCGTACACGGTGGTGCTCGGTAACGGGATGCTGGGGTAGGTGCTGTGGGACTGGCTGAGCCCGGTGACCACCCAGAGGCCGGCCACCACGCCGAGCGCGAAGATCACAAGAAACGTGACCGTCTTGGCGAGGCCGTTGAAGGACTCCTTCCTCGTGAACATAAACTTGAAGTCGTCAAGCGCGACCTTCATGCTTGTCACAGTGGAATGCAACGGCAAAAGTTAACAACTACTAACTAGGCACTAGCTAGTCTAAACATGAACAGCTTGACATGAACGAGAGGGAGATTTAAACGATGAACAAACGAATAGCTTGTGAGAATAGCTTAGCACACGATTCCAGGATGAACTAAACACTCCAATCCCCAACTCCTGATTCCCAAGAACTTCATGAGCAAGACATGAATAGAGCAAGAGAAAGGTATATATTGTTTGATCAGCATCTCAAACAAACGTAAAGTGATTCAAAGTTGTAAAGCAAGAACGGAAAATAAGCAGAGAAAAGGCCAAAAGAGAGGAGAGATCAAGGAAAAGGAAGGTGCAGCAAAGGGCTGCATGCTTGAAATACCCTGAAAAGTATATGAAGATGTACATTTGGAAAGGTGATTTTATGATACGCGTGACCTGGGAGAAACACAACTCTTCTTGGTAATGTCAGCCCTATGTATGCAAAAGAAGCTGTCCAGTTCGCAGGACGCAGTTAATTTCGAGGACATGCATAGGAATCCACTAAAAGATCCGAATCATGCAAGCTTGTAGTCGCAATCTACAAACGAATAAAACCAGCCCCGGCCCCAAGAAGATGTGCGATCTGGCCAATGCATTTCGAGATTTGCATGACAATCTATGGGGGTGTTCTTTGCTGCTTCTAGAAGCGATTTTTGATTTTTGCTACAGTAACTAACTTTTAAACGAGGTATTTTTTTAAGATAGGGTCTACAAGTTAATTGTAGTATATGTTAAAAAACTAATATCTGTATCATCAAAAATCGCAAGCGAGTATCTCTCTTTCCGCAATCTCTATCGTAAACAGCCAAAAAACCATCAGCCGCAGCCAAAAGTCATCAGCCGCAGCCGCAAAGAACAGGCCGTTCTTTTGGGCTACGGCTATAGTTGATAGTTTTTATCTATATTTTTTTGATACGGTTGTAGATGACGGAAACATTGACGTAAATAACGTATACGATTTTAGACTCAAAAGGAATTTAAAAAATCCGTTTCAAAAGATCATTTTATTTTAATATTTAGCCTTTTCATTTTCGGAGAAACAAAATCCAAAAACACAATAAAGCAAGAAGAACGTGGGCCATAGTTTAGATCACTAGTAAAATATCAATCAGGTCCAGCAGAAGACGCGGCAGCCCAGGCAAAGTAGGCCCATGCGGTGAACGTCAAGCGGCTCAGGTAGAGGCCGAAGCGGTGCAGAGGGGTAAGGCCGAGAAATTTAGCACTGAGCACAGGCAGTTTTGTGATCGGAGTCGCCCACTTGGGCGGTGACCAGCCCAGGTGGATTGAACCCGGGGCGGCCCACGTGCTGTCTCACGGCCGAGGCGAGAGAAAACGAAGGGGACTGCGGCACGGCGTGTTTTCCAAGAAGGCCAGGCGGGGGAAAACAGCGGTGTGGCCCGATAATTTCGGCCCTTCGTGCGCGGCCTAGGAGGAGGCGCCCGGCGCGGCACGGCCCATACGAAAACGAAGGAAAACACAGAGGCTGCGGCCCGCCGTGCGGTGCTGGCAACGTAGTGCTTGTGCGTGTGTGGTGTGACGAGGAGAGGAGAGGCCCGAGGGAGCTCTGCAGGGCCAGAAGAACGCGCGAATCAGAGCGATCCGAGACGGCACGCGGTGCTACGTGGACTAGAAGGCCGGGACCGCGCGGAAGGGATTCGGCCCAGGCAACGAGACGGCAGCAGAACCTGTTTGTTTCTTCACGTCCTTATCTGTTCTAAGTTACTGGGATCTGTGTATTTTCGTTTATAGTAGATTGATCGCAACACCGTAGAGTCCTCTGACTAGTATCCGTAAAAGAGATAAAGTTCACATCATGTTGGATGTTATGCGCGGATTTGTTCTCAATATCGATCAAGGCACTGCACGATCACATGCGAGGATTTCGTACACTTGATCAGGTAACAAACTATACGTACATACCTAGAAATATTCCCAGGACACATCGAAAGTAGTCTTCCAAAATATCTACGCTTTTTTTCCAAAAAATGTGTCATAACATACATACATACATACATATATACATACATACCACCGAAATGAGACACCATGGTGTAAGGCACCATGATTTTAAATGCACGAATTCAACCTAAGTTCAAGTATATATTTCAAATACCCTTGCAAAAAATATACTCGAATTCAAAGATTTTCAACAATTATTTATCACATGATTTGCTGATTTTTTATATATATCAACACATACGTACAATCAAACTATTATAAAAAAGGCAACTATAATTTGAATTTTGGTTTGAACTTGTTTGAACTAGTTAGTAAACTAGTTAAACTTGACTTTCAAAATTTTTCGCACGTGATACATAGAGGAAAGACCTATTGTAAATCATGATGTCATGGCAGCATGATGTCCCAGTCATACACACACACACATCAAAGCGTAAATCAGAGCTTTGTCGTCAGGTTTCATCATCTGTCTAATTGAACTTTGATGAGGATTGAATAAATCCTTATATATGGTTTTAATATTTAATTAAGGCCAGATGTTCTTGTGATTGTAAGCCTCTAGAGCATGCTTCCCGAGTACTCTAGTTGGAGAAGTACTATGCATATTGCCCGACTGGATAATCACTCGAATAACCTATGAATTGATGTTTGGGCCTGCTCCTAGGTGCGGTGGATAGAACACGTTCTTTATCCACTCGAAACAGTGCGATGTTTAAGCCCTGAGTCTAACAAAAACTGCGATGTAGTTATTCCCCACGTTTATCTCCCACGATCCGACGGTGAATTCAGGCGGCGCAGGGGTCATCTAGCTTCACGGAGGTACGGGGAAGCTGATGGTAGCAGCGGTGCTCCTCAGGGGTGGCTGATGTGGCGAGAATTGCTTGCCGGAGATTGCTGAAGCTTCGTGGAAGTGGAAGCACGGCGCTGAGGCAATATAAAGCCCGAGAGAGGGATTCGAGGGTGAGGAGTTGTGGTGTGGAGGCTAGGGGGTGCTCGGTGGGGGTTTAAATAGGGCTGAGGTGAGATGGTCGCGGCGGAATTGCTTGCCATAGTAAGCAGTGGCGGAATTACGGTCGGAGGGAAAATAGAAAGGAAAGGAAAGGGGAGAGGGGATTTGGTCTCGGCGGCGCACGGGGCTTCCAAAACTGGGGACGGACAGGGAAGGAAGGTCGAGGATTTGGCGAGCTTCAGTCGCCAACGTAAAGAAGGAAAGGGGAGGGAGAGAAAGGAAGGCGTGGCGCAACGGGGATGACAGATCTGACAGGTGGGATCCCACACGTCAGCGAGGGCATGAGAAGGAAAGGGAGGGGCGACGGGGATGAGGCGGCATGGGACTTTGCTAAATCCGAGTCGTCCACGTGTCGATCAGAGGGAATGGTGAGGTGGAAGCGGCGGGATGGCACAGGCGGCATGGTCAGCGAGGGCTGTTGCCGAACGCCCTCCGTGAGTAGTAGTCAACTAGTCATGGCGGGCTCATGAACGGACGAATTTTGGATATATCAACACATTAAGGGCCTGTTTTTTTTTTTTTGCTGCGACTTATGGCTTTTGGTTGAAATTTTTAAATTTTAGCTGTTTGCGATAGAGATTACGGAGAGAGATACTCGCTTGCGATTTTGGATGGTACAGATGTTGGGCTTTTAACATGTACTATAATTAACTTGTAAACTCTATTTTTAAAAAATACTTCGTTTGAAAGTTAAATTTTATAGCAAAAATCAAAAATCATTTTAAAAAATTAAAAAAACAGACCCATAGCTCAGCTAGGCAGTCTGTTCAATTGCCCACCCTCCGAAGAAGCGGTGTGATCCCGAATTTCTCTGAACTCGCCGGTGATGCCGATCATTTATTCGAATCGATTTGATTGGTCTAGACGTCTGATCTTGGCGCGCAGCCGTTGTCAACTCCGTCGTCATTGTAGCTATCGTCAACCGCGGATCATTGTCACTACTGTTGTGAGATGTCAATCAGCATCGTCCTCTATTACGTCGCTACTGCAGTGATTTGTCTCCACCCTGACCACATACTCCGCTTACTCGCTGCGGCCAAGCATGGGCCGAATCTGTAGTCAGCTTTTCCGTCCTTGCTAGATTAGTCAATAACGGCACTTGCATAACATTATTAGCTGCAAGCCTACGACCTCTGTGTCGTGCTTCGGAAGCAGTTTGTTATCTCCAAATGCACATTTAACCACTGAGTAGTATTGGTATATATTTGTAAAACTTAATAAATAAGAATATTTAAAAAATACTTATACAATTTTTGTACGACCATAAGTATTTAAAAGATGATTGCATAAAAAAATTTGATTGCTACCCTAGAAGCCATTTTTTATATGTATTGGTTAAAATTGTTGTGACACCATGTGATGTCACTCTATGGTGTATGATGAGTATTTGATTTTGTTGTGTAAATATTGTTGAAATTTGAGTTTGGTTTTGGGAGTTTGCTGAATTTCAGAGTTTCAGCTTTGTCAGGTAGTAAACGGTCATACCAGTCCTACATGGCAATCTAACCAGACTTGAGAAGGTAGCCAGACCAGCATTGACCTGTTTGTCAGGTTTTGTGCCTAACGGACTGACCATTATCGGGCGAGCTATTATACCCATTAATAGCAGGCGGTCTAACCACCATAGAATAAGCGGTCAAAATAGGACTGGACGGTTAGATCGATAGTGGCACGACGGTCACACCGGTTTCTCGAGGGTAGATATGTCTGGGGTACTCTAGACATACTGAGGTGTTCAAAGAGATTTTAGAGAGGCCAGACATGTTTATGGTACCCAAGATATGTCTGGAGTTATTAGTGAGAATGGTTATGAGCATAGTTGTGGAGTGGGTTGCTAAGAGGGTTGTACCTATATATTGTAGTGTACATAAGGAAGTTATATGTGACATGGTTGGACGAATCATGATGATCTTAAGTTTAACTCATTGCTTGGGAGCTATGAGGGGTTTGAGTATGTGCACGCCATGGGTATTATTGTTTGGTTGTGGTGTATTGCATGATATATGCTTTGACTAACATAATTCAAATGCATGGAATTTGTGCTCGAGATAGTTGTTTGGTCTTTGGCAATGCAGATGCATTGGAGAATGTTAGCAGTCAATGATAAAGGATCGAGACTAAGCGAAAGAGCTTAGATCGGTGAGGCTAGGTAAATTCAGTGAAGCTATGTGGCTCAAGTGAGAAGCACAGAGAATATAGAGATCATGAAAAGATGAGTTGATGCATATGGTGCACCGAGTGATGAGGCTAATGCACATAGAGACGGTTCAAGAGAGTTCGAATGCATGAAGACGTGACAGCTAGTCATTAAGCACTACGGGTTACGTGTCAAAGTATGTGAATATGTTTTGATGTGAAGGTAGCTTATCAATTATGTCAATTGATAATTTTGTATATCGTATAGTGTTGCATAACGGTTTGTTTATTGGTGTTGGTGTAGGACTCTGAAGATAGGTCATGGTGAGGCTAACAGGACCGAGACTAAGCTACGAGAAGGGTCAGAATAGTCAAGGGATCAGGACTAAACTAGGAGAGTTGAGGTCTAGAATGATCAAGATACCGTCGAAATATGACTAAGGCTATCGAAGTGGTTACAAACTAGAAAGACAACGAACTTGAGTAGGAACTACCGGTGGTGGATATAATAGGCAACAGTAATATGGATTGAGACTAAGATCAGGAGCTGAGGTCCAGAACGGTCAAGGAAGCCAGGTGTCGTCATGATGTATGGAGAGGTATGTGGCACACCAAGTGACTTTACCCAGTTTGCAAGGAAAGATTGTTCGGTGAGATCCGAACGCGTGAGAGGTTTAGCGATAAGTCATTAAAGCCATATAGAGTCAAAGATGAAGCACATGATTACTTCAAGGTGAAGGAATCGTGAAGCTTCGTGGAAGGTTGTTTGAGGACAAAATGGTCTGTTTGCCTCAAACCCGAAAATTGAAACTTGATCAAACCACAGCACGAGGAGGCGCAAGTGAGATGGTTTAGGTCAAGATTATGTTGAAAATATTAAGTGGATCAAGTATTGATTCACTAGTGGGTTAATAGTTGTATATGATTTGAGAAGCGTGTATGTGTGAGTATAAAACCTGGTATAATTTTATATTAACGGGTTAGCCTATATAAGTGAATAAAACCCAACTAGAGGAGCTGATTAGGATTTTCTAAGAGCCTCTATATATAAGGAGGGAGAGTTGTTGGCGTAGTGTGGTGTTTTTTTAGAAGCTTGTGCTAAGCTAAGTAGAGGAGAGTTGGGGTTTTTGGATAGAACTCTTAAGAGATGAATTGTGACTCTTATGCTTGATTTTTTTTGTTATTGTTAGACTTTTTGAGTGGCTAAGAAGTAGCTGTAAATATTCATCTCTAAGTATCAAGAGATGTCCTAAATTTGTTCAAGCATTTCTATTCTTTGCTCAAGTGTTGAAATCTTGATTTGACTTGGCTTTTTATGTTTCCTTCTCCTTTCTTGATTTTGCTGTGATCCATGATAAGTACAAGGTAGAAGATGAGTCTATTGATTAATTTCACCCAGCTAGATCACTCATATTTGCTTGTTCTTTGCTCAAATTTGGATTTTCATGTCAAGATAGTTTTACCCTGAATCTATGCCTATATTAGCTTGCTATAACATGTAGGAGTGGATCTAGATCATCCTGTTGATTAGAAACTCCTCAAGCAAGAACTAATTTGAATTTTAGGGTTTTGGATGTTCTTGAAACCTAGACTTAATTTTCTTCAAATTAGTGAACTTGAGTAACTTTATGATTCTTAATTGGATTAGGTTTCTAATACCTTAAATAAGTCCTATACAAAATTTAGAGATGTTCGAATGAGATTTGAGTAAATTCTTAATATTTGAGTTTTAACCCGAAAAATTTTTAATTTTGGGATAGAGGACCGGTCAGACCGGTCCTTGACCTGCAGTCAGACTGGTATTAAGCCTATGGTCAAACTAGCCCAATAATGACCTAGATAGTTTTGTTCTTCAGTAGTTCTATTGGCAATTTGGCTTCTGTTTGATGATTGTTTCTGCTGTGTATCTGATCTTCTTAGCTCTCTATAACTATTGAAGTGAAAAAGTTTTTATATTCGAAGGAGTTAATTTTGTTGAAGTTAAAAAGAGTCAAAGATCAATCACCTCCTCTGATCTCCGCTATCATCTTACAATTGTACCAATACTATCCTGGTCTCTTGGAAAATAAAACAAGTTAAGGACAAATGCTAATTGTGAGCAGAGGAAATATGTGTCTAGCGAATCAGAATTCACCATAAATAAATAATAACAGATGAAACAAGATAAATAAGCTCACAAAGAAGCAATTAAAGATCAATAGCCCCCAACGTTTGCACTTTATAAAACGAATGAAATAGTAGCATATATTCGTTATCTTTCTTTTTTAGTCCTTTTAGTAATACCGTACAGTTTGGACGCAACACATTGTCGTAGAGAAGCCACGGGCCCACACGCCATTCTCAGCGCTGCCGCCCTGTCTGGTAGCCAGGTAGGCTACTCAGGCCAAGCAGTTGGCCAGATGGCGTGAGAACGGAAACAACCAAATCTGCATGAGATGCGCGCCTGCCCTCTCCGATCCGAACACCCACCCCTCCTCGACGCGCCTCTTCTCCATGTCGAACGCCACAAGCTTCCACGGCGTCCACAGGTACACCACCTCCCTCTCCGGGTGGAACGCCATGAACAGGAAGGTGATGGCCTGGCACGAGCCGTTCGGTTCGCCGGCGACGAGGTCCTTGAGGCCCAGCTCGTGCTTCAGTGCCCACTCGGCTTTGTCGGCGTCCCTGAGCTCCCAGAACTTGAGGCGCGACCCGTCGCTGGACGCGTACCAGAGGCGGCCCTGGCAGTGCCCGGCGCGCGCCCGGCAGCTTACCGGGGCCGGGAGAGCTGTCACCGCGCACGCAATGGTGCCGAGGTCGATGCGGACGACGTGGCCCGAGTAGGCCAGCACGTGGAGCGCGCCGCCGAAGTAGTGCATGGTGGCCGACATGGAGTCGGTGTCAAGCCCGAAGTCGAGCTCGTGCTCGCCCCACGCGCCGGCCTCGGAGTCGAACACCTCGACGGACGCGCCCCGCGGGAGCCACCCGGTGAAGCACACCACCTTGTAGTGCGGGGAGGAGCAGGGGTCGAAAGCCAGCACCGAGAGCAGCGTCTTCCTGCGCGGCGCCGGCAGCGCCGCCCACCGCCGCGTCGTCGGGTTCACGACGTGGAATGCCATCGGGCGCGACGCGTAGTACAACAGCAGGCCGTTGCACCCGTCGATGATGGTCGACGTCTCGTGGCACGGGAAGAAGCCCATGTCGGCCTCCGCGACGCCGCCGTCGCCCGACGCGCACGCGTACGTGTACGCCTGCTTCCCGCCGTCGGCGCCCCGCGGGCCATCGTGGAAGAGCACGCCGGAGGTGATGAGCGGCAGCCTCCGGCGGAGGTAGTCGCCGGAGATGAGGCTCTGCCACGACGTGGACACGCACTGGAACCGCGCCAGCGACTTGTACGGTAGCCTCACGAGGATCTCCGTGAGCAAGTCCTCGCTCATTTCGCCATCCATCTTCGACATTGCAGAGACTGCAACACACTACCTGCAGCCCTACACCTTACACCTTACTACTAATACTAATCAGCACCAAGAACTAGCCTCCAATAATTAAAGGGAGTGCGACATTTATAGATATTTCGGCTAAGCTTTGGTTTCTCCACCTAGGAAAGGAAAAGGTTTGGATGGCGCCACGCAAGGGATTCGAGCGGTGCACAAGAACTGCGTAATATCAAGAGGTGATATATCTTCTCTGCGATAGCAAATGCTTACAACCTGAAATGAATGCAAGTTGCCGTCGGGCTCGGGCTTGCAGCAAACGTATGGCTGTTGCCCACCGGATAAGCATGTTGATTGTCTACTTTTTCTCGTTAACTTAAAATTTGAAGTGAATTGATTAGCTTATACAACTCAATATGGTATCAAAGTTAAGAGATCTTAAGTTCAAGACTTAGTTGATGTAATTAAAAAGCAATTGTAGCTCACTTTTATTCTACGATTTAGACATGAGGGGATGTCGAAGTATTAATATATTATCTATATTTTCTCATCAACTTAGGTTTTAGAGTAAATTGGTTAGTGGCGGCAACTCGTTAACACATCCGCATTTGATGGCTGTTGCACTTTTGTGCCGAAGTCGACAGCGTTGGATCTTCGTGCCTTTTTTTGCAAGAACTTCGTCCAGTTGCTGCTGTTTTGCTGGTGAGCACAAGAAACTGGGACGCGAGCTAGGTTTACAGCGTGGTTTGCTCGTCATTATTGAAGAAAAAGCTTATCCGGCGGTTCGGCGCCGCGTCGTTGGATGTGTTCGTACAGTTGCAGATGCGAGGAAGCCGTGCGGTAAAAATCAACACTAGGTGCCGGACGCTGATGCGAAAGAACTCTTTGGACTCGCCTCCAAGCAACTGCAAACCGTCATGGCGTCCACGTAGAAGTGTTGGAGCTTGGAGGATGCCATTTGGCATATCTCGTCGGACATCGCCGTGCCAATCTACCAAGCACTAGCATACATATCCTCTCTCTCTTTTTTTTAAGAGAGAGAAACAAGTAGTGCGAGAAAATGCTAGCTCAACCCTTTGCTTGGACGCTATGTTGCGGCTTCCTCGCGCTAAAGCACAAGTCGTTGTGCGTCTCCCGTAACCAGGGAAGGAATCTCGGGCTTGTCCGCGGCAAGTTTTTATTTTTTTTTTATTTTTGCTTCTTTACTGCAGGTGCCAATTCTGCTTTGAGATTGTCGCTCAAAAAAAAAAGATTCTTTGAGACTGGTGAGAGGGCAATCGACTATTTTTTGGTCGGTTGCCCGGCCGATGAAGTTTCTCGTCAGGCTTTGTGTGGATGCCACTCAAAGTCTATCTTCTGCATGCCCAACTGAGTTTGGTGCGTCTCGACGACGTTGACATGCTTCTACTTTTTTCTGTTGTCGTTGCTGTTGAAGACAGATCACACATGCTGCAAGCATGCCTAGCCAGCTAGCCTCAACGTTTCTTGGAGTATGCAACTTCTCTGCCTGGCCATCATATTCTTCGCCGTTCCATTCCTGGTAAGTCTGCTACTATACAGTAGTACAGATAGTAGTGATGATTGAATGTTGGGGAGACGTGTCACCTGAAGGCAACCTCCATACAAATTAATCTGCCAATATCAAGAAGAGAATGCTCTTTCAGAAGGACAAAAAGGGAGAGATACTCAGATACCTATCCACCAATTAAACTGATCCCTCAGACATCTGCAAAGCACATTAAGGTTTGTTTAATTGGAACGCGGGATTCTCGTAAGAATTTCATACAAAAAAAGCGAGAATGGGCGTATTGTCTCGTTTAATATTCCTGTAAACGAAATTTCTTTTTTTTTAGAGGATAAACAAAATTTCATGTGAAGTTCATACGTTCAAAACAAAGGCCTTCTATGGACCTAACTGTTAGAGCAAACGCCCAAACGATGAGAAAATCCACCGCCCTGGGCTGACAAATAAGATCAGACGGACCGGTTAACGCTCAGATCTTGCCAATGGGCTCACGAAATAGGGCCTGCAAGGCCGAGCTTGAGCCTAGGAAGAACGCACCGATTCAGAGATCAACCTCCGAAATGTTCCTTGCAAGGGCAAGGGCATCTCGAGAAACAAGGGGTCTTTGTAGGTCCTGCCCTGAAGCATCTCAAGACGAAGGGGAAACAAGGTCTTGCCCTGAAGCCTGGAAAGTACTAGAGAAGAATTCTTGTTTCAGCACAGACTCAGAGAGCATGACCGAAGAAGTCAAGATGCAGATGCGGTCAACGGAGATGCATGCAATTCTGGTGATATGTTTGTGGCTTGCCATCAGTAAGACGCCAAACGGCTACCAAGAAACCAGAGTCCAGATTCTCCACAGCACAGATACAGAGGCATCCATCCCCCAATCTGGTAATCTCAATCCACTTCTTGTAGCAATCCCAAAACCAAGATATGATAGTCCCGTACAGACCACACTCGCAAAAAGGAATAAGTAGAAAGCTACAGCAAATGGTAACTCCAGGCAATCAGATTACCGATGAGTACACAGTTAAGGACACTAGTTCTAGCATGCTTTACTGATAATACAAGTAAAGTAGGTAAGTAGTTCTAGCATGCTTTACTGATAATACAAGTAAAGTAGGTAAGTAGAAGCTACTATATCAAGTTACTAGCAGAACTCTTGGAGAACGAGTGGTATTCAAGGGAAGAACCGAACAACGAAGCAATGCTGAAGCTGGCACAAGATAATGTCGTGTGAAACTGTGGATATCCATCAGGCAAGAAAACCAACAGTTTGCAATTTAATATACATGGTCAACCAAGCAGATGAGCTTTAAGAAACAAGCTGTCATTAACTAACTGACCAGAGATCACAGATAAATTAGTTTTGAGTAAATTGCACCATAGGTCCACAAACTTATGAGGTGGATACATATAGGTCACTAGTAAACTATAAAATTATGTATTTAGATCAATAAACTTGGTTAACAGTGCAAAAGATATCCAAAAGAGATTTTGCAAGCCTGACAAGGCATCCATATGACGTTAATGCTTACATAGCAGCTCTTCTCCTTCTTTCTCTCTTCTCATCTACTTTTTCTCTATCCTTTACATACTCTCATCTCACTCTCTCCGTCGAACCCCGGCTGGTTGCTGACGAGGGTTCTTGACTAGGTTAATATATTTTATCAAGAAGAGTCAAAATAAAACTCCTTGTTTAAGCCCACATAGCTAGAGTCCTACTAAGTACCTTGTCTAGCTTGCGAGTATATAAAAAAGGAAGTTTTTCCCTTTAATAAATATAACTGGTCGAAGACCGTTTAAACCCAAACAACGACCAATTGTGGTCAATTACGAACAGTAATCATTCGCTTCCTTAAGTAGAGTATTAACTGGTCAGGGTTGATACAGTTTTCCACGTGGGTGTTTAATTCAACACGTGAAAGCATTTAATAGATTTTTCGACAAGTTGCGATGTTTGACAAAGGATGCAAAGTTTTAAGATACAGAAAAGACTTGTGCGTGAAGACAAGAGGCACATATTCAAACAATAACCGCCATCCTTTAGATTTGTATAAGGAGGCCTGCACGCCTGCAACTACACAATAGAATCATTCATATCCATTGCTACACTCTTGTAAATACCATTTGGCCATATAATAAAGTCTATTGGTGATTGGTGTTTCCCTTTGTTATTTTCACAAGTCTGATAGTAGTCAATCTAGTCCTGTGCATTGATAGGTGCTATCAGATCTTGGACCACTCCCTCTTGTTGAGAAGTGAGAGCAGCATGTTCCGCGATGAGGCATGGCAACAAAAGGAGATGACATCAGTAAAGGAGAAGCGTCACTTGACGACTCGATATGTTCGTCGAACAGAGACTGCGAGAAGTAGTTAGCCATGACCGACACAATATGAAGCATGTGGATGGACCTATCATTTTCTTTTTTGTTTGTTTTTTCTGCATCTACATCTACTAATAGCTACATCAACTCCATATGTATTTCATACGACAAGAAAGCAATAAAAATTCATCCCTTGCAATTAATCCTATCACAGCAACAAGCCTGTGACTTTATTCTCAATCAAAACCAAATTACTTTTGAACGCTTTGGAATAGTGTTGATGAATTAGGAGATAGGCATAGCCGACGGGATGAAGACAGAGGTCTTCACCTTCTCATGCCAGCACCACATAAGCATTAGTAGAGGTCTTCACCTTCTCATGCCAGCACCACATAAGCATTAGTGTCACGTGAATGCTTTATCATCCTTAGAAAACCACTTTTGCATCTCCTTTGAATGGTTTAACAAGTTTATTGATCATAATATACAATTTCATTTTTTTTTTAGTAATCTAGATACACTCACCTCACAGATTCATGTAGCTGTGGTACAATTTACTCACTTTTTAATGCTGTTCTTCTATGACTATGAAATAAATTTGTCAACCATTATGGAAGGCAACTTCTACAGGTATATGAAAAGGTCTCAATCAAGAAGCTGGAACCGGATGCATCGAACAAAATTACAGCAAACTACTGCCTCAACAAACTAGAAGAGCTGTACATTTGTGCAGAAGCTTTCATATACTAATACTCGAGGCATTGACTTCAGTACTGGTAGAAGTTATCAATGCTGCCTTTCATGGTGGAAACAAACGGAACACTGCCTTGTAAGCAACACAATGTTGAGGCCATGTGCACCGGGCAGGTCGGCCACCCAAAATTAAGAACATCCACTGCACAATGCTCTTGGCAAGATATATTACTCCATCTCTTCCTGGTAATCATACGTGAAGGCACATGGGGACCATGCCCTGGTTCCTTAAACTTCTAAAGAAGTTACCATGCTCCAGATGCATGCACATGCTTTCCAGGTAGATCTGCTTCTACATTCCTCTGGAGTGGACCATGGACCAGAGCAAAATAATCTTGGTTTAGTCTGTTGCAGCTTTAAAATGACCAGAGTGTCACAATTTCTTCCCTTTTTGCCCTCCAAATTGAGATCACTGATGACGTTAGATAACTACACTGAAAATGTGTCTACGATCTCAAAGATGTAATTGAGTTTGAATTAGAAACCCCATGTAATTACAATGTGCAGCCGCGATTATATGGAGTTGAATACATACATCACTGTATTACCAAAATGGAGGCTATAGTGCAACTGCTCAGCAGCAACACAAGCCATCCAGATTTTACCCTATGGAACTTTTCAAAATCATATGATCTACAAATATTGAATATCATACCTATGGACAACTTAGCAATTGCTAAGTATCCAAAAATAAAACTCAAAAGTATAACAGCAAAGCTCCTATTCTCCAAGTCAACCTGCTTTTCCCGAAAATTTTCAAGTTCTGATCTGCAGAGACACCACAGCATGATTCACAAAGTCATAATCATACCAAGCCATTGCTAACGCAAATGCCAATTCATGAAGTTCTATCTAAAGTCTTAACTGCACCCTTGGTAACTATACGAACCTGATTATGGAATTATCCAGGAGTAGCTGGTTTAACTGTGAGGAAGCAGCTAGCTTCCATGAGAGAATCCCTTCAATGTCCTTCGCCTGAAACCAATGAACATATGATAAGATACAGAAATTAAAGCCAGCAATAGCAGAAAGAAAAGATAAATGAATAGAATTGCATACAAAATTATCTTTGCTGCTCTTGAGCTGCTTCAACTCCAATTTGATTTTCTCCAGCAGAGCATCTTTGCTATCAATATCAGCATCAAAATCCTTGAAAATTTGCCCATATCTGCTGTTCAGCTCCTCTAGGTACCGCTCCAAGACAGAGAAGCTCACATCAAGAGATTGAACTTTCTGCATTAGCACCTTAAGAACTGTATCTCCGGGAATCCTGCCAGCCTGCAATGTCCTTGTCTCGGCAATTTGATCATGAGCACCATTCTTTGATGAATCACCACTTGTTTTATCATCTTCTAGTTCAAATCCATCTTCATCAAGGGGTTCTTGTGATGAGTCTTTTCCACCAGTAGGCTCCTTCAAAGGTGCTTGCTCAACTGGCTCCTTGATTTTATCATCAGGTTCCACTTTTTTATTCTCAACTGGAATCAAATTCTCGAGCATCTTCTCAACAGCATCCATTCCATACACTTCAAGCATACTGAGTGTACAGTAGAACTCAGAACCATAATGGCTTAGCAAGTTGAGCTTCAAATATCTAGCCCACTTCGGCTCAGGAAAAGTGAAATTCTGAGCATGCTTGGCATTTGTGACAGTGAATCTCCCAAGTGTTTCCCAGTTTTCTGTGGGATAAGTCAGACTGCTCAGCATTTCAAATTCTTTTAAATTAGAAGAATAGTGCTCAAAATTTGCAATTGCAATGGTATCCACTAATGTTTCTTCAGAAAGCTCTATGATGACAAATTTCCCCTCTGCTGAGCAAGGATTGCGCAGATACTTGTCCTTGTCTTTGTCTAGGATGTTGGAAGCACCCTTCGCCTCCTTGTTGAAATCCAGGACCTTAGCTCCTTTAGCTGCTGAGGCGTAATTGTACAACTTCCCACTAGGCTCCCTTCGGTGGATCACATTGCCGGTTTGATTAGAGGCATCCTTTCCCCTTGCAGCGATTGCTCTCGTCTTGAATTCATCAAGACCGGGAGGGACTACTCGTGATAATCTCGTTGGTTTTGGAACATCTTCACCCTCCACCTTACCCATTGGATGAACACCAGAATCGATGTTTGTCAGAGGAAGACTCTCACCCTGACCTTCTGAAAGCTCAACCTGACTACCATTGGTTAGAGCTTCCGCGTCATCATTTTGCGCCTCGTCCTTGGAGCACAGTTGATCTTCCTGCAGCAGTATCTCTTCTGAAAGCGCAACAGTTTCATCAAGTTTAACACAGGTATCACCTGATACTGCCAAAATCTCCTCACGCTCCCGCTGCACACCGGGATTAACAGAATCTTCATTCAAGGTGAGCTCAACGACAGCAAGAGCAACAGCAGAGCATCCTCCATCTGCAGAAATCAGAAGCCACCAATGTAATCCCAATCGACACGGAACTTAGCACCCAAATTTGAAAACGGAATGAGAAAATTAGCAATTTTAGGACGGAAGGACGCGTAAATTTCATCAAACATCCAACAACCAGCAGCTTCTATTCAGAATAACAACCGCAGACGGATCTGACTGGGTTCGATAGCGCTGCGCAGTTCAATCGACTCAGCGAACAACTGCGGCCAAGCCATAATCTAGCGATCACCTCACCACGCAACCACCCACCCACCCACCCGCACGATTCATCAAAATCGGTTTCAGAAACAGCAGAGACGAAGGCCAAACCATACCGCGTTGACCGTCGCCGTGCCCGAAGAGCGGGTTGAGTAGTAGTAGGACGACCCACGACGCGACGACCACAGAGGCGGAGAAGCCGTACAGCCGCCTCTTCCTCCCGGCGGCGGTGCCTACGCTCTGCTCCTGCGCCGCCGCCGCCGCAGCCCTCCTCTCCAGAAGGGCTCTCCGCGACCTCTGCATTTTTCTCCCGCCTCACATCTGCGCCAGAACCGCACCCCGCAGCAGCAAACTCGGCTCGACCCAGCGAATCCTAGTCGGGGGCGCTCAGAATCGCGGCGTCCGACGCGAATCAGCGCGGATCGGGGACTGGGGCTTCGGGGGCGGGGCCGGCCGCGTGGTGGTGGAGCGCGCGGCGGATGGGTAGGGGGTTTTGAAACGGCCGCAGCTCCATTGGGGGAAGGAAAGGGAGGAGGAGACGAAGAGGAAGGCATTATGGCTTTTGTATCGCGAGATCTTTGTCGGCTTCCACCGTTCGCACTGTGATTCGTGAAACCCGTCCAGCCTGTGCGTGGTGAGGTGGATCTTCTGGACCCTTCGGCACTTTTGTCTATTCTTTCCAGCGTGGAATAGTACCGTTGTCAAAAGTTCAGATTCAAACTTCAAAATCAGGGAGGAAAAAAAAACGTGTGTAGAAGCCAAATTTGAATCTAGGAGACACGGGAAAAGGGCAAAAATTATGACGAATAATAGTGATTTTTTAATTAACCATTAACATCTATTCTGTCTAGTTATTTCCATTGTCTATCTCTAACGATATGACTTGATCATCCATTGTCTATCTCTAACGAGGTGACTTGATCATGAATAAGTTGCACAAATTGAGATGATTACACCAGTATACTCATTTATATACTAACTTACGACAGTACATGGCTGAAGAAGAGAATAAGAAATATTGGCATGTCTATCTCACTAAAAAATGATGAATAAGATTAGCATTATCTATAGCACATCATCGTGCAGACATGTCGAGCTGTAGTTGGGTGGTTCCACGTCAGCTGGCACTTGACGTGGTCATTTAGGCGCAGTTCAATCTGGTTTTACCTGGTGGCATTCATTTTTGGCCGTTAGCTTCCGGATAAAATTGTATTATAGCAGTTATTAATTTTTTTAAGCTATTTAATTAAAGAAAAATATATCATTATATCTTCATAAATAATAAAAAACAAAACAAAAACAAAAAGCTAAAAAGGCAAAAATAAAAATAAAAAAGCCGGCTGGCTTCTGAAAACCAGAAGTCTAAGAGGCCACTCGGTTGGGCTGAAATTCGGTAGTTTATGGCTGAAATTGCATTGTAGCTTGCTGAAATTACACTGTAACGTTTATTTGAAATAATTAATTTTTAAAAAAAAAATTTAAAAATAAAAAAATAGTTTAACTCATCACGTATAATATAAATTAACATGAAAAAAGAAACGGTAAAAAGCTTAAAAAACAAAAATCATAAAAAAATTATAGATAATAAAAAAATAAATCAGAAGTTCGAACCCAAAGCAGACCTAAATTGAATTGATCGGGGCTTAGGTTGTACATGTTAAGAAATAGTATGCAGATCGATGAATGGCAATACAATATCCAATACAATCACGAGAGAAATCCAATCCAATAGCACACACAAGACACAGAATAGAGAATCAGAGTGTAATCTTTATTGATCATTGATTGTCTTTACATGGCACAAAGCCCTCTATTTATAGAATAGAAAGCAGGGGTAGTTTAGGTATTTGCCCATCACTCAATAGTTTCGTAACACTCCCCCTTGGGCGAATACCTCGGTATGCACATGCCTCATCAAAAACTCTTCCCAAAAACCCAGTGGAAAAAAAGGGATAGAGAAAAGAGTACATTGCATCCGTTGCCTGCGGCACTTGTTACATCATTAAAAACCTTACGTGAGAAAACTTCAGGAACAACTCACAAAGAAAAATAGTGCAACATTTAGATCTTCAGGATCATGTAAGTCTTCTGGCTTTACATATAGGCTATGGTTCAGGGATTCGCTCCCCCTGAACCTTGTAATTCTCGAAGTCGTCTCATACCAATGCCTCGAACGCACTTCTGGAAGCTAGAAACTGTGAGAGATTTTGTGAATAAATATGTCAAATTATCACAAGACTTACCTTCAGTATCTTCCCTAACTCCTTCCAAAAACCCAGTGGGAAAAAAAAGGAATAGAGAAAAGAGTACATAGCACACGTTAAAATTGTGTTACAGTTGTTGCCTCATTAAAAACCCTTTAAGCAAGAAAACCCGAAGGGAAAAACTTAATAAGGGAAAAGAGTACAACGCATATCTTCAGGATTTGCAATACTTATTTTCAGGATTTATAAACTATCTTTATGATGTATTATGATCTTCAAGACCTTTATCATGTCCATCGATTGGACTTATATCGATAGGTGATAAAACCTTCAAGGTCATAATCATCAAGTCAATACCTTCTGGGTTTGACTAAAGTCAAGATTTTGTAAATCTTATGCATTACTATAAAGTTTAGCATATGCTCCCCCTGAAGACCACTTCTGGTGAAGTCTTATTGTTCCACTGCCTTTAATACATTTTAAGAAATGAATATAGGCTAATATATTTATCCTAATCAGGATATGGGGATTAATTAATTACAATGCCACATTTCTTCAGGATGTGACTTATTAAAACTTTTCAGGTTCTTTAACATTTAGCAACCATCTCGAGTAGTACCATATGACCAAACGTCATTCTATGGAGCTCATAGCATAGTCATACTACCACGAGTCAATGTAACCGATCTTAATCTTTGGCACTCGGGGATTAATAAATGTGCCATTAACACCAATATATGGTACCTTCATGGTAATAAAGGATATTGCCACTCCATCGACACAGTAAGAGATACACTTTATATGTGCTTGTTTGGTGAACTTCTGGTTCTCAGTATCCTTATTCCATTTCTTCAGGTCTTGGATGGGTCCTTATCCACTTCTAAGGATTGTATAATCGTTGATGTATTTTCAATCAACTGATGATTTATTTTCTCTTCAGGGAAAGACTTTCTCTCCTAGGAGATACTCTTTCTTTATGTAAGAGTTTATCAGGTATGAGTTTTGTATACATATGTATACATGTTACAACTTACTTTCTTATTAAAATACCAAGTCCTTCAGGGATCGAACTTTGGGTTCCTTCAGGGATCCCATCAAGGATCGTCAGAATCCGATAACTGCATATCTCATTCATGTCATCTGCCAGAGTTATTATATAATGGAACATTATTTCGTTTATAATAGGAGAATATTGATCTCTACAGGGATCTTGGAACCATCGCTTTCACCACCTCATTATTTTATAATGACCCATCAAGTCTGGACGAACTGGTTCCAAGACTTATATCTGCGATTATGGTTCAGCCTCAATTGCTTTCTATCATTTTGACCCGATATTAACACTTTAGATGTTCGGCCATGGACTTTGGTTCCGGATTGTTCTCATGTGAGAAACTTTTAGCAATTTTAGAGGCAAACTAGTTGTCGACAACTTTTCTCCGAATATCCTCATAATTGAGTGTATTTCAATATTAACCAAAACTTCGTCATTTCCCAAAACGAAAATCTTTTGGTAGTTCCGTGTTCCCCAGTAGTATAATATGTGCACGCTTTATTACTGGGGTTTTCATTTTCAGGATGAGCCTCTTCAGGAGGTATTCCACCTTCATGGTGAATTTTCTTCTGGAGTATTAACAATTATGTTGACTAGTGTCATCAGACCTTAGATCCACAGGCGTCCTCGTAGAATTTAGGTTACTGACCATTGAGTCAATTTCGCAAAGATGGAAATCCTATTCAACCCGGGGTATTCCAAACTTAGCGACATATTTACTTCAGGTAAATACTATATAACTCCTTCATGCAATGAGCACGGAAATCGCGGTCCCGCTTCGGCGCGTGACAGAGTATCAGCTAAACTTATATTTAGCTTAATTAGTGCGTGAACCATGTAGTAAAGATCTTTCTTCAGGAAAATATCTCGACATTCAAAAGTTTTGGGCATTACTCTCCCCCTAATGCCGAGATGTGATCTTGCTTAATAGCATACTTTAAAATCCCCTCAGTATGCTGTGGTGGTGTTGTCATATGGGAAATGATTGGTCTCATAATATGCACTAATCCCTGATTGGGGTTTCTTTTCTTAATGCAGTGGGCTAGATATTTATTAATGCAGTGGCATGGATAACTGCGCATTTCTACTTCCAGTAGATTATCCCAAATATATGTTGGGTTATTAATCTGCGATAACAGAAATATTCTAGCTTCTTATATTTCCCAATATTATGATCTAATTTCTCATATTTCTGACTTTAAATTTAGATCGCACAAAACTTCAGGTTTTATGTTGGTGTAACATGCATTATGCTTTGACAACATAAAGTACATCTTCAGGATGTTGGCAAAAGTATGAATATAACACTATCACATAAAACACGTCTGACGATTAATCTACATGGAATATATTTATATATATTCTGCTGGAATATACATCTAGTTTAACCTCCCAGATACAATAATTATTCTTCAGGAATATATGTGATTAATTCGGGAGGTAATTTATATACTGTTACAATTTATAATGTCAATCGAATATGACATATTTAGATCATTCGGGATCATTAATATCCAATAGGTCGTCTAATATTTTGAGAGTTATATTTGCTTGAGCAAATGGTTATAGCTTCGATGGTATATGTGCGGTAGCTTCATGTTGCCGTGTAATACCCATGTATGTGGTCGCATCTTTGGCGACTAGTATATTATCAAGACAAATCAACTACCCTTGGGGTTGCAATGATTGCCAACAGTAGATAGAAGATTCAATTATCTCTCAAAAATTATAGCTTCAGCTTATTTGTACAGTAGTTGACCTAGGATATGCCACAATGCTTGTCTGTAATCTCCTCGGAGGTTCCAATATTCCTTATATACCCCAAGTTTCTCCCCTTTTCACGCCAACCATAAAATTTCAAATGAGAAGCATGCTTGAGCATTTGCTTTGAATGAACTTAGAGCTTTAGCAATAAGTTATTATTATACTACTTCAAGTGTATAATTGTATTGGCGTGAAACTAACATACGTTGTAATATGAAAGATGGGGTTATATATAGACTTGAGGTCTTTGGGGTTTATAGCATTTTCTAGTCGAGGTGATCCTTCGGGATCTAATATTTGACTAGATTTCGTGTGTCTTTAAGAAAGACATTTTTCCTATTGCCATCTGGGCAATAATGAACTGAGGCATATCATTATTCCTTTCAAATATTAGGCATAATATTTACAAATGTTATTCCATGTATTATTAATCAATCTTACTTGGGTAAAATCGTTCTTTGGTAAAGTGTTCTATTAAGTAATTGTTCAATGAGGGTAAGGTTTTAATAGAACATCTTAGACTAAATATTTATGGTATCCGGGAAATATTCAGCTAATGCATAATTTCAGCAAAAGATAAGAGGTGCTCTTCATGAGCGAGATCAGACTCGACAGGAGCTGAAATTTACAATTGGTGTTACTCATGTAAGAAAATGGCATCTAAATAAAGCTGAAGGATAACTAGGAGAATACTGCTGGTCTCCATGTTGTTCCTTTGTATGCATACTGCTTATGAATGCACCTGTTTATCGGTAACATGCGAATTACCTCAACGTGGTTCGGAGATAGTGTGGTTCAAGATAGAGTAATACTCACATGCGGACTTCTGGTCCTAGAGAGAGCAATAGAACATGGCAAAGTGCCTTCAGGGCTACCAGTAATACTCCAGGGTAGAGTAGTGGCGATTCCTCACCAACTACAAGGTTTTACCTTTTAGTGGTAAAGGATATAATTCTGTCTGCTTCAGGCTTAACAGTGGTATGACTATATGCCAATTAAATAATCCTAAGTGATACAATTTGCAGCCATTCGGGGCGTGCAAGTATCTGCTTAATGATGCTCAATACCGTACAATATTCATGCAATTATATATATACTTACTTCTGATAAGTAATCTCAGCTGCATGAAATGAGTGCAAAAGAGTAACAGCTCACTTTTATCTATTCAGTAGATAAAGTATTATTTCCCAGATTTTCCTAGCAACCTCTTGGGATTTTCTTATAATTATTAAGGGATATAGTAATTTTCAGAATTACTAACCCATTAAATAAATCCCTAAACACACAGTGCTAGGA
Source organism: Melocanna baccifera (assembly GCA_036346265.1). Lineage (NCBI taxonomy): Eukaryota > Viridiplantae > Streptophyta > Magnoliopsida > Poales > Poaceae > Melocanna > Melocanna baccifera. The sequence continues at coordinate 42,353,494 of CM070676.1, forward strand.
AATAAATCATAAAAATATGATGCTTCCAATGTGTCCTAAGTCTAAGGTCTCACAAAAATACGGAAGCTCATACACCTAAAAACCATGTTTCTAGGATTTTCTAAATTTTCTACAATTTTCTAGAATTTTCTGGAATTTTCTAGCAATTTAATAAATTTCTGCTCATTAATGAGCAATTTTCAGAATCACTGAATAAGCAGAAAATAATATGCTGAATAAACATTATTCCAGAAAATAAAATAGTAATACCACATGTTAACAATCATAATGTAGCTTAAATAATCTAGAAAAGAGACATAAGAAAGAAATTCGGTCTACTGGACTCGATTGCAAATATGACAAACTTCAGTAATAAATAACAATGCCTCCAAATTATTTGGATATCAGTAAAACTGAAATAATTTGGTAAATAAACACATGGAATAAATCAGTTTTACTGGACCAAATTGTCATTGCAATAAACACAAGGGGTTCATTCATAATTTGTTTTCAGTTTTAATATATTTTAACTGACACGGGGTAAAGCAAAAAGTTTCAATGCATAGCCGTATATTCAGATAAATCTGAGGACTTTATTGCAAAACTACCATAAATATCTACCCCCAGATCCATTTCATGTTCCTTATCTCTTCCCCACCGAAAATGAGTGGCCAGGAGCTTCTCTCGGCCAAAATGGCCGCTCCTTCTTCCCCGTTTCTCGGTCGCCCCGTTTCGCCCACGGCCACACCTGCCTCCCCGCAAAATCAGGCCACGTCCCCTCCTTCCTCGGTCGCAGGCGCCGCATTTCCGGATCGCACCGCAGTCGCGCGAGCCGCCGCGGCGGCAAAGCAGCGGCGGGCGCAGCCCAGCGCGCGGTTGGCGTGCGGCGGTCCGGGACGCAGGCGCGGCGGCCGACGCAGGGCACGCGGCGCGGCGACAAGCCCTCGGCGGCGCCAGCGCGAGAGCGCGCGCGCCGCAAGCCCGGCTTCGGTGTGGTGGCTCTTTGGCGCGGCGGCGACGGGGCTGCGGGGCGTGGCGAGCGCGGTGCGCTGCGGCTGCCCGAGGCGGTCGGGGCATGGAGGCGGCGGCCAGTCGCGATTGGGCCCGTGGCGGCGTCCGTCGCGGCGGCCGGTCTTGGCCGTGGCGGTCGGCCGGGCTCGGCGGCGGCGGCTGCAGCTGCAGCGCAACGAGCGGGGTCGGCGAGCGCAAGGTTCGATTCAGGCGGCCCGGACATAGGGTAAGGCGCACCGGCGGCGGCTTGGCTCGGGGCCCCAGCGACTAGGCGCGCGAGGCAGAGGCAGCCGGGCGGCAGCCTTGGCAGCGAATGGCGGCCGTGATGGGCATGGCGGCGTAAGGCGGCCGGAAAGCGTACCTAGTTCATCCAGTTTGCTCGGTGGTTTATTGATTTCTAATCTCAATTTCTGATCCAACTATGAGATTGATCTAGGAACTAGCAGATCTATTGTCTAGTGATTAGTCTATCAGATTAACAACTTCTGCGAGATCTATCTACTCATAGCATTGCCTAGGAATACAAGATCAAACTAGACTGAGAATAGGAACTGCAATATATGACAGATTGATTCGGAATATGCATACTGTACACCATGCAGAGCTTCGTGCTGATAACGTGTTAAGAAATAGTATGCAGATCGATGAATGGCAATACAATATCCAATACAATCACGAGAGAAATCCAATCCAATAGCACACACAAGACACAGAATAGAGAATCAGAGTGTAATCTTTATTGATCATTGATTGTCTTTACATGGCACAAAGCCCTCTATTTATAGAATAGAAAGCAGGGGTAGTTTAGGTATTTGCCCATCACTCAATAGTTTCGTAACAGTACACACACGTCTTGTGTTTGGTTGGTACACTAGAGTACACGCCACGCATGCCAGCCAATAGCAAGTCTCCGTGTGGCCTTGGCCACGTATACCGATCACGTCGGCCTCATTTGTTTTTTGTTTCTCCCCTTTGTTCGCTCTTGCACCGGAATCACCTGTTGACTCAATGGGACCTTGATTTGTTTAACGCACGACGATAATAGACAGACCCACGCTAGTGCCACTGGTCTCCCTTCCCAGCGATGGAAAAAAAGCTGTTACTAGGCGGATGCCATCGGCTACCACGGTAAGAGTTTCGATATTTGGCGTCTATCGTGGTAGCTGCTCGGTTCTTCGGATGCCGATGGGGGTCGGTGACTCGCGCGGTGCCGTGGCAGTCATTGGAGACTGCCACAGCGGCCGATTTGCTACTGTCGGCTGCCACGGTGGCCGAGCTGCTACTGTGCGCAAAACTTAGGGATTTCAGCTAGCAGCTTCGAGCGCGCGGTCGATGCTCGGCTTAATCTTGTGTGATTGAATCCTATTGTCAGATCATGGTTCTAGCACATTGATCTAGTATGTTCTGTACACCTCGGAGAGCTTTGTGTTGATAATCGGTGTAGATCGATGAACGACAACGCAATTCACAATATAATCGTTGAGAGTGATCAACCAATAATCACACAAAACACCAGGGAGTAGAGTACAAGAGTGTAGGCTTTATTAATCTTGTAATTCACTATTACATAGCACAAAGCCTCCATATATAAAGAAGAGAAGACTATGAGTAATTTAGGTATTTGCCTATAACCAAAAATCCTGAGATTTCGTAACATGTTTCTCCCCTTTGTTCGCTCTTGCACCAGAATCACCTGTTGACTCGATGGGACCTTGATTTGTTTAACGCACGGCGACAATAGATAGACCCATGCCAGCGTCATGGGTCTCCCTTCCCGGCGATGGAAAAAAAAGCTGTTACTAGGCTAGTTGGCTCAATTCAAAATTATTTTATTTATACTTATTAATTATTTAAATATTAAATAAATTAATTTTAGATAAAATTAGGATCGGCTTCCTTACCTCTATTTATAAATACTTCTAAGCTATTGATAAAATAATATTAAATTATATTATGTTAATTTCAAGGAAAATCTAAAAGGACGTGGCGCTAGATATCCACCCTACTTCCCGCTTCGGCTGTGCCGTTTTCCGAATCTCGAGGCGGCTCACGGCAAATAGCCATCGACGGCGAAGCCTAAACGCCGTAACTGCCCAAGTCCTAACCGGTGCGACTCGACTTCGCTTCCTGCGCGGCTACGCCCGATTTGCTCCTGCGGTTCCGTGGACTCCTCCCTCTCTTCGGTCTCCTCCGCCTGATTGCGGCCCGACCGCGAGCGCCCAGCTCCGGTACGCATGGCGAGGAACCCGAACCGCACCGTCTACATAGGTGAGTCCCCTTCGCGCCCCCCTCCCCTCCCGTACGAGTTGGAGATCTCCGCATCTACCCCTGATTCTGGAATTCTTTTAGTTCGGATTGAATTAACTGCGTTGTCGAATCGAGGGGCTTGATTGATGTGTGTCTAGGTGGTTGATCGATCGATCAGTTAGGTTACGGTTCTATGTTTGATCTACGATTGTTCTTTGCCTGGGAACAGGACTTGGTTTAGGACTGGCCCCGGTCCGCGACGGCGCGCTGGCCCCCGTTGTGCGGCAGTTCGTGCAGACGTTGCAGGCCGCGGCAAGAACCACGAGGACGATCTCCTCCATGGCAAATGCGGTGCTCCCCGGCGACTCACCAGTCGAGCCGGTGGGCAACGACGGCGAGAAGGGCGAGGAGGCCCTGCACGGCTGGCCACACCACCGCGCCGCACAGCGGCCAGTACGGCTCTCCTGGAGGCGTTCGTGGTGGCGGCGCCAGGCCATGGCCGTGATCGTCGTGGACGTGGTGCTGCGCCTGGTCCTGTTCGGCGTGTGGATGTTTGTGTGCCATGGGCTTGAGGTGCGTTCAGCGATGAATGGCACAGCGTTTACGGTTGTAATTACATGCATGGTTTGCTTGCCCAGCGTACTGTCCATGAAGGCCTTGCCGTCTTCTAAATTATCATAGCAACATATAAATAGATTGATTTAGGGAACTAAGCTTGTGGCACAACAATAGTCACTTGTTTGAGCAGCAGATGGATCATCTACATTGATATTCAAAATGCACAGGAGCTGTAGGACCCTGCAATCCAAGCAACCCATTACCACCCAATCAAAACCCAATGTTTTTGGATCGCGCAACACAGTTCTTGTGCTACAGTACATGAAAATGATGCTACAGTACTAAACAGTATGCAGATTGCAGGGATGATCTTGTTCTTTGATTAATGGTTGTGTGGAAATTGCATGGTACTTCCTGCAAAGAAAAAAGAAAGGAAAAGGAAGAGGAAAAAAAAGAAAGGAAGAAGCTTTGACTTATAACGCGTGGAATTTGTTTCTGTTTCGGCAATGCTTGTTCAGAAAATGGCTATGTTCTTTTAGGATTTTGGCTTCAGTTTATCTAGAAGCTGAAATAAACGGATTAACTTCTCCAAATAATTTCCTAAGCTCGTTGGCAACTCGGCATGTGCATTACCTATATCAGCATCTCCGCCGTTCGGCATCGTCTTAAAAAGCGAAATAAAAAAGTCATAGCAAAAACTCAAAAGAACAGAACCCGTATCTTTTGTGTTTGTGAGCAGTGAAGTTGCATTGTTCTTTCCTGATGAAACTATTATCGTCATATGGAACTGCTCATGGTCGGCTTGTTTGCTGCCTTCTTTCAACTAAGAACTGCCAGAGGCTTGTCAATTCGTCCTTGGGCAATGCAGTTTCTTTCGGCACTTTCAGGTTTTGCTGGCTTGCAGCACCTGTCGGTTGTCACAGGCCTGTGCTAGCTTTACCTAATATTCAGGTACAAGAGAAACAGTACTCAGTAGCATACTAACAGTTCAAGATGGAAGCAGTGTCAAACATGTGACTGAGCCGATCAAGTACGTCCAGAAACGGAGCCGCTCTGAAAATCACAGGTAACTCTGAAATCTCACGGTCACAACCACAATTACACAATAGTAAGTTGTCAGTAGCTATAGGGTGTGTCCTTTTTGGCTATGACCGATAGCATATAGCTGTGTTTAATGACTTTTGACTCTAGCACAAATGTTTGTACGAAAAATAGAATACCAATAAACCGCTTTGAAAAAGTTATCCTGATAAACCGCTTGCGAAGACATAAGCCATAAGTTGAAAAAAAATGAAGCTACAGTCTTATAAGTGATAACATAAGTTACACAAAGCAAGTTGTAAGTAGCTATATATTAACACTTGAAAATATTTGGATAATTACAGAGGCAAAATATATCAGCGTGAAGTAAGAACATGTTTTTGGACGAATGGATAGCTTCTATCTGGGCCAGTGCACTTACAAAGTAGTGTCAGGTATAACTGGGCCATTTTTCAGGTCCATTAGGCCCATGTGTCGATAATCTTCAGCAGGCTACCGTATTTTTTCTAAGGCAGTGAGTGGTTGGGCGCGGTGGTTGACGAATGTCGATCAATTCAGCAATCCAACTCTCCAAACCAGAAAGGAAAGAAAAATACCTCTCTTTACATAAGCAAACGAAAAGAAACAATAACCCTACGAGCCTATGACTTGGACAGAAGATCTGCATCAACTTTGTTGTAGCACTAATACCAGCTCTTTCGTTCAAAAAGACAATAGGAAAGAAAAGAGAGAGCACAACTTTTGCAGCTCGTTGTCGAAATTGAACCAGCACCCCCATATTAAAAATTTTTCCACGATATAGTTAGTACTACTACTGGTACGCAATTTGCTCACATCAAAATCAAGTCATCTATCTACATGATCTTCCATTGCTTTGCTACCAAAACCAAAGAACAAGGAATGTTCGATCTCTCGGTGCAAGCGAAGCAAACGCCCCTGCAAAAGAGAGGGCGTTCCAGGCTATTCAGGTTTCAGTGATGATGAACACCTTCAATAGCAACAGTTGCACTTTAGTTGGCTGCTGCAACCTGCCTGCAGCAACGTCATAAAATGCTTTTGCTACGCGTCAGAAGAATGGACTACCGAAACTCTGAATAACTGAATTGAGCAGTACTATTCTATTGTAAACCTGAGGTCTTGTGCCGCTGAAGCTTTGTTAAAATACTGTACCAATTCGTATACGTGTCTATGATTTTTTACACAAAAAATTCCGTTTTTTTTGTTACTACTCTATATTTACCGTACGTTTTATGACAAAGCTTTTAACTGCGTGCTGCTGCTGCTGCTGCGTCGGGTGAGTCGAGTGCGTGGTGGGCTGTCGCCTTCTCCGGTCAAAGAAGCCTCTCTTTCCTCACAGTTGGAGCCAGCTGCCACGGACTATTTTATACCCCTACTAGGCTATACTACTTGCTTTGTGCGTCCTCGTGGCTCCCCCACAGCACTTGGGGAGTTGGGACTTGTGTCCACGCCCACCTTGGCCGCTTCTGAAGTAACCAGCGTTTCACCCCACGCACCGTGTAATTTCTTGGCCAGCTCCTCGTGATTTTGCGGCTGCACGGGTCTCACAGGCTTGTGGTCTGTGCTAGCCGATAAGATGATTGCACGCCATCTCAACGCTCTCCCACGAAAATGGCAGAATGGTGGCGCGCCATTTGCATGGGAAAGACAGCAGCGGTGCAGCTGATACTCCAAACGTGAAGGCACTTGGAGGCCAAACGAATGTCTGAGAGAGATGTGACGAACCAGTCCAATTGTTTGGTCCTGAAAGGTGGTACGTCGTTTGCTGATCTTTCGCAGTTCCCCAGTTGGGACGCAAGATCGATGCTCGAGCCATCGGTGCACTGTTGGTGACGGGTATCGGCGTAAGTGTGTGTGGGCTAGCTGGATGAGATCGTCGGAGAATGGACAGGACGGATGGACTCTCGCAGTTGCATGGGATCATCAATCATGGAACCGTGTATTTTGTCCCTGTGGACGTACAGTAGCTTAAATGGCTTTAGGTTCCGGCCGCTGTCATCTAGCATAACAAACACTCATGGCTCACGACTCTTGTGCAGTGTAAAAAAAAATGGTAGTACCAGTACCAGTATCAGCAGTGCACGCATGAGGAAAAGGAGCAATGCTTGTGTCTGGATCGAGCGTGTAGGCTGTAGACGATCGATGATGGTGGTGCCTGACAATAATACAAACAAGGGTGCCGCCATTCGGCCGCGTGCCACGTCAGCGGCGTCCAAACTGGAAGATCTCGTTAGCTAACTAACCACCTGTGGCTGCGGCGCTGCACGGAGGAGGGAGGGGGGAAGCAGCCAAGCGAGCGGTTTCCATCGTTTTTTCTCTTCGGCGTGGAGGAGAGCAGGAGACGGCGAGGCCTACTCGGCTGGCCTACGCCGGAAGGGGCGGCGGCCCCAGAATCTGCGACGCTTGTCTCGGCCGGCCGGGCCCCGCGCCTCGAGATCTGCACCCGCAATGATTTGCCCCGTGGTAGGGCCCACGACGCACTGCCACCGAACCAGGAATCGCTGGGTAAGCGCCCGATCGGCGTGTTGCTCGGCGTTCTGCTCGCTAAAACCTTGGGCGGCTCTGCTGTGGGTTCAGCGCGGCCATTTGGACGACTGAGGCCCCACTTTAAACCCGATTTATAGTTTAAATTTTTTGCTATTTCGTTTTTAAAAAATAATCTTTATATCATCACTAGCAATGTAAAAGAACTTGGATAAAAAAAGACAAAATAGTAAAAAAACTAAAATAAGCTAAAATTAAAAACCAGTTTACTTTAAGTGGTTTATAGTTTAAATAAACCGATAGTCAAAGTAAACTAGAAGCTGATACCATTTACATCAGGTTCTAATTATCCCTACAAACTCCTGCGATTTAGTTGGTAAAGTTGGATTCTCTCATGTATTCCAAAATAGGAAGTGATATATCATGAACTACATTGCTATAGATGAGAGCATAAACAAGAAGCATTAGCGATAGATCTTTGTCATGTATATCACCGTATGTATATAATATGTATATAATGTTACCATTTGGATATCTAGGGTCACTTCTATGTATGTGTGGGTTATACAAGTGAAATTGAAATGAAATCAGGCCCATACCACCCTCTAGCAAAACATGAATTTGCCTATGAGAAATAGTCCACTCATATTCTCTACTCATTATATAGTAGCGCAACAAATGAGCTCCTTGATGACTAACTTTCTAATCATCTTAGATCAAACAACACATATAAGGGAGATCGAATGGTTGTATTGTTTTCGCCAGTAGTTAAATTTCATAGATAAAGTATAATTTTATCAAAGAAGTTTGTTGCTGAGATTTTTTCTATAAAACCATCAATGGGTTGGTGTAAAGTGTAAGAGAGATGATCTTAGGGCATCTCCAATAGTCTGAGTCAACTGGCTATTTGCATGTACACATCAGAATAAATCCTATGTGGAGGAAAGAGAGTATGCCAAAAAAATCGAGCCGGCTCTTCCTTAAGCACTAGGCTATAACAGAAAACGAGGCAGTCTCTATAAATAACTGTGTGTGCATGTAAGTATCAAATAGCTATCCTTATAGACAATCATTTGTATGCTAGCTATTTGGTTGATGATGTGGAAGTCTCCTAGTTAGTTGCTAGTTAGGACCATTGGAGATGTTCTTATAAGTAGATCTAGATATAATAAATCGACTACACCTATTAAAAACATTACATTGAATAGTATAATACAGTACGTATTTAATGAACACTTTCTCAGTAATCTCATGCATGATCTCACACACGGAGAGAGCGCAGCCACAACTCCGAGTGCAGGGAGGGCTGGTCGTGTGTGCAGGTAATAATTTGCTCTGCGCCGACTGCAAGCGAAGAGGAATCCACTCAGCACGCCGGCCGTACCTGGGCCGCACGTGCCGCCCAGCCCGCGCAGGGAGGCAGTGGACGGTGGCTTTTTGGGCACAAGTGGCCTCGATAGCCGCGCCGGGGAGTGGGCCCGCCGCCGCGCGGGGCCCGCTTTACAGCAGGTTTTTCCTTCCCCGCAGGGGGACACTCTGTGCAGTCACGTGGGACAGCCTCAGTGGGTGTGCGTCCTCTCCGGAACGCGCCAATTATTTCCAGAATTATTGCTTTTTTCTACGCTCTAAACTGAAGCCACTGAGGACGTATCAGATTTTTAATTTTGATATTTTAGTATTTTAGCTTTTTAATTTTGTTATTTTTACCCTTTATTTCTTTGTATTGCCATATAACAGTTTTTCATTTTTACCTTTTTATTAATTTTTTATTTTTGACAACAAAAAGTTAATTGCTGTTATAGTATATTTTTGGCTAAAAATCAACAGCTAAATCCAGAAACCGGGGCTTTTAAACAGGTTGAAGCAGCCTCTAAACCACGCCTAGTCCAGACACATGTCTAAGATTGATATGTGGTTAAACGGGACGGTTACTCTCCCTTCAAATGGTTTTGCACGGTTGTAAGGTTCACTAGATACGTAGGCGCGGCGGTACGCCGCGCCAGCTGGAGTGTGTAGCAAAGTAAAAGAGATAGAAATTTGTAGCAAAAGTAAAGCAAAAGGATTTATGAGAAGAAGGTAGGCTAACTTTAGATCCCAATCAGTCTGCAAGAGGAATACAAATTACATTAGCTTGCAGATCTACATCACTATTGATTATTGAAACTTTGACACTCAGCGAAGGAAGAAAGCAGGATTCAAGTGTTGACAGCGATGTCATTCCTTTTTCTCCAATTTAACAATAAGGATGATTTTCAGAGGCATATAGATCAACAGATGGAATGTGTGGTCTCAATTACGCACTATCCTTTAACACTAACTGCTGTAGAAACCAAAACACTCCAGGAACTTTGGAGTTGCATGTACAACTGCAACTTCAACACATTAGAATTAGAGGGCTCCAAACTTGTTCCAGAATGCTTCCCATAACCAAAGAATTAAATTTATTCAATGCAAGGGCCCAACAACTGGTAAACAAATTAATTAGCGTGACAAAGATGTTTGCTAAAATGTAGAAGAAATCAGGAATAAAATTAATAGTTTGGTTCCACTTCACAACATAACACTTCACCCATTTGCCTTTGGATCCGTTGACTCGACAATATGAAATATAGGATGGTCTAGTGGGACAATATCAGGGAAAAACATCCAAGGATGTTTGTGAGTTACAGTTAGCATCAGCTCCGATGAAATCTTCATAATCACTTGGAAAACAAAAATAATCAATACATCTATCAAGAAAATTCTACACCATTGTGTAACTGAACTTAATTTACTGTTCAAACAATAATAATATGGACGCCAAGCTGCATCAGTATTTCTGAAAAGAACAATTATAGCCAGCATTAAGGTGAAGTATCAAGGTGCAGTTGTAAAGCATTACATTTGACACCAGCAGATATGTAGCGTAACTAGCTGACTTGATTGGTCACTGATCAGCAGATATATAGATATACTGGTAATGCAATTTCATGTTAGCAAGACATGCACCAATTAGTAGCGAGCAGCAAAGAAAAACATATGTATTGAAGGGAAAAGAAAGTATTCTATGGGTAGAAATAGTAGAAAACAGCAAGAGTAAAGCAAGGCGAGTACTTTAGAGTTAGAAGGAAAATGATTCCGCTTCAACAATATGTAATTCAGTGAGACTGTGGAAGGCAGATCTGTGTAAAACAAGGAAAAGCAAACATGATGGTCAGAATTTAGGCTAAAAAGAATATACATCATGGAAATTACAGGAAAATTCAATCTGTGAACAGTAAGATTATAGAGGTAGCATGTGTTTGATTTCTGTAATATATAAATAGAGTTTAGAATACTGTAATATAATCTATTCCGTGGTTTACAATTGCAGGATGTATAAACGAGGAAGAAGCACTTATTGAAGTTTAAGGGAAGTACTTTATGAACAGAAGAAATAATAGCTGTCTACAATAAACTAAGTCGAGGATGGTAAGGTTAGAGGGAAAACAGTTGCGTTTGAGTAATGTACATCTTAGTGAGCTTTCTGAAGGTATCCATATATAATATAACAAGAAAGTATGAAGGAAAAAATAAGGACAATAAAGAATACACGGTATTAATTTCGGAGGAAAAAATATGTAGAGAGCAAGAACTTAAATGCAGGCTGAGCACGTTTTTTCTAACGTATAAATATACTCTAATAATTTCGTAGAGCAATACGATACTTGTTTTACAAGCAGAGTTCGTACATCGATATACATTTGTAAAAGTATTATGCTTAGTAGTTAGGGAAATGTAGTAGTTGAATGTGTAGATAAATTGAGGTACTGTAAAAGGAAATACTAAGTGGAAAAATGGAAGGTAACATATAGCTTTTCTAAGATATAGGGCAACATTCTAGATGGTGATCTGATAAGGCCATATCAAAGGGTAAAAAACAAATTGGCTGGGGTTTTTTTTTCCGTTGACTTATTTCTGAAGAATAGGAGATTATTCACATCACTACTTTTCTTTCTAAGTTATTCCACAAACTTAAAAAAAAGTTTGAAATAATATACTTTCTTTACTTCACTTTTCAGTTCCGATAACCCTTGCTTGGTTTTGGGTATATGCTGGGCTGTGCACTTATAAGCTAGTTAGGTTCCCTTCTTCAGAGTTTGATTGACAAATTAAATCAAGATACAAGCAGTATTCCAATAACTATATTGTTTTCAGGTTTGCCAAAAATAACCATCCCATTTGTGGGTGTAAGAATTCAACAGATAGTAATACAAGTGCAACTGATATATCCTACCCCCCAAGAATGATATCATTATCCGCCCATGCCACATATAGATTGGAAAATCTAATAACAACACAAATCGATTGGCGAAATCGCACACGAACTGCAATTCAAGCAAGCCCGATGAGTCAATTGGCAAGGCACCTCCCGCGATTGGCGATCGATTCGATGTGCGTATTGTTTGTGTGCCATCAGTGTACAGAAAGTTAATAGGAGCAGGTAGCTGACGGCGGGGGGTGGAGATGGCACCTGAACCCGAGGGGGTGAAGACCTCCGGCGGCGGGTGAGTGAATCCCTAACAGATCTTGCGGGCGTGGGCTCGGACTGGGGGCGGAGACGGTACCTGAACCCGAGGGGGCGAAGACCTCCGACGGCGGGTGAGTGGATCCCCAACAGATCTTGCGAGCGCGGGCTCAAACCGACGGAGCCGGGTCTCTTCCCCGATCACTTCCTCCGGTGAGCTAACCATGTTGGGCCGAGGAGGGACGATGCCCTTCCAGAGCGCGGCAGCACCTTCCTCCGGAGCGTCGGTGGCCGGTGGAGTGGTGGGCTCGGCGAAGACGACGAAGTCCCACCTGTTTTGGCAGTTGGGGGTGGCGCTCGAAGGTCGAGGAGGGTGTACCAAGCTGTGGGGGCGGGCCGGCCATGGATTTGGCCAGATCCGGGTCGAGGAAGCCGGGGGCGGCGCCAGAAGGTCGAGAAGGGGCGGCGGCGGCGGCAGGGGAGACCGAGAGAGGAGGGGCGCCGGCAGGGGAGAGGAGATGCGCCGGAGGGGAGGGGCGAGGAGGGGCACCGGATGGGAGAGGGAGAAGGGGCGCCGGATGGGGCAGGAGGAGGAGTCGAGGCCTTGGCGATTGGGGGCGGCGCTCGAAGGGCGGCGCCAGAAGGTCAAAGAACGGCGGCGGCGGGGGAGACCGAGTGAGCAGTGGCGCCGGTGGGGGAGAGGAGATGCGCCGGGGGGGAGGGGCGAGGGGGGCGCCGGATGGGGGAGGGCGAGGGGGCGCCGGATGGGGGAGGGAGAAGGGGCGCCGGATCGGGAGAGAGGAGGAGCCGAGGAAGCTGGGAGCGACGGGCCTTCCGCAGCGCGGCTTGGTAACCAGGGAGGGAGCCGCGCGTGAGGAAGCCGCGGCTTGCTATCGAGCATATACACGCGTCCGACGAAGCGCAGCGAAGGCGCGGGCACGCGGCGGGCACGGAGCGAGGGACGCCGACGTGGATGCGCTCGCTGCTCGCGAAACCCCCTGGGTTTACTATACGTATGATTCGTTTAGGTTATTCTGTGTGGTCTGTGTTGTTCGAGCGTGTTATCCATGTCCTTTTTTATTTTTGATTTTTCCAAAAGTTGAAGTAACGGGAAAGTTGTTTTAAAACAGATTTTTTAATAATTTTTTAAGTCTAAAACCATATACACTTATATCAATATCTCTATCATTCAAACATAATAAAAAAACTACCAATTACAGCGTAAAAGAATAAGACTTGAGCCAGCTGCATGAGCTCACACCGTTATTTCATTCTACGGCTGTCTAACCTCACCGTTGATGAACAGTGCACCAGATAAGGTGTTTGTACTGGATTATGGAGTTTATGGGACAAGGCAAGTATATAGAAAAATGCACGAATGCAGATGTAAACATGTTGAGAAAACACAACAAAAATTACAATAACGAGAGCTCACGCAAGCAAGCGGGAAAAAAAATAAATTGATTTTGAGTAGAGAGCTGCATCGCACAATACTCAAAAGGATAAAGCCTTCGTTCCAAACAACCCATATATGGTAATTTTATAGCACTAAATTCACCAAAAAAACCTCCAACCAATACGGCATTGCCACAACTTGTTCTATGAGCTAGCTAATCTAAGCTCATAAATTAGTCCTTTAACCCAACTTGCTAATGTAGATCAAACAGGCCAGCAGTACCATGGCAACACACGTTTGCGACCTTGAGAATTGGCTGGACCAGACGTTGATGGATGCTAGAACCGGGTGTCTATGACCTTTTTTTTATTTCGTTCAGAATAGCGATAGCTTATGATTTTTTTATTGTAGTTAGCTTATTTTTTACTGTAATTGAGTTGATTTATTTGGTATAATTAAATTTTTAAAAAAATTAAAAATAGAAAAAATATATTAACCCATCACGAACAATGCAAAAGAATACAGAAAAAAATACAAAAAAGCCTAAAAAATCTAAAAAAATCAGAAAAAGATGAATTTACCAAATAGTGAAAAAAAGCAAAAGCCAGAAGCAGAAACTAAGTTGAGCAGAACCTAAAACAAACGACTTCTCAAAGTCGTTTCTCTAAATAGCTTCTCGAATCCAAAACCGTGTACATCATCTGTATCGGTGTCTTTCACCGTTCGCTACCATCTCAAAAAAATATTAAAAAAAAACCATCAGCTACGACCCAAAAGAACATAGCCTATTATTCATTGTGCCAGCTCCTTGCAATGGACGGAAAGTCGCCATTCACGGCCATTTAACCAATAACTAAATATTCCGCCACAATGATCTTGTCTAAAAATAAAAATGCACAATAGCCGAGCTTTAAAAAAAGGCAATAAGAAATTAAAAAAGGGTCTATATTACTGAGATAATCTTACCCTAACAATGGTTGCCTTCCCCTAACAATGGTTGTATCTCAATCCGTATTATGGGATCCTACAATCCTACGATTCTACAAGAGACCATTTGGATCCCAATTATCTATTGCGTTTAATCATGTAAAACCGTTATCCGCTCTTCTCTAGTCACACTTCACACTTCCCGAGGTATAATTCTAGCATGATCCTGTGATACAATCCTAGCATCCTGATACTGTCAGTGCTAAAATGGCCCCACTTACAATCCTAATTCTACTCAATTATATATGCGCTTGGATGATATTGAGCTCGAGGTCGAACTAGCTGCCAAAAACTCATTGCTTTACCAACCAAAATTTCAGATGATTCTCTTTACATTGCACGGACTATCAAGCCCGTTCCTACGTCACTGGCACCGCCCAACATCGCCCACCGGAAGAGGTTGAAAATCGGAGTGGAATCCGAAATGCTGCGCCAATGAGCTTCCTCAACCTGTAGGTCTCACGACTGCTATTCTTTTCTGTATCGTGTGTCTGTATCGTGTGTGACAGACACACGATGGATGGAATACGGGTCAATTCAAACCTCCTCGCCAGCAATTTCCACAACCAAATAAAACGTGCTTCCAATATGAAACAGCAATGGGTCATAAATATGGAGATGGAAACATAAGCAATATTCGCACCATGTTTCAAAACGGAATTTCGTAAGAAAATTGTTCAATTTCTACGAGAATCGAGAGAAGTTCCCGTACTCCAAACACAGATTTAGGCTCCAATTCAAACGCGGGATCTAGAATTAACACTTGGATGCAACGAAACCAAATTGAAAACCGAGGAGAGGTAGCACCAGTTCACCAAAATTTCAGAATCCTGGTTCAGAGTATCCAATGTTCCAAGCTGCAGAGCGCGCGCGGGGACGAGCGAAATTGGCTGTGATGTGAACACTGAACAGTCCAGGACCAGGCAGACAGGCACCAAGGGACTGATGCCTAACGTGTCCAAAATTACGCCGGTGCCCCTGTTCCAGGTCAGTCTCGATCGACCGGTCAACAAAGGACAGCCGGCCTGGAAGATGTTAATCTAGGACACTGAGACGTACTGATACACACGTCAGACTACTGTACCAAACTTCAGATTCCTCCCTTATTCAGAGAGGAAATACTCCCGGTGATTGTAAAAGAAGATTCCCTTCGCAATGAAGTTGGTAGCCAAATGATTAGAGAAAGAACCAAAGGGGAGTAAGAGAGCTACACAAATGTGAAAGAAAAGAGAGTGCTATGAGATGCATAACATAATTTTCTAGTTTATGCGAGATACTACAGTTGCCGCGTATACTCATTAGTGAGAGGTAACGGCATCACTTACACAAATACACTTCCCTACGTTGAGACAAGAAAAGCAGAGAGCACATTTGTGTTAGAAAACGAAACAACTAAGCACCTCTTCTCAAAAGAAAATTTACCACCAAAATGCCTGTGAGGTGAAGCAATGGTAAAAATTTCCTGCCACAAATAGGGTACACTTTGTCCAAAACAGTTGCTGGGTGGCCTCAAATCACACGCTCGCACTTCCCGTCGGCTAAAAGCCAGATCATAGCATAGCCCCCATACTGATATTCATATCTGCGAACCTTCTCTGATTAGACAGGGACGTTCCACCTTTCTTCATTGACTTTCTAATCTCTCCTGCACGTATTCCTAATCTCCCAAATGAATGTTAGCCCTCTCTTCTCCGATCAAGAGGGGAATTTACTTGTTTGGACACTACTGAGATGAAAATTTACTAGACACTACTTTTAGTATATGTCACAAGCCAGATTGGATAAGCACCTTGTAACAGTATGAAATACCTGCACATAAGCATACACGTATAATTGCTTCCAAACATGTTAGTGAATCCATTAATCTTTTGAGCCATGTTCGCCTTACATCATACACTTTTTGTATGTTCTTTATACTATTCGACTGGAAAAGAAAGGGACAACTATTAGTCGGCAGGAAGATATTGCATGGATAGGTACACACTCACGGGGCGTCAAAGATTGTATTGCCGTCTGAGAGATGACCAGGCTGTTGTTATCAGAGGTGGCTTAAAGGCCAAGAGAGATCTAGAGTTGGGAGCTAGTGATAGACAAAATCTTTGGCACTGCGTCCTTGTCGAGCCTCGGAACAGTTCCTTTCCCCGTCCACTCCAATTGGGCTGGCAACTCCAGCCGTCCATCTCCAGATCAGATCTGATGGCACATCATGCATTCCCCTCAGTATGCCAGGCAGTGCACATCATCATTCCCCTCACGGGTTTGAGAAATGGGGTGAGGGGCAACATATGGATCAACTTCGCTAGAAACAGCTTATAAGTTTGCACAAAGGATTTACTACAGAAAGCACTGGCTATAAAAGTAGAATCATAGTCACGTTGCAATTCTAACAGACATAAACCCTTGCCATCTAGAAATATTGCAAGAAATATCCTACATTATAGGGATGCACAGCTGGTTTGTAACATTTAATGCATACTTCCTCAACCCAAGCTTTTCTACACCCTTGCCAGCAAACAAAATTCAAAGTAATCTCTACATAACAAATTACGCCCGACAGCAAAGCGCATACATGTGACACCTTGATCCATGTAAAATTAAATCCATAATAACCTATATATATGTGCACATAAGAGTATGGATTAGTCCCACCTTACTAGTTTAGTATGAGAAGTACCAACATATAAACCTATAAACACTATTGGTAATAACCTCCGGTTAACCGTTTTACGTGAAGTGAGGACGAAAGCGCAAGTAGGTTATTACGCGTGTGTGGCTTATTCATAATGGGGTTAGGTCTAAACCGGTTTGAACTCTAGAGCGTTACAAATGGTATTAGAGCTGACCCTTGTGGTTACATAAGTGCGTACGAGTCAGGCGCGTGGGCATATGATGCATGGTGCATGTGGATTCAGAGTAGACACACGACATGGTATATGTATCAGCACTGGACGCACAGACGTGTACCAAGAGGAGGAGGTCTTAATCATTTGCCCTAATATGGGTATGTTGGACCGATGAAGATATCATGTTTTTTGAGGGGGGGACTGTATGTGACATCTCGGCTCATGTGAAATTAGGCTTATGATGGCCTATGTGTGTGTGTGCACATGAGGATGTGGATTAGTCCTACTTTACTAGTTTAGCATGAGAAACACCAACATATAAACACATAGACACTATTGGTAATAACCTCCCGATTAATCATTTTGTGTGAAAGCGAGGACGAAAACGTACGCAGATTGTTACGTGTGCGTGATTTATCTATGATAAGATTAGATCTAAGTCGATTTGAACTCTAAGATGTTACAATATCAGATATGTTGTGCTGTAGTTAACTCCATAAACCTCCGATTACGAAATGCTCTATTCTGTCCAAATATAAGAATATATAAGCAAGAGCTACGTTAAAACCGTTCGTTTGTATCACTTGCTGATCACACGTGGTTATCTAGCAATGCCTAGTCAGATCCTAGCACCCCCCAAAAAAGAGAGAATCGGATGAGTTCACAAAAACCGTATCCTACAAATCCTCCTAAGCTCCCCTATTTCCCGCTGTGATCCTTCCCTAACTCCGTTCCGTTTTTGCCACTCTCTAGACAAGGACAGCCGAACGCCACGCTGTAACTGCTGTTCAATCCCAGGGGCAGTTGAGTCATTTTACTGACGCCTGGCCGGGTTGGGTGTCTCCCGGTGCGTAGTATAGCAAACACTGGTATATATTGTTCCACTCATCCTCTGTACCGTCCCTTTCCCTCTCTCTCCTACCCCCTTTTCCTCTAACCCTTAGCTTTTCCTCCCTCTCCCACCTCCTCTCTCCTCTCCTCTCCTCTCTTCCCTTACTCTAACAAGAACTAGTCCTAGCCAAATTCAGATCCCTAGTTGCTGGTTTTGTTGTTTCTTTTTGGAGTTAGATTTGTTGTTGCTGAGGTGAAGTTAGTATCATGAGTCCACCGAGTGTGATACGGCAGTTTGGAGACACAACCTACACCAAGGTGTTTGTGGGGGGGCTGGCATGGGAGACCCAGAAGGAGACCATGAGGAAGTACTTTGAGCAGTTTGGGGAGATCCTGGAAGCAGTTGTCATCACTGACAAGAACACTGGCAGATCCAAGGGCTACGGATTTGTATGATCCTACACAGTTCTTTTACTTTGTGTGCACTCAATTGCGGTTTAGATCATTTGCAAACTTTACATTTTTTTAGTCCATGTTTTTCCCCTTCCTTTTTTGTTTGCTGCAATATCAATGGTGGCTTAATCTCATTAAATTATGCACCATAAATTTGTATTGTAGGTTACCTTCCGGGACCCGGATGCGGCGATGAGGGCTTGCGTTGATCCCGCGCCGGTGATCGACGGGAGGAGGGCTAACTGTAATCTTGCTTCCCTTGGAGTTCAGAGATCTAGGCCTCCAACCCCACAGCATGGTTAGACATTTGCCATTATCTCACCAGTTACGCAAAATAACAAAGAAGAAACAGCTAGCTAGCTTCTCTTGATTGCCTTTGATAACTTCTCTTGAGTTGAAGACAGCCCATCACTAAAAGCTCTTGAGAAAGAAAAGTAATAATCATTATAGATGCACTATTGCATTTTTCTATGATTTCTATATGTTGTTACATGATCACAAACTTAGCTATTATGATTTTATGCGCAAAAAGTTCCTTCGTGACATTATAATAAATGAAGAGCTTAAAGAACAAGACATCATGTTTGCCTAACTTTGCTAATTGGCCCAACCCTAAGTGCTAAATAAGGATATTGTGTTGGCATCTAGTAGAGACAAAAAAGCTTAAATGCCTAACTTTAGCTTAGTGCTAGCTGATTTTCCTAAGTACAGTACATTAATGATTACTGAAATTGCACTTCAGCCGGAAAATAAATAGCAGGCCATAGCCTTAGAAGGATATCCTCTTGGCATTTACTTGCTGGAAAAGGTAGATAATGGGGAGAAACAACATTAGTTGTACAGAGATGTTAGTTATCCTTGAAATAAGTGCCTTGTTTTGGATAATGGCTATACTGATTATAAACCCAAGGCTTAAATAATAAATCCAACCGATGAAGCCTAAATCCTAGATTAATCAGGACTAGATTCGAGAATCTTTTACTTCTATTATGTCTTCTTGCGATTCAGAGACTGAAGAATGGCATGACTGTGCGTCCGTGTGAATAAATTCATCTGTGGTGCATTGGAACAAGTGCATACCTGCTTTAAAGAAGTGTGTCTTTTGCTGATAATGTTAGCTAGCAATGTGAGTAAATTTGCTTTGTATTTTCTTGATGGTGTTGCTACAGGAGGGGCTAGGAGCTTTAGGGTGATGAAGTCCTTTAGCCAGCAGGCAGGGATCCAAGGTGGGCTGGGTGCAGCTTTTCCTTCTCATGCCACCTTCCCTCATTATGCCATCCCACAAGGCCTGCCTTACCATGTCTATGGGTAAGTACTCTCTCTCTCTCTCTCATGTGGTAAGGACCCTATGAAACTTGAAAAGTGTCCAAGGACCAACTATGACTGGGGCTTATCACATGCATGACATGTGCATTATGACATACCACCTTCGTCAATGGTGAATGGCAAAAGCTTTTTTAGCTTGCATGCAACACCCCCCCCTCTCTCTCTCTCTCACTCACACACACACACGCTCATATGAAGTGGCAGTGCGTGCTCTAGTGGCACATGATCGCCCAGTCTTTACTCTCCCGTAGTAGACTAAGCATGTACATGCAAGCACAACTAGCTCTCTCTCTCTCTCTCTCTCTGTGCATCCAAGCTAAGCTAAGCTAGCTGGTTAATCAAGTAGATAATTCAAAATCAATACTAAATAATTAATTTGTAACAAACAAAACTAATATTTCTTTCCCCATCACTACTGCAGGTACTCTCCCTATTCTCCGGATTACAGTTACCCCACAGTAAGTTCACCCTTCGCATTGTCAATTAGTTCTATTAACTTGACCAACAGTTAAATAATACTGTTGTTTATATTCATTTTACTGAGATAGATCTGTGGAGACCAGAGACAAATATAAAGCACCTGACTTTTAAGTTTCATGCCATCATGCCAATACTTATAAGTGTATCAGGAGTATGTTTGAATTATGCATTTATCATAAGAATCATGATATGATATACACGATGCAAGGAAAACAGCAGAACATAAATGTTTACTGGCTAAAAATAGGCATTATGTGACATAAACTACAGCTCCAGGAACATAAAATACTGTAATGTACCATAACAAAAGAAGGCAAGAAGTGCTCACCATTTTAGCCTCTGCAAGCTTTCAGGCCAACCTGGAGGATTGGTGTTCGTACTCTTTGCGCTTAATGAACTCTTCGTTTATGCTGGACAAAGATCCTGCATAAGCTTTACTTAAAACTGACATCTTGCATGCTCCTTTTCTTAAAAGCTGAACAGTTTATCAAAATTGTACTAATATGTACACAGCTCCCATTAAAGTAAAGTTTACATATTGCGCCACATTCCTTTGTTTCTAATGAAAAGCACAGAATTAACAGTAAGTACACCACTAATGGCTTGAACATGAATAAAATATTAGTATCTAGTTGTTATCTATCACTAAATAAATATAATAACGTGAAAATGAAAAAAAAAGATCTGCACAGTAATGTTTCCTATTGGAAAACCAGAAATCCTAGTGATTTCAATGTTACTGAACCATTTTAACTACCACATGCTCCCTCATAAATGATGCATGGTCTACTTGTTTTGTTTTGTTGCTGATATAGATTTCCTTTTTTTCCTTCGGCACTGGAGAGTAATGTGAAAATAAAAGGCATATGTTGGAGTACAACTAAAACCAGCAGTGTCAGTGGAGTAGTTTTTAGTTGACACATCAATGCAAAAACTGTTTTACCATATCTTTTTTTTATCTGAAACAAGCATGAGCAAGCTGCTCTTAAAAAGATTCATCATCTGCCTAGCTGTCCTGCATGTTCTTCGACAATAAAATGCACTGACAGCCTCTAAAAACTATCCTTTCAAAACCATTCCTTTCCTAACTTGTCATGTTGAGTCTAGCTTGTGCTCATGGATAGACGGTTGCCTTCCAATCTCCCTCAAAACAATGGTTCCATATGGTGAAGGGCCCAGTCTATACAATGCCCATGTCTATAGGAAAACACCAGTCAATGATATATATCCTCTATGAAGCAGAGTGCAGCGCCACAAGTATAGTGCCTTCAGGTCCTAGCAACCAATCTTACCCTGTACAGGCGCACATGGCATGGGCCCTAGTTTGTCAAGACCAAACCTGCCAAACACTTGGTCCATCTTTCCATAAGCTAGACCCCCTTGTTAACCCAATAAACTTATGACAGCGCATGCTTGGGTCCCCAATTCTACCCAAAGCCAAACCTCTGTTTGGTTCCATAAGGATCCAAATTACCTGCTGGGACTTTAATCGTGGACCCCAATGTAGGCCAGAGTACAGGTTGGCAATTAGTGCTGCAACTCAGCTATGGCCCAGTTTGATCCACAGCAAATGGCACGTACAGGCAGGCAGCAGTGCATCTACAGGCAAATGATTTTCTTCAAATATAAAGGATAGAAAAATCTTGGATTTCGATACTGTTTGCATGAGCTAGAGAAAATTTTGAGGTACATCACTATAGCAACAGAACTAGAGTATTTTTCCTTCCAGCTCATGCCCTGCATTTTAATATTATCCCTCAGATACTATTGTTAAAAAAAGAGATAAGTAAAACAAGTTACTGGTTTCAATATAGCAGGACATTTTCTGGCATAATGTAACAGAGCAGAGCATGTTTCTTTAAAGTAGGTATATGCATATGCACAGCGATTTGATAGCAAGAATTAGATCATAACAATTATTTTAATTCGCAGATGCTACACTAAGGTCAAGTGTTCATGCCTGATCAATTATCAAAATAATATCGGTCATACCGTGATGGACATACTGAAAATCTTTACAATTGCAAAATTATACCATAACTTTGTGTTTTGATCAACAGCTGCTATATATTACAGTTATGTGTTAATACGTTAACAATATCAGGACCGCTAATTCAAGCCATATTATTTGATGAAATTTTAGACAGGAAGCAAGAGAGTTAACAGAAAATATAAGAGCATGAATAGTTCAATTAACATTTACAGAAAGTTATAAATGCTGAAATGCATTGCTTGAACTGCATATAAACATAATTTGTATGTAATGTAAACTAGTACGATAACAGAGTTCCTAACAAACATCATGCCGCAAAGACTTGATATGTTTCTCCTTGCTCTGTTAATTAGAACTACTACAACATCTATGGAGGAGCCCAGTACCCATTTTATGGAGGAGCAGCAGCTGGCATGGTGACTGGAACCAGTCCCTTTTTTCCATATTTCCAGTTTGGGCAGTCAGGAAGCACTACGACCAACTATGCAAGTGGACAGGGCTACAATTTGCAATACCCACAGATGTTCCACTTCTCCACTGTGGCTTCTACAGCTGCTGCTGTAACGGGCTTTGCACAGCAATATGGAGGACCATTGTCACTGGCTGCAAGTCCTCAAGCCCAAGCAGGTATTACTAGCTATCTTGTATATATATATACCCACATAACATTTTCTAAAAGTTTGGCCTTCATTATTCAAACCCTACTGTGCTTTCACGATCCTTGCTAAATGTTGCACTTAGTAGAACTTTCTAGAGATCATGACACATTTTTTCTATTGATGAAGAAAATGCAACCAACAGGCTAGTAGGTTGTATTTCAATATAAAATAGCTCAGTCCGCTCTAGCGCATTTCTAAATACAAATTAGCTGTCAGTATGCATTTGCCGGCCTATCAGGTACAGTACAAGAATCTAAACCAGTGCATATGCATTGAAAATGGTAGCAAGTATATTACCATTGTTTTCTCATCGATTTGCTAAGAAAAATTGGCATTTTCTCAGAAATTAGTTGATTTATTTCTTTATTGCTCAGTTGGGGTACTAATATCTTGACAGTGTGTGTCCCCATTAAACAGGCATGACTATGGCTCTCACATCTCCAACCTTGCCAACTCCGACTCAGGCTGCTCATCCTTACCGGCTCATCCCCTCACACTTTGCTGTGTCTGCTGCTCCAGAGCAACCCTTGGCCTAACCATGGTCTCCTTTCTCATCATCACTGTCTCGTTTTTATTTCCTACGTGTTGAGTCCATGCATCCATCTCTAACACCAAAGGGCACTGTAGTTGATCCCATGTTCATCAGCCCAAGTGCCCCTCTCTCCATATCCCGCATGGTCATGTGGTGATTGGAGATTAGCTTCAGCCCCAGGATGGGCTCAAAGCTTGACGCCCCAAGGATGGGGTTGTACTAACAGACGAGCACAAACCAACCAATTTAACCGTAGTCCGAGGAAGGACTTCATCCAAGAGAGCTAATTTCAGCCCCAGCAAGACAAGGCTGTGGGCAAAAGAAATCCTAACAATCAAGCATTACCCCAGGGAGGGCACATGCTGATACAAGCCAAACTTGGACAAAAGTGACAGCTAAACATCTGATCGAGCTAGCATGCCAATCCAAAATTTCATCAGTGGAATCTATACTGTATTTAGCTTAGGCCAAGTGCTTCTGGGCGAAGCATGAACCATTTAGCAGACCCTAATCTTCTAGTCTCAGGTGTTACCTAGAGCAAATGAACTTGACATGTCACATGTGACCAGTCTATAACCTCTTTGCCATGCATATTCACCCCCACCAACTTTACATAAACATCATGTGGTAACTTCTTGTGTAACCAACCACTAACCTTTCCTAAGCAATGATTAGATGCACCAACTAACATTTCTTTTTATCTTTCAGTTGATAGCTTGCATCTAGGTGGTTAAGGCTCTAAGGAGAGCCTGTGCCCCTCATCAGAGACAGGTTCAGAGCAGTGCTAATGTTTGTTTTTGGCACTTAGCACTACCTCTTGTCGTTTCTGACACAGTGATGGGACTCCAAAGAAGGCTTTGGAGATGCCAAGCACTGCTGTGTAACTCATTAACCCAATGGACCCATACATATATTTTTATTGTCTTGGGTCACCCCCACTCATCTAGATGTTCATCTTGCTCAGTGTCACTTCCATGGTTAGGTCCAGGACCCCCCCCCTCCTCTCTTTCTCTCTCTCTGTCTCTGTGCGCGCGTGCGGAGAGAGACCGTAATGTTTTTTTTTATGTACTATTATCAGACATGGTGGTTGTAATAATAAAGTAGTACTATGCTACTTCTAGGTCAAGCAGAACTCTTTACTATTTTATCCCGTGTCTCTAGCTAATATTCCTTTCATTTATAGTCAGTACCTTATTTCCGGACATTGTAGTTCACCTTATATTCATATAATGCTATGTAAAATCTACTCACTGTGTTGCACATTTCTTATTCATTGATCTTTAACTAATTTTGTCTCAGTACTTGAGCAGGCCCCGCTCAAGTCAGAGATTTTTTTACTGTTTAGCAACGAAAACACTGTAGCAGCGATTTTTTACTGTAGTACTTTTGTCATGTAGTGAATTTTTTTTGTTTTGTGGTTTTTTTGCGTTTCGTTTTTTTTCTCGTATTCCTTTGTATTGTCCGCACTAGACTAGCGAGTCGTTTTTATTTTTAAATTTTTTTAAAATTAATTATGCATAATATGCCATTCAGCTACAGTAAAAAATCAGTCATAAAATTTCAGTAAAAATCAAAAGTCATTGCTATTCCGAACGCCCTGTGAAAATGGTGCTGTGAACGTATGTCTTAAAAGCATTCTCCCTTCATATATGATGCATCAGGTGGATAATAGGAAGGTTGAGTTCTGAGGCAAAATTCAACCCCATCCAGTAGTATTTTAGGCTTTCAGTTGGATAAATTTCATTAATTGGGTGAGCTAATCGATTGGAGATGAAAATCACTTCAGTTGCCTTCTAGTTTCTAGAGATCCTACCAAGGTTCCCTTAAGAGTTAAGGTCCCGCTCGTTTCAGTTTTTTTTTTAGTTTTAGTTTTTTTTACTATTCTGTAATTCGTCTTTTTCTGAATTTTTTTAGATTTTTTGAGCTTTTTTTGTATTTTTCTTTTTTTTCCGTGTTCCTTTGCATTATCTGTGATGAGCTAACATATTTTTTCTATTTTCTATTTTTTTAAATTTAATTATGCCCAAAAAATCAAATCAGCTACAGTAAAAAAAGCTAACTACAGTGAAATTTCACTCAAAAGCCAGAAGCTATCGCTAAAACGAACGCACCCTAAGAATTTACAAGAAGCCATGCAAATAGCCAATATGCCCAGACTGCCCGATGAAAAATCATGTCTCTTTGACTAATACTAGAGGCGGCCAAATGGACGATCCAACCCCGTTTGACCTGTTACTTAGAGAGTCTGTGCCATACCGGTCTATGGGCTGAGGCATGATTTAAGCACAACTCAATAGCCTCACGGGCCATAGCAAGCCAACTCAGGCACAGTTAGCCCATTGGGCTGGTGTTAGCCTATTTAGCCCATTTGGTATGAAATTTTAAATAAATATAAACAAAATCCTAGAAAATATATATAATTCAAAAAATACAAAATAAAATTATATATACTTATAAATTAGACTGTATAAAATTCAAAAACTAAAAAAACATATAACTTAAAAAAATGAATCATATATAATTAAAAAATACAAAATAAAATCATATAAATATTTAAAAATGAACGGGCCGCCTGTTACTATTCGTGCTGGGTTAGACTACCCTGCTGGACTGAGGCCTCAACCCAAGCACAGTACAAGTAGTTATCACGGCCCAGTATGGCTTCATCAGTCATCATATTATGAAAGATTTTTTTTGGAAGAAGCAATGATTCAGTAGCCCTTGATACAAGATCAAAGAAAATATAAGCTGGAAAACATTTGACATAACGGCAAAAACAACGGATGGTATCACTACCATATTACCGTTGGGTCATCAAAATACTTATAAGTCAAAATTAATTTAGTAACTGGATTCTAGTCTCTAGAAAGTTGCCTGATAATCTTGCAAAAATGTTAGTACAAGAGCAGTGACTAACATGCAAAGTGTTTCCTCTCAGCTAGCGACCTACTAACACGCAAATGAAATATCCAGATAAAGAATATTATAAATCAGAAAACACAGGAATCAAGCTTCAACAAAAATTGCTGCAGAAAGAAACTTAGACATTGGAACAACATGCTGGTTCAGAATAAGCCAACAGTTCAGAACAGCAGTTGCATCAGTAGCTTACATTTAGTCACCTACACAACAACCTAAAATACTTAGTTTTATATGCTGGAGCACTCATATCATGCATAAGGGAAGTGTATCCACTATCCAGCACAAAAGGGTAGCCTATTAAAGGACAAGGGTTTGCACACCAAACGACTTGCAAAAGTTCAACAATTAATATTAAGCATCTATGACATATCTTCATGATAGAGATGAAGTCCAAGACCAAGACGGGCACAAGCTCGACGAAAAGCCATTGCTTCAGCCTTCTGTACAGGGTCTCCATAGCTTGTATCATCAACAGAAGCAGTTCCAGTGGCCTCTCTGTAGATCTGAAAAGAAGAATATTAAAAAAAATTGTATACATCAGTTCTAGGCCTATATTGGACAAAACAACTTTAGGTTACAGCAGTGTACCACATAGAATCTGTCATCAACTAGTTAACAGTTCAGCAATATTAGTTTATGTAATGCAACAACACTGAGATGAGTTTGCACTAACATTTAACAATGATTCAATGAAATATTGAGTGATCTCTAGGATCCGCACTTTGTCATGTCAGCATAGAATCTCATGATTTATTTATACATTTCCAGCTTGCATATACCCATGATTCAAGAACTAATTATATACTGGAAAACTGTGAATGGAAGATAGTGTAACCCCAAAACAGATACAGTACATTACAGGACATGGATTCAAATAATACTAACAATGTTATATAACAATAATAACACAAAACATGCCTAATAAAAAATTTTAGGAATTATGACCAAAAAATCACAATTCAGCATTGAGCCAATTAAGCATCAACAAAAGGGGGACAGTAGACACCAGCTACATAGAAAAAAGAAAAAGGAAAGGTCCAACAACTACGATTACAGCTGGTAATTTCAATTAATCTTAACATAGTTCAGACAGATTGATACCTGATAGTTATGTTAACCACGGATGCAGTAATCTGTCTTTAAGCGGGTTACTGCATTTTTTGTTACTTCTTCAAATGGTAATAATAAACATAACAAAATTTGAAAACCAGAATGGAATTAAGTTTGAGATTATCAGTAGATTGCCAAAAGACAAATGCAGGCTGTAAAATTCACACTTCAGCCAGATGTTTCTGGTTCCGGAATGACCTTTAGTTACAGAGGAGCAGTCATGTATATTAACAGCATTTCCCGGGGCAAAAGAGGTACCTCTGCATCAGTTCCATGGAGAGTCACACGATAGACAACAGATACAGATTTCCCATCAGATGAATAAACAATGTTGCGAACCTCGCCAGACCATTCTGAAATGGATTACAAAATGATAGAAATAAAATAGGGCATATCATTTCTCAACAATTGGGCCTGCTTTGAATTCAAGCCCTCCACATGAGGACAAACAAATATCTGATATAGTAATGACCAGAAATTTACCTGGAGCATGCACATTCATAATTTTGTTAACAATGTGCCTGCAAAAGGCATCAGAAGTGAGATCACGATGATTCAAATGGGAAAAACTACATATACATGTTCTCTGGAAGTTGTGCTGCAACAACACCTCTCCAAGTGATAATGATAACCACTGCCCATGATCAAAACCCAGAAATCGAATTAGCAAGCCCATTGATCACAAGTTTTTCCAATAGAATTGTGATAGCTTTCGTCCTAACTAGGCATGCATCAGGCCTCAAGTTTAATTTTACGTCTATCAACAAATCACCAATCGCTACATTGAGAACAGAACTACAGGTCTAAACGAACACTTCGAGTTGCTCTTATTGGATGCAATTCCACTTCACAGAACAATAGAGCATACTTAAACATGTTATTACTAGGTCGAATGCTTCATTTGAATGCTTACTACGATTCTACGAATTTACCCATCAGCACAAAGCAATTTAAACCACAGTAGAAAGGAGTCAAGGACACTACTCCAGCATAACCTAATGCTCATGCACAAATCTGCAAATACGCACAAATCATGCAAAAATAACCAGAACTCCCCCGCATTAACCAATCCTACTCTGCACTGTACACTAAAAGCTAGGGTTCGATGAGCGATCACTAGTGATCGAGCGGGCTCACCATGGGATGTACTTGATGGCGAATCCGTCGTCCTCGACGCGCGTCTTCACGAGGGACTCCGGAACCCTCTTCCCGAGCTCCCTGAGGACATAGGCGAGCGGCTTGCTTATGCCCTCGGTGGGGGCGGCCTCCTCGCCGCCGGCGAAGTCGTTGTCGTCCTCCGATAGGAGGTCCGGCTCCTGCGGCCGCCGCGACGCGCGGGCCTTCGAGGCAAAGGGGCGTGTGAGGAGCGGGGCGGGTGTGCGGCAGCCGATGAGGAAGCGGGCGAGGGCACCGGGCGCCATGGTGACTTGGTGAGGATGCGATGGAGTGGGGAGAACGAGGGCTTTGGTTGGGTTTTGGAAATTGGAGAGGGTGTTTTTTCTGCGAGGGATCGAAAATACGGGCCGTTATTGTGCCTCTTCAAATTTTTTAGATGTTAGTTTCTCTAAAAATAAAATAAATAGAATAATTTTTTTAGAACGGGTTCTTTCATTGCCTTTTTAAGTCTAAAATCGTATTTGTCATTTATATCGATATTGTTAAGGAGACAGAGTTGTATTAGGATATAGAGTTGTATTCTATTCCATATATGTTTTATCTTTATATGGCATATCCCCTTGTACTCTCCTATATATATGGCCCTTTGGGTCTTATATCAATATACACAATATTCATAATATGATATCAGAGTTTAGATTAAAACCCTAACCTCGATCTCGATCTACTTCCGCAGTCGTTGCCCCCGAGAGGTTCAATCTCCGCTCCGGGGGCGGCCAAGTACATGCCCTTCTTCCTATCGCTGGTGAGCTTCATCAATGGCATCTGCTGGACGTCCTACGCACTCATCCGCTTCGACCTCTACGTCACGATCCCCAATGGCCTCAGGATGCTGTTTGACGAGGCCGACGAGGCAAGCCGTCAGCAGCGGGCTGTGCGGCACCCAATGGTTGCTCGCCTCCCCTGCCGACGCCAACGAGGCAGGGTCCTCGGCCGAGACATCACCGGCGTCCTCCCCCGAAAGTGTCCAGGCGCCTGTGCGGCCCTGACCAACCGGACATCGCGTCATCCCTGCCCGTGTCCGTGTACTTCATCAGCAGCCGGATTCAGCCAAAAGAAGATCTCCATGCCTCCGTCTCTTGCTGGGCTCGAGGCAGATCTCCGACTAGCCGGCCCTGCGCAGTAGCCGATCCGTGCTTGATCCAATGGGTGGTGAGTTGCCAGAGCCACGGCGGCTCAGCCGCACTTAACTTCGGCTGCGTCCCCGGGGGGAGTCGCCAAGAGTCCACCGCTTTGTCATAGCCCCACTCTGATCAAGGTGAACGACGCCCCCATCGAGCTGATCCGCCCGGAGATGCTCCGCCTCCGGCCTTCTTCTGGGTCGCCTTCTTCTTGCTGGTGTCCAACACCATGGTGGTCGAGATTGAGCGAGATTGGTTGTTGGATCGATCTCAATCTCGTCCACGCACCGCCGCCGCCGCCTCCTCCTCCTAGCAGAGAGGCCGCCGCCGTCGAGCTCTCCAAGATGGTGCTGCAGAACGACATTGACCTGCTCAACCCGCCGGCGGAGTTGGAGAAACTCGAGCACAAGAAGAAGCGCCTCGTCCAGTCCTCCAACTCCTTCTTCATGGATGTCAAGTGCCAGGGATGCTTCATCATAACTACTGTCTTCAGCTGTTTTCTTGAGCCAGTGAGGAGGGAGAATAGTGGCCAGTGTTTTTCCCTTCGGGGTCATGAAAAGAGGTTCCACAAAGCTACACATGGAAGATCTGCTCCTCATTCTCATCTGCTCTGCCTTCTACAGTGCTAATAATTATTTTTATTTGAGTCTTCCACTATGTCTACTTAAGTCCGTAGTCATCTACCTTTCAATTCGTCAAAGCTGTGCGAGTCCACAAATTTATTATCAGTTATAGAAGTCTAAGAATTTTGTTTTATATGACAGCAATTGTCACTCTTCTTTCTGAGCCACGTGCAGATTGTAGAAGTCATTATGACGCCGCCTCACGAGCTTTTAAGACCGCCGTGCTTCTCCTACACCTTGTGCATTACGCTACCGCCGTCTTGGGCTTCGATCTATGCTGTCATGTTTCTATCTATTCCATGGCACCAACCGCTGCTCTTCTCGCTGAGCCGCGTGCAGATCGTAGAAGTCGTTATGATGCCGCCGCTTCTTTAGCCGCCGTTCCGAGCTTCTAAGGCCGTCGTGCTTCTTCTGCACCTTGTGCATTGCGCCGCCGCTGTCTTGAACTTCGATCTACGCCGTCATGCTTCTATCTATTCCTCTTCGGCTTGATTCGATAATATTTTTCAAGAGTTGCACGCTACAACGACATCATCAAGATTCGGACTTCGAATTTTGTTTACTATTTTAGTAACAACTCTTTTCAAATACAATACTATTGCATACGCTTTACATTTGAGGGGGGGTGTTAAGGAGATAGAGTTGTATTAGTAACAACTCTTTGAGCCGCGTGCATATAGTAGAAGTCGTTATGATGCCGCCTCTTCTCTTTGAGTCGCCGCTCTGAACTTTTAAGGCCACCGCGCTTTTTCTACACTGCGTTTCTATTGCGCTTTTTTGTGCACTGCGCCGCCGCCGTCTCGAGCTTCGATCTGCTTTATAGGCTGCCATCATACTTTATGGACTACCTTGGATAAAGATCTTCTATTTTTGACATAATTTTTAAGAGCCGCATGCTACGACGATGTTTACAAGACTTGGATTTTGGATTTTTGTTATTTTAATGTTAACTCTTTCAAATGCAATGCTATTGCATATGCCTTACATTTGAGAAGGTGTTAAGGAGATAGAGTTGTATTCTATTCCATATATGCCTTATTTCTATATAATATATCCTCTTGTACTCTCCTATATGTATGGCCCTTTTGGCCTCATATCAATGCACACAATATTCATAACAGATATCTCCATTCGCTATCATCTCAAAAAGCGTAGAGTTATCGGCCGCAGTCCAAAAGAACAACAACTCCATTTTTGTTTTCTCGTGTCAACAACTCCGCTTTTGAGGTACTTATTGATTAAAATGCCCACTCCATTTTTTTATTTTATTCTAGTATACCACAAGTTGAATCTAGTATGCTCCACCTCCTTCGTCTTTTGACTCATCTATTTAGTCTTTTGAACGCACAACATATCTATATATCTCCTAATCATAATATCAACTACCTCTTTTAGCTTATCTGTTTAGGACCTTACATTCCAACTATCCATATGAATCATACTCTTCTTATCTAGCTTCCTTGCCCCTCGCACTACATTTGGGTACCGATGTAGCGCATCACTAAAGGAGTGATGTTCCGGCCATTGCTTATTTATCACCACACCCAGGTTCTGATATGGTATGTTGCTAAGAGGGTTACGTCCCAACAAAACTATTTTGGGTTTCATTCTTTGAAAAGATGGTTTTTTTTACGTTGGCTCGTCAAATCTAACACAATCCTTCTCTTTTTTCATGGCTTAAGACAGGCTACGTAGAAAACTACATAGACAGAGTTTTAGCAGATGCTGGAACTGTGGTGGATGCAAATATTGCTGAAAAGCTAGCACAGCTTAAAAATCAAATTGCCATACTAGAGAAACGTGAAGAAAGGTATCTAGTTATTTGTTTTTTGGTTATAAACTTCTGTACATACCGATTTGTTGGAGATGACCTTATACTTGATTTGAAACAGATACAAGGCAGTATTCGCAAAGAGGATCTCAGTCTTCCGAAAGGCTTGCTGCTCGCTTTTTGGTTATAAGGTATTGTTAATATAGCACAATTCATGGTGGGGTCAACTCTCTTTACGGCTTCTAAAAGTCGCTTTTGGCTTTTGCTACAGTAACTAATTTTTAAATGGAGTATTTTTTTAAGATGGGGTTTACAAGTTAATTGTAGCATACGTTAAAAAACTAATATCTGTATCATCAAAAATCGCAAGCGAGTATCTCTCTTTCCATAATCTCATGCATAAACACCAAAAGCCATCACCATGACCAAAAGCCATCAGCCGCAGCCGAAAAGAACAGGCCCTCTGTCTATTAGTATTACTGTTACCCGTGCATTCCCCCATGTCTATTGTTTTTTTGCTGTGGCCCATGAAGAACAAAGCTCAAGGCTTCTGACAGGGGGTCATATCTGGATCTCCAGATGCCATGTATAGTATCTGAAGGCTTTATATTAGCAGCTTTGATATCTCACTGTTCTAGCTACTTATAATAACAGTAATTTTGTATGCACTTTTCTTAGATCAAGTCATTCGTTTGTGGTTTCATCCAGTTGTGAACTTCTCTTGAGCCCAAGTTAGAATAGACCAGCTGCACCATGAGAAAGGAAGCTACATGTCCTGCTTTTGAAAGTTAAGATTAAAAGAGATGCATTCAACATGTGGTTTAATACTAAGCATCACTGATACTGTTATAAGTAATATCCACCTTATCACTTGAGGTCAACAGAGTGCATCTCTATTTGTTTTATAAGGATGGTTAGTTTCAAACTTCTCAATCATGTTGTCTTTTGGATTTAAATTTTGATGTTCTTCAATTGTTGCATAAGCAGTGTCCATTTCAGTAAATATCATGCTCATTTTTTTCTGGTTTCAACATTTTGTTTAATTTCCGCTTACTACATGGTTCTAACTATGTCTAGTTGTTCAACGTCAATATTATTTGGCATAACCTTTTCTTGTTTTATGGTTTTCCTTTTCATTCTTGCAGCATCTGCAAAAGATCTCCATCAAATTGTTATGTTGTAGCAGAACAGATCCGTAGTCGGGCAAGCTCCCAGAATTATTAACCATGGTTGTCCCATCATTTCCATAATATTCTCAGCTACTTAAATTTGGTGCAATATAACTTGCAGATGTACGCTAAACGATTCATTCAAATGCCAGCATCTGAAGATCACTGCGTGTTGAAGATTGTTACTGACGGTACGGTACCATCACATGGATCCCATTTTGGTTTTGGCAAAGTATGTATGAGCATTACTTGAAATGTAGTTTAGCAGTGAAGCTTGTGAGTTTTGTAAACTGTAGCAAATTAGGGATGTTGTGCGTTATAAGGTGCAAGTGGGCTTCTTCAATACCCATTCACGGCCCTACTTCATTAGGAGCTTGTTACTCGTATTCCGTTATGTCTATTCCTGGCCGATCACCGATTCTATTAGGTTACACCGTAACGTATGCCGTCCATGGGTACGTTGGAGCAGCCATCAGCCATGAGTAGACTCTGCTTGTGAGCAGTGGCGGACCCAGAATTAAATTTTAGGGGGGGGTTAACGGG
This sequence comes from Melocanna baccifera, assembly GCA_036346265.1. Lineage (NCBI taxonomy): Eukaryota > Viridiplantae > Streptophyta > Magnoliopsida > Poales > Poaceae > Melocanna > Melocanna baccifera. The sequence continues at coordinate 42,387,253 of CM070676.1, forward strand.
ACATAATGTACAAAAAAATAAACACACTAAACATAAAGTGAAATATATTTTACAATCCAAAATCATATATAATTAGAATAGGAACATAGTAAAAATATAAAATACAATAAAGATTGTACCTTGGTAATAGATAATGTCCCTTCTAATACCCATAAATATATGTAAGCAATTATCTGCACATCAAAATTAGCAAACTTAGTGATGAAATTAGAAATTGTATATGTGAATAGTTATAAAGATTAAAAAAAGGATGAAACATACCAGTAATTAGGATTGAGTAGTAGTAGTGCAAGTACAAGGCAATAGTATGAGAAGTACTACTTATATTGCATAAAAAATATTTATGCAATATTCGTTTCTTCATTTCTTGCAACTGTATAAATCAATAAATGATAATAAATAACACTAAAATATCAATAAGAATAATAAATAACAATAAATGATAATAAATTAAAAAGAATGAGTTTATGTGAATAACTTAATGTTTCATAATTTATACGATATTAAAAAAAATAAATTATACCTATTAATATTTCAATTCAGTACACTATTTCAATAATATAATCAACCTTTTTTTCCTTTTGGACTCCTGGCTGTCGGTCCTCTTGTACTCTCTCGGTCCTCTACTCCTCTCCCTCAAAAGCAAAAGCGCAGTAGCTCACTGAGGCGACGCCAGTCCTCACGCCCCCTCCAGTCCTCCTCTCAGTCGGTCTCACTCAGGCGCCTCCGCCCGACGCCCCGACCGGCCTCCGGCGAGTCCGGCCTCCCCCGCCTCCGGCCTCCCCTGACCCCTCCCGCCTCCCCTCCCGCCTCCGGCCTCCCCTTACCCCTCCCGCCTCCGCCTCCCCTCCGGCCTCCCCTGACCCCTCCAGCCTCCGGCCCGCCTCCGGCCTCTCCTCCCGCCTCCGGCCCCACGCCCCACCCGCCTCGGCGCCTCCGGCCTCCCGGCTCGCGAGATCCAGATCCAGGCTAGGCGCCTAAGCGGCCGCGCCCGCCGGAGGTTGCTCCGCCTCTGCTCGCGAGATCCGCGCGCGGCGGCCTCGATCGCTCGTGCTCGGTGGATCCGGAAAGGGATGAACCGATAAGTGTTGTTGGCCATTCTTTGTGAACTTTGTCTTTGTCCGTTGTTGATGTGGAATTCTGGGTATTTCTTGGTGGGCTTTGCTGGTTGCTGGCTTGCTGCAATGTTGGCCCAATGTTGTTGTAATGTTGTATTAGCCCAACCGTCCAACTTTGTTGTTGCTCAGTTGCTCTAATGTTGTTCAGTCGCTCGGTCTCACCGACACCGAGAGACCGCAGTCGGCAGCTCCGGCCGGCGGTGGACGGTGGTGCCGGCCCAGTCGGAGGTAGGGGGGCTAGGGGGTACCTATGCTCCGACCGGTGGTAGGGTGGGCGTCAGCCCCCCTTGACCCACCGGTCGGTCCGCCACTGCTTGTGAGGGCAGTGCCTTGTCAAGAATAACGACTCCCTTTTATTAAGAGATAAATCAAAGCACAACGACTTTTATCCCTCAGCCATGTATTATATTGGCCATAAGCCGGCTTTACTTGTGTAAATGTGCAACCATAACGTACGCGCCACCCGTAAATCCGTAGCCGAAAGTACATGAACTTTCTCCGGAACTTTTCGGGGCCATGCCGCCGAGATTGGCCGATGCGGCAACGAGACCGGGCGTACAATTCGCACACGCTAACTCGTGATCATGAGCTTGACAGTTCTTCTTTACCCAGGTTGCGGACTGCAAATCAGGGCGTCTCGTACCGCGCGTAGGACTCAGCTCTCACACGCTCGGCATGAGGCGCCTCGCACGAAACGGCCTCCCAAACTGATCCCTCCCGCGGTGCAGGCGGCCGGGGCGGGCAGGTGATCAACGTTTTCATCGCGCGCCGGCGCATAAATCACGTCGGTTTCCAAGTGCCCAAGCCATACACTTCCATCTCTGCGCGCTGTTGAACGAAAATTTTCAGGCATCGAAAGTGCTAGCTAGCTAGCTCCCACCAAGTTGCTGCGATGATGGTGTGTGTAATCCTAGTTGCTGGTTAACCTGACGAGCTAGCGGTGTGCTTTGTATCTTTGGGCGAAATAACGTTGTTGAGATTTATGTAGGCGCTGACGGAGCGGCAGCCACAGCTGGAGAAGAAGCTGCGAGTAAGAGCAACTCCAGCAGTAGCTCTCAAAACAGGGCCCCTACTTTTCATTTGAGGGCTTCCCCTACTTTTGAGGGCCCTGTTTTCTGGGCTGCACTCCAACAGGAGCCCTTAGGGGGTGATCGTTTTAGCGATGGCTTCTGGTTTTTGGCTGAAATTTCACTGTAGCTGGCTTTTTTTTACTGTAGCTGATTTGGCTTTTTGGGCATAATTAAATTAAAAAAATGTAAAAATAGAAAAAAATTGTTAGCCCATCACGGACAATGCAAAGGAACACGGGAAAAAAAGAAAAATGTAAAAAAGCCTAAAAAAATCTAAAAAAATCAGAAAAAGACGAATTACTGAATAGTAAAAAAAAGCTGAAGCTAGAAGCCAAAGCTAAAAAAAAGCTAAAACGAGCGGGGCCTTAAAACAGAGCCCCTACTTCTCAATTCTCTCTAGTTCCTCACACACTATATGCATATATATGGGACAAAAGCACAATACACAATAAAATATTTATGATTTCACAATGAGGGACAATATGTAAATTTATGAATGCAAATACGAATATTCAACTTTAAATTCAAATTTATTCTGAATTTAAATTTATGAATTCAAATACGAATATTCAAATTCAAATTTGTTCCGAATTTAAATTTATGAATTCAAATACGAATATTCAAATTTAAATTCAAATTTATTCCAAATTTAAATTGAAAGCACAATGAGGGACGTTTAAATTTATGAATTCAAATACGAATATTCAAATTTGTTCCGAATGAGGGACGTATTTATTCAAATACGAATAAATTTGAGTTTGAGGGCTCAAGTAGGGGCCCCTTAGGAATGAGGGCTTGGAGGCCTCATTTGAGAGGCCCCTATTTTTGAGGGCTCAAGTAGGGGCCCTGCTGGAGTTCAGTTTTTTGCTCTGGTTCTTAAATCTGAGTTTAAGGGCTCAAGTAGGGGCCCTGCTGGAGTTGCTCTAAGGATACGCCCATGCACACTCCGAAGTACAGACTAACTTACCAAAACTCTGCGCATCAATTGTTGCGTGCTAACTGCATGAGCTTGCTCTGAATCTGTCAGAAGCTAGAGGAGAGCCATTCCAAGGATATCATGAACGAGGTGTCGAGGACTCACCACGCAATTCAGTAAGCGCTTTCCCTGTCCTAACATACGCATATAGTACATGTGAATTGCACGTATACCTCACGCGCGCAATGATGAAATGTGAATTTCTCTAGGTCCCTGGACAAGGCGGTGTCTTCTCTGGAGATGGAGTTGGCCGTGGAGCGCGCGAGGGGCGCCGGCGCGGCCGTCTCGTCCAAGGGCCCGCAGAAGGCCTTCGTCGTGATCGGCATCAACACGGCCTTCAGCAGCAAGAAGCGCCGTGACTCGCTCCGCGAGACCTGGGTTCCCAGAGGTACCCATCGAGCCCATGCAGACACCAACTTAGTATCTATATATTTTTCTTTATTTCTCTTCGTAGAGCCACGTAATGTACCTTGGCGAAATCTTGTGTATCTGGATGAATTGATCTGCTGTTGTTGATGTGCGCGCGTGCAGGGGATAAGCTGAGGCAGCTGGAGGAGGAGAAGGGAATAGTGATCCGGTTCGTGATTGGGCGCAGCGGGACGCCCGGTGGGGTGCTGGACCGCGCCGTCAACGCCGAGGAGGCGGAGCCGTGGAGACCAAGGATTTCCTGCGGCTGGACCACGTGGAGGGCTACCACGTGCTGTCGTCCAAGACCAGGATCTACTTCACCGCCGCCGTCGCCATGTGGGACGCCGAGTTCTACGTCAAGGTCGACGACGACGTCCACCTCAACCTCGGTACGTGCGTACACACCATGCATACATAATCAAGCCTAATATGATTGCAAGACCACCCTCCAGTTCTGTGAATTACAGGGATGCTGACGAGTAGGTTGGCCAAATACAGAACACGGCCGAGGGTATATGTGGGCTGCATGAAGTCCGAACCTGTTCTTTCACGAAAGTGAGCAAAACCATGTGCCTTTCTGCAGTGGAGGATCTGAACTTGCATTCTGTTTGAAAACTTCTACTGGTTCCATATATTGTTTTCTTGATCTCCTCTTGCAGAGGAGAGAAGTACCACGAGCCAGAGTACTGGAAGTTTGGGGATGAGGGGAACAAGTACTTCCGCCACGCCACCGACCAAATCTACGCCATTTCCAAGGATCTCGCCGCCTACGCCTCCATAAATCAGTAAGCCAGCACACCATTATATTTCTTTCTTGGATCGTTGCATGTAGCTAGCTTTATATCAAAGCTAGCTCATGTCATATGGTGTTCGGACTTCAAGACTTGTGAGTGGCTGAGTGCAGAACTGCCTGTCTGATGTATTTGCGACTACACATTTCTAGGCCAATTCTTCACAGATGGTGCCATCATGCAAAATCACTAGGAGAGAGAGAAGCAAAATTTTCAAAGCCAAAAGCATCTACATGAAGTCTCTTGTGTTTGCTTTGCATGCTATTTCCTCCATTTATTCTTTATTATTTTTGGCCAAAAGATTATTACGTGCACACGGAAGTGTACCAGGATTTTTGATTGCTAGTTTTTTGCAAGATTTCATACTAGCAAATTTTTGATTTTCTTCTGCATGGCAACCCTGAAATATGATCTTCTGCTATTGGATCGCGACACGAGATTTTCTCTATGGCAAGTTAAGATGTGGACTGTTTTATCACAACTTGATTTGGATGATGCCCTTTTGGGGATCGTCAAGATGCCAGCGACACTGTTCGCCGATGAGAAAAAATGTAAAGATCGTAAGGCCTTATCTCAAATTCATCTTCATCTGTCAAATAATATTCTACAGGAGGTTATGAAGGAGACATCCGCCGCCGCATTATGGCTGAAGCTGGAGCAGATTTGCATGACCAAGGATTTGACCAAGAAGATGCATTTGAAGCAGAAGCTTTATTCACAAAAGATGACAGAGGGAGCATCATTGTTGAACCACCTGACAACTTTCAAGGAAGTTGTTTCTGACCTCGAGTCTATGGAGGTAAAATATGATGAAGAAGATTTGAGTCTTATTTTGCTATGCTCTCTGCCTATTTCGTACTCTACTTTTAGAGATACTATTCTATATAGTCGAGATATTCTTACTCTCAGTGAAGTTTATGAAGCTCTGCATGCTAAAGAAAAGATGAAACTTATGGTTCCCGGTGGGAGTTCAAGTACGCATGCAGAAGCTTTGTCTGTTCGCGGCAAGCAATATGAGAAGAGTTCATACGACAATTCAAGAGGCAGAAGCAAAAGCAAATTCAGAGACAGATCTAAATCCAGGAATAGCAAGTTATGCAGGTATTGCAAGAAGGATGGACTTGACATATCCGAGTGCTGGAAGTTGCAGAATAAAGAGAAGAGAAATAATAATTTCAAGAAGGATCAACAAGAGGATGAAACTAGAGCCACCGTTGTCACCAAAGAAGGTTCTGATGGAGATGTTCTCGTTATCTTTGCCGGTAATTGCAAAACCGACGATGAATGGATTCTTGATTCAGCCTGCACTTTTCACATGAGCCCGAACCGTGAGCAGTTCGTTACCTATGAAGCTACACCAAATGGATCCGTGTTGATAGGTGATAATACACCATGCAAGGTTGCAGGCATTGGTTCTATCCAGATTAAGATGTTTGATGGTACCATCAGGACTTTGTCAGATGTTCGTCATATTCCGGATTTAAAGGAAAATCTTATCTCATTGAGTACTCTTGATGCTAAAGGGTACAACTATTCCGGTGGAAGTGAAGTTCTGAAGGTCACCAAAGGTTATCTTGTTGTGATGAAAGGTGATATGAAAGCTGCCAACTTATATCATTTGCGAGGCACTACTATTTTAGGTAATGTTGCTGTTGTTTCAAATAAATCATTTAATTCTGATGCTACTAATCTTTAGCATATGCGTCTAGGGCATATGAGCCAAGCTGGGATGACGGAATTATGCAAAAGAGGATTTCTTGATGGTAAAAATATCGATAAGTTGAAGTTTTGTGTACATTGTATCTTCGGCAAGTAAAAGATGGTGAAATTCAGCACTGCAACTCAGTCGACAAAAGGCATATTGGATTATATTCACTCCGATTTGTGGGGAGAATCCCGCGTTCCATCACTTAGAGGTGCAAGCTACATGTTGACCATTATTGATGATTATTCAAGAAAAGTTTGGGCATACTTTATCAAGCAGAAATCGGATGTATTCAGCACATTTAAGGAGTGGAAGACTATGATCGAGAGACAAACTGGTAAGCATGTCAAGAAGCTTCATACTGACAATGGTTTGGAGTTTTGTTCAGGAGAATTTGAAGCTTTATGCAAGTCAGAAGGTGTTGTGAGACACTTCTCAACAAAACGGTGTGGCCGAACGCATGAACAGAACTATCATGGAGAAGGTACGTTGCATGTTATCAAACTCTGGATTATCTAAGAGTTATTGGGCTGAAACCGCTTCCACTGCTTTTTATTTGATTAATCGGTCACCAAATTTGGCTATTGATAAGAAAACTCCAATTGAGGTATGGTCTAGCTCTCCAGCAGATTATTCAAATTTGAGAATATTTGGCTGTCCTGCTTATGCTCGTGTAAATAATGGTAAATTAGAACCTAGAGCAGTTAAGTGCATTTTCCTTGGCTATAAAACTGGTGTGAAAGGATATAAGTTGTGAAATCCTGAAACTAAAAAGGTGGTTATTAGTAGAGATGTTACTTTTGATGAGTCTGCTATGTTGCATGATAAACCCATCTATTGATATTCCCGTTGAGAAGCAATCAAGCGTGCATGTGGAGCATATTATTGATTCAGGATCTAAACCAGAAATCAACAAGAAAAATACTCCAGAAGTTTCTATTGTTGCGCCACCAACACAACGTTCCATTGCGGCTAATAGAGAAAGGAGGAACATTCAGCCTCCTAAGAGATTCATTGAAGAAGCCAACTTTATGGCTTATTGTCTAAATATGGCAGAAGAAATTGAAGGTACTACAGAACCTTCATCTTATTCAGAAGCTATCTCTTCTAGTGATTCAGAAAGATGGATGGCTGCCATGCATGATGAAATGAAATCTCTTGACAAGAATGGCACTTGGGAGTTGGTCAAGTTGCCAATTGAGAAGAAACCTATTCGCTGCAAGTGGATCTTTAAGAAAAAGGAAGGCGTTTCACCAACCGAAGAGGTTAGGTACAAAGCAAGGTTAGTTGCTAAAGGATACAGTCAAATTTCAGGTATTGATTTCACAGATGTCTTTTCCCCTGTTGTGAAGCATAGTTCTATTCGCACTTTACTTAGTATTGTGGCTTTGGATGATTATGAACTTGAACAAATGGACGTGAAAACTGCATTCTTTCATGGAGAATTAGAAGAAGATATTTATATGGAGCAACCGGAAGGTTTTTGTCATTCTAGGAAATGAGAATTTTGCTTGTAAATTGAAGAAGTCTTTTTATGGTTTGAAGCGGTCACCTAGACAATGGTATAAGAGAGTTGACTCCTTTACGATATATCAGGATTTTAAAAGATCAAATTATGATAGCTGTGTTTATTTCAAGATTGTTAATGGTTCAGCTATTTATTTGCTCATATATGTTGATGATATGTAGATTGCTGCAAAAAAACAAGACTGAAATTTCAAAGTTGAAGGCACAATTAAGCAGTGAATTTGAGGTAAAAGATCTCGGTGCAGCTAAGAAGATTCTTGGTATAGAAATCATTAGAGATAGACAACTTGGTAAATTATATCTCAGTCAAAAAGGGTATATTGATAAAGTTCTTCGTCGTTTCAATATGCATGAGGCCAAACCTGTGAGTACTCCCTTAGCTGCATATTTCAAATTTTCTTCAGCATCATGTCCAAAATCTAATGATGAAGTGGAGTGCATGTCTAAAGTCCCATATGCAAGTGCCGTTGGTTCGCTTATGTATGACATGGTATGTTCTCGCCCCGATGTCTCAATCATTAAGTGTAGTTAGTAGATACATGGCTAATCCTGGAAAAGAGCATTGAAAAGCAGTTCAATGGATTTTCAGATATCTGCGGGGCACATCTAATGCTTGTTTACAGTTTGGGAGGACAAGAGATGGATTCGTTGGTTATGTGGATTCTGATTTTGCTGGAGATTTGGATAAAAGAAGGTCTCTTACTGGTTATGTGTTCACTGTTGGAGGGTGTGCCGTAAGTTAGAAAACAAGTTTACAAGCTACCGTTGCCTTGTCTACTACAGAAGCTGAGTATATGGCTATTTCTGAAGCTTACAAAGAAGCTATTTGGTTGAGAGGCTTATTTACTGAGCTTTGTGAAAGTACACCTTGCACTATAATATTTTATGACAGTCAGAGTGCTATTTGCCTTACAAAAGATCAAATGTTCCATGAGGGAACAAAACACATTGATATATGGTATCACTACATTCGAGGTGTCATTACTCAAGGTGATATTAAAGTCAGCAAGATAAGTACTCATGATAATCCAGCTGATATGTTGACAAAGCCAGTTCCTGCATCTAAGTTTGAGCTTTGCTCAGACTTAGTTGGTATTACTCACTAGTCCTTTGGACTTTCAGCGCTCAAGGTGTATATGCTGATTTTATTTGAGGAGTTCATGATATTCTTCAACTACTGGAGGGAATTCGGCTCAAGGTGGAGAATAATTGTTGAAAAGTGATCCGGATTCGGCTCAAGGTGGAGATTGTTGAAAAGTAATCCAAATTCGGATCCGTGTCCGTGTAGGACTCTTATTCTATTTCCTTTCCATGTGGGACTCTATTCCCCATGCTATAAATATACCCCAGTAGTCCATAGGAAGATCATCCCAAGAGAAGCTCTCTATTGTAATCTCTCCACATTATAGTGATTTGCCTTCGAGCGTCTGTGGTTTTTTCCCGCAAGGGTTTTCCACGTAAAATTCGTGTCTCTTGTCTCTATTTTTCTGTGCGTTATTTGCAACAATAGTAAATCAAGTGACAGAATTCTGAACCTATGTAATTGTACACGGCTTCTGCTGCATAAGATGCTGAAGTACATATCTGAAGATCCTATAACAGATAGGACCAAGTTGGGTACATGATATTTCTTTCGACAATGTACGGATAACAGATGTAACATGTTCATATGAAATCACCGAGAAAATTTCTGTGCCATGCAATACGAGAATATTCGATCTTATGGAACAATACGAGAAAAATAGCTAAAATCCTTAAGAGAGAACAACAATACTCTTTATTGCAATGAACTGATTACAGGGTACCTTTAACAAGGCGTGAGACTAGCTCTAATTACACTAAGGGTGCGCTCAACTTCCGAACAAGCTGGCGATGGGCGTTCGGCGGTAGCTTATGAAACACTGTACATTTTTTGTTGTTTTGTGTTTGTTTTTTTTTGTTTTTTTGGTATTTTCGTGTTTTGTTTTTTTCGTATTTCTTTGCTTTGTTCGTGATAGGTTAACATGTTATTTTTATTTTTACATTTTTTTAAATTTAATTATGTCTAATAAGACAACTTAGTTACAGTAAAAAAATCAGAAAGCTACAGTAAAATTTCAGCTAAAAGTCAGAAGCCATCGTTATTCCGAACGCCCCCTGAATTGAACCAAAATGAATTCGTTGTTTGATTTCTTTGTCATCCAGCCTTAAATACCAACGAAGATACGCTAATTATCCGCTAAGGAAGATGCCTTATGAAAGCAGCGCGTCTGATCGGGGAGGTGGGTATTGCCAGAGAGAGAATGCTTAATCATTGATTATTGGCAGTGGGAGACGAACGTGAAAAACAACTGCATAGCAGTTGTTGTCAGTGACTTAGGGCCGAAAGTGTCATGCTATTTGGAATGGATAAGGCACGTATTTATCCACCGCACGGAAGGAATATACCTGGAATTGGGTCTAGGTACCAGTTCAAAGAATCTCTGAGTAGTCATCTAGTCGGACAATACACAAAGTATTTCTCTAACTAGAATTCTCGGAGAGCAACCTCTAGAGGTTTATGACCACGGGGTCTAAGACCACATGGGTCCATGACCACTGGGTCCCTTGGCTTTAATTAAATATTAAAGATGTATTTAGAGATTTATTCAATTCTCATCAGCTAGCCTCCAAACTTTAAGTGAATTTATTATTGAATTTCTTTTAATTGAATTTTGATCGGGAAACTACTCCTTTAACAACAAAAGAAGCAGTTTGTATTCACTTTAAAGTTGAGAAACTAACCAGAAAACTGAAAGATTTTGTGTCCATTGGATTTTAGATCAGGTAACTCCTATTTGCAGTTGGAGAGAAACCCTTATGAAACCCTTAGCGTGCCACCTTGGGGGTTCACGCTTTCAGAAAGCCCTTCATCTTCTTCTCCACCCTTGCGCTTTTCGTCTGTAGCCTCAAATCCTTTCGAGCCCTTTTTGTTCTTCCACCACCCAGCCACAATGTCGGATTTAATCACCAACTGGCCAGCGTCGGAGCTTGGATTGAAGACGCTTAAGGCCATGGAGAAGAAATGGATGCTTCCCGACAAGATCCTGGTCCTGTGGAGATTAGCGGTTGGGGAGAAATTTTTGAGCAGAATTGAGGGCAAGATTCCGATCTTTTAGACATACATTGAGTGTGGGTTTTGATTGCTGATGCACCCATTCCTCCCTGAAGTCTTGGAGTACTACAAAATCGAGTTGGTAAACCTTGCTCTCAATTTGATTGCGAATATGAGCATCTTCGTCTACCTCTGTAAAGTATATTTGGGGATTCTACCAAGCTTGGCGCTTCTCAGATACCTCTATAGGATGACAAAGTCGAGAAAATCAGCAGCGTCACCTGGAGAATAGGAAGGCCAAAGAATACATTTCAATGTATTCTAAATCTTCATGATCGTCATAGAAGAAGTGTGGTTCTACATTACGCTCACCAAGGAGGATAAATGTCGAGATCCAAATATGCAAATCTATATATAATGCACTAGTTCAGGATCACGCTAGTGCACACAATAAAAATATAGATGGAATATCAACCATATTCATAATTAACCAAGAAAAAGACTCAAATATTATTAATTATGAGAGTTGCGACCTTATAGCCAAGTTTACACTTTAACTGCCAGAATGGCTTAACAGAACCAGCAGTGAAAACACAACGAAAGATGAACTAGTCATTCAACATGCCCACAGGCAATCGATTGGGAAGCGAGATTCTAATCCGAGAAGTCGTCGAAATATGCTCCTTCAAGTACCTCCAGTTGATATGGTACTTCTCCTTCAACTAAGCACATGTGGATATAGCCGTGAGTACATAGAGTAGTCAGCAAGTCGTTTGTAACAATAATGTAATATAATTATGCATGGCTTATCAAATGATGGCTGAGTGGTTATTTTATAGAAAGCAACAGTATAAAGTAAATACAATAAATAGATTGAAAGAGAACTTTGAAAATATTAGCAAATAAATAATCAAAGTAATTGAACAAACTATAAGTGAACTGATCATTCACCTAACGAACCATCCGTGAACTAACTATTCACGTAATGAACCATCCGTGAACTAACCATTCACTTCCCAAACTTAACCCAACTAAGTTTTTATGAAACCTGTACCCCTCGTGTGAAATTACTTAGCATTATCCACAAGCAGAGACACGACTACTCAAATAGTTTTACACTCTACAGATATTGCATAACTTTATTCACATGATATGATCATCTCATAATGACACTAGAGTAACACACTTCCTTTAGCATGCTGACCAAGAAGATCATAACAAGACTTTTATAATGCTTAATATCAACTCAATTTCATCCGCTAAGATTTCATGATCGAGTAGGCTAACCACCTAGTCGAACAATGTCTGTCTCCACCGGCGAGTGTGACAGCGACAGGCGGTCCATCGATCGACCCGCTTCTCTCTCCAAGAGATGTTTGATCACAATTGTGCGGCTCAGATTTAGTGGTCAAACATAGCGGAGGAACTTTTTCATACAGGACCCTTTGGATATTCGGCATGTCCATTTACACCCTTCTAGATTCTGATCTCAGATAATATTTGCAATCGTGGTCTGTTCGATCATTGTTGTGCGGTCAGATTGAGAAGGAAATCATGTTATTGGGACACACTTTTTCATAAAAGATACTTGCCTTATCCTATATTATCCGTTTACACCCTCCCAGATTTGGGTCACAGATAACATCCGCGATTTTGGGTCGTCCGATTGACTAGAGATTAATGAGTCGTGGTGGCACTTTTTCTCAAGGGCCCCTTCGGATTATTTCACAAGGACCTTGTCGCAGATGATGGCCGGAGGGAGGCGGAGCGCCGACGATCGGCGACGGCTACGTCGGGGGGTGAGGCCGTGAGTGGCACTGGCACCGCGTCCACGCCGGCGGTGCGCCTCCTTTACGGGCCCCAGGCCCCCGCTGCTTCGCCGTCCCCTCCCCCTACTCCGCCTCCCACCTCGTCGATGGGATTTACATATGCAGTTCCAGGTGGTGACTGGTGATCCTTGACTGCCTCTCCTCTTGATTTATGTACTACTCCATTCTAGTGTGCAATCTTGTTTTCATAGGATGGTGATCCTTGACTGCCTCTCCTCTTGATTTATGTACTACTCCATTCTACTGTGCAATCTTGTTTTCATAGGATGCATCCTATTATTGTCTATTTTTAGTGTTCTAGAATCACCGTAACTCCAGAAGTGGCTCAAACTAGGGTGGCAACACCTGTTCCCTACATTGGAGAGGACACCTAAATCTCACATAAAACTATTCTTCATAGTTGTTGGCCATGAGTTGAGTTGATCGTCTATGTTCCACAAATTGCCATTATAGGGTGCTTTGTCACCAAAATCAGTGTCTTTAACTTGTATTGGTCTGTACTTAGCAGTTTGGTACCATAAGTGCTTTCTGTGTTGAAGAAAGACCGACTCATGCTCAGCATGTTGTTGCCACCGTCCTGAAGTTCTACGCGATCAAAATAGATGAGCTCAATGCTCCTTCTTCTGTAGAGACTAGAGATCGTAGATTTCCTTGAGACACCTAAGTCACTACCTCCCTGGATCACTGAGGATAAACTACTGCAGTACACTAAAAATTTTCAGAAGTATGGGTTCACTGCAACACTCAATAATATGATCGATTTTTTGGGCTGCAGCTTATTAGTCTAATGAACAGTGATCGTTGAAAGAAGGCGAAGCCAAAAGTTGGCTGAAAAACCAAAAAGAATGGGGCCAATTACTGTGTAATGGACACTGGAATATTCTTACCTAGTTACCTTCTGTCTGTGCCTTGCATTTTATTTAGTTTCATCTACATAAGTGTATGACAAGTGCAGGAATTGGAGGCTTACTTTCACCCTGGCAAGTGCGAAAATTACAGTGCCAGCAAAGTTCATTGTTGATGAGAAGGATTTAGAATTCCAGTCCTTTGGAACTGAGGACTGCGTCAAGAGTGGGAGCTTCAAGTGCAATATCCCAGTTATTGAGGTTGCCATTATTAAAGGTCCCCATTTCCTCCATTAGACCAGCAAGAGCAGGCCCAGAGATTGAATTCTGAGATACTAACCTATTTGGACAAATCTACTATCGACGACGCGTGACATTAGTCTTAATCAGGACAGAGAGTTTCAGATTTGCGAGAGTTAGATTTTCTGAAAGGAAAATGGCGAAGCTTATAGGCCCTTGTACTTGAATAATTCTGATAGCTATCTATTTGTTGCCTTGGTCAGGAATAAAGAGCATGTAAAATACTTGATGCTTAAACCCTAGATGCAGCTCCTCCTTATACACTATTTCATGTAGTGCCTGAATCAGTCAAGGTGTTGAAGTGATCAACCCCCTGCATGTGTCATAGCTGCAGCTCCTTCTGAAGGTTTATATAATACCATATTTTTGTTTGGTGTCGATGGGAAAGAAAGATTTGGTTTTCCATGAGAGAGAGAGAGAAGCTCTCTCTTCTCCCCATGACGGATCTTTACCAGATGAAGGTGCAGGTAAGAGCTTCGACTTTCTTTTAGAATCAGCCTCTGAAGGTGATTCGACACTGCATATATATTTGAGTCGTAGACTTGGTACTACATACATGTCTATGCCTAGCTGAGCGTTTGGTTGTGTTGATGCATTCAAAATGACTGCTGATTAGACTAACATGACCATATTCTCAGTTAGTACTAATCGATGTTTTTATGATAATTTTTTTTGGTGCTGGGAGTAGCTAAGCCTGCTTACATTTTTTTCTGAAACAGATTCATCCAGCTTTTATTGAAAGCTAATAACAAATTCTGGTTACAAAAGGTAAAAGCGACACCACAAGCTGAGGAATCCGGCTTACCAGAGGTTCAAAATAAGTGACAGGAATGAGAGTTAAATGCTATCACATCGAGCATAGAACATAGCAATCTATCAGCAAAACATTATCCTTCTTCCTTCCAACTGAAATCTCATAGCCAACTTTTCAACTTTTCCATCATCGCTTCAACCCATCTTCGACCCTTCTCCCGCAGAAGAGTTCTCTATCGTTGCATGTAAAACAAGATTTTGTATATGACATCACTAGATTGTCTTGGGAACTGTTTTGTATTGCCATTATGTTTCTTGTCTGCCAAATCGCCCATGCGAAAGCTGCAATCAAGTAACTAGCTTCACCCCCCAATTGCATCCAGTTGTTCAGATAGTCTTGAAAAGATACAGGAGTTACTCTCCCAGTTGAAAGCTTCTTCTAGATAGCACCACACAAATTGGGCAGTTGCACATGAGAAGAAAATGTGATCAGCTGACTCTAGACAATTACATATTATACAATTAATGCTTTTGTTCCTCTTTCTTTTCTTGAGCTGAACAGCTGTCTGGATTCAGTCCTGAAAGGCTTGCCAAAGGAATGTTTTCACTTTTAATGGTATTTTGCTTTTCTAATTTCATCCTTGTCCTCAATTAGATGAATATCTTTCGGTCTTTCTCACAACTCCACCCACTCCAAATTTTCTTGTCTTCCCAATGTTCTTCTAAAATTACCACCCGACCATTGTCAGTGTAGCAGTCTTTTACCTTAATCTCCAGGTTCTTCACAACTGTCGAACAGTTTATGGAACTGCACCTAAAGGGGGTGTAGATCCCAACCATGTATCCCTCCAGAAAGAAGTTACATCTCCATTGTTAACCTGATGTACTGCACCCAATTTAAGCCAGTGTCTTAACTTCGCACAATCCTCTCCAGAATTGTGATGAACCCTTACTGCTATCTGCAAATACATCACCATCAGGGCAATACTTAGCTTTCAATATTTGGCAGCTTAGATCATCATAGCCTGAGTATAATTTCCAGATCCATTTATTTAGCAAACATGCATTCATCACTCTTGTCTCAATAATTCTCAGTCCCGTAAAATCTTTTTGGCCTGCACATCACCCCCCACTTGACCATATGGTATCTAAATTTATCACTGGTTGTATCCATTTTCTTATGAGTTTCCTCATGAAGGTATAGAACCCCATATTATACATTGGTAAGTGTTTCAAGGGAGTTGGATCATGTCAAATGCTTCACTTGTTCAGTTACAACTTCAATTTATGCAAGGTTGTTAATCTGCCATGTTTTTGGGCGTTTGATTGGAAAATGAAGGAAGATCAATATAACGAGTGAGAGCGCTAATGTACAATATCATTAGCAATGTTGTTAGGATCGTGGTATTCAGTAGAATTGGCATCATGGGGTCGGATCACATTGTCATGGTAGGATCCTTCCTCGAAAGTGAACACGTAGATGTTACGTCATCCAAAACTAGGGTAGTTGATTTAGTAGATGATTTACATCGGTTTTGGTAGTTGGAGAATATAAAATGAACAATTTTGGAGTTGAGGGTGTTTTGTGACTCAAGTAAAAATTTACGGGGGAGGGGCTGATTAAAATGGGCATGTACCTTTTATATAATTCCACATGGTATGATCTTACATAGGTACTTCACAAATTTTGGGGTCTACAAAATAGTGCGTGCTGCCACTATCAACTGATCATACAATAGGGATGGTGATTCTGACAACTTTGATCTAGCATTTCTTTTGGGACATTGATCATTAGCTTTAGATGATCCAAATCTAGGGGTGTAAACAAGCCGAACTCGAACGAGCTTGTCTACCTAAGCTCGAGTTCAGTACAAGCTTGAGCCAAGCCTCAGTTAGGATCTAAGCTTGGACTTAAGTCCGAGTAAGCTCGTTAATAAGTTCACATGCCTTTAGTTTTCAACGGAGAAAGGAAAATTATCACAAAGTTCACAAAATCATGACATATCAAGAGGCACAGTATGTTTGAATAAATTTCTAGCCCAGCAGCATAATGGACAACACAAACATGCACAAATTTATAGTGGTTCACATAAACAAAATGAAGAGGAGTAGGAGGTATAGTTCATACTCAGATTTGTTATATGTCGAGCTGTTATGAGTTGAGGATGAAGAGGCGGCGGTAGGAATAGGTGCTTGACAGCGGAGGAGAGATGTCACGTCAGCGCTCAGTGGCAGAGGAGCAGGGTGTTGACGCTCGGAGGTGAAGGTGTCAATATGAAGAGGGAGGTTGGTGCTTGGCAGCGGAGGAGGAGAGGTGTCGTGTCCGTGCTCACGACAGAGGAGCAAGGTGTTGTCGTGCGAAAGAAGGGGTATCGACACTCTGTGGAGGAGGAGAGGCATTTGCCATGGTTGGTGGGCGGCAAGTGGTGGCCGACAGGGTCGGAGACCAGGAGCCGAGAGGTGAGGTGGCAGGGTGGACATTGGTGGTGGGAGGCAGGGAGTGGGTTGGGTTTTAATAGGGAAAGAAGATTGGGTGGAGGGATGGGTAGTGCGGAGGAATAGATAAGTGGATAAGTCTAGGGTAGGATGATTCTAAATTTAGACGGAGTAGAAGTGTAGACCGATGTGTCATTAAAATTAACGAGTCCAACCAAACTATTCGAGTTTGACTCGTACTATCCAAGTCCATATTCTATAACGAAAGAAAACAACACAAAAACAATATGGACACGGCTACACGCACGTACGACCCTGAAGATTCGCTGCTAAACTGAAGTGTGGCCCCACTAATAGGCTAACAACGATGTTGTACATTATCCGTCGGTCGTTTGGCCTCCTCTAAACTCGGTCCAGAAAAAAATATAAATCAAATCACGACATACACGGATCAAGCAGAGCTCTAACCACATGTACCTCCAAATTTAGGTGCGAGGCGAGGGGAAGAGCCCAGAAAAAAACCGAAAGATTTGGACGCTCCGAGTCTCCGACTATAGTGGACGTCTGGCCATCTCGCAAGACTGGGGAGCGGAGACCCGTTCACGTTTCTTTGTTTGGAAGTAGGTAGCGCTCAGAAGCGCGTTTGTGGTGGCGTTCGGCCTTTACGTTTATTTTTTTACTGTTTATTTTTTTTTATTTTTTTGGTTTTATTCGTATTCTTTTATATTGATTGTCTGTGATGAACTAACATGTTTTTCTATTTTTATTTTTAAAATTAATTATGTCAAATAAACTAACTTAGCTATAGTAAATAATAAATCAGCTACAGTAAAAAAGTCATACACCATCGTTATTATGAACACCCCTAAATTTTTTGATTTATTTTATAAATGGATCAAGAATTTTGTAACTCTCAAAAAGGTCGAAGAGGGTGTTTTCGACTTTTTGTTCATCCATGCGTGCCTTCCCTTGTTAGTGGTTGGCCTTTTGGCGTGGTTAAGGTATTTTTGGAGATTTCTCAGCGGCTTTTAGATTTTTCTAGTAATCATTACTTATTATTCTAATAAGTTATAGTTAAAAATTATAAGTCATAGAAAAACACCATAATTCCTCTATTCGTGTCTACTCTGCTCCCGCTAGCGTAGTGTAGTGTACTGCTAGTCTACTACAATGCTACTGCTACTACCCAAGTACCCATGCTAGCATAAATTTAGGGCTTCAACAAATACCATTTTCCAACCACAATTCAATTTGTTGCATAATGCCTGATTATATTGGTTGCTGCTGATGATATTTTTACTAAGGTCGATGATTTTTGGCTGAAAATAAATGATAGTGGCTAAGAGAAGTAGCTTTTAAAAGAATGATGCAAAGCGGTGAGGAAAGTGAGGAAGAGATGTGTACGCAAGACGAGAGTGAGAGAGTGAAGTATGTGATATATCTGTAACTTACTGCCTTATCTTCAGAGTAAGATGAGAGCGAGTCCAGTGAAAAAGTCGTTTTGAGAAGCCGGTGCCAATATAAACATGTTCATAGTGTGTGTCCTATGTTTTAAAAATTAGTCCGCACGACTCAAATATATTTAAAATAAAAATATAAGATCAAGTTACTACAGTCACTTCTTTACACTGCTTAAAGGGGGTGATCGTTTTAGCGATGGCTTCTGGTTTTTGGCTGAAATTTTACTGTAGCAGTTTTTTTTACTATAGCTGATTTAGCTTTTTGGGCATAATTAAATTTAAAAAAATGTAAAAATAGAAAAAATATGTTAGCCCATCACGGACAATGCAAAAGAACACGGGAAAAAAAAGCAAAAAAGCTCAAAAAATCTAAAAAAATTTCAGAAAAAGACAAATTACTGAATAGTAAAAAAAAGCTGAAGCTAGAAGCTAAAGCTGAAAAATAGCTGAAACGAGCGAGGCCAAAGACGGCTAATTACACCAAGTTTTCCCCGAAATGACTGATCCCCACCCGGAAACCAAGGGTGTAAAATGACGGGCGTACCCCCAATCTTTATTAGGACCTTGTCTATGCCGCCCGCACGGTAAAAAAAGAAGTGCCGCGCACTTCACGAATCACGACCAATCTGGCCCAACCTACGCTCGAGACGTCTTTTTTCACCGTTTGAAAATACAAATAATCATCTTTTAAATTAAGCGTCTAATTCACAATCCATTTAAACCATATATTTTTACAATGAGATATTCAACACTAGACTCACTTGCATATATTTAGACTTAATAATGCTATTTATATAGCATATGTTTTAATAGATAAGAAAAAAATGTTCTATGTATTACTTCCTAAAGTTTTAGTAGTTTATGGATGATGTTCCAACGTGTATATCTTGAATTAGGTATGGAAGAATAAACCAGGTGAGAGTTGATGTTCCAATAGTTAAAATGAAATATTTCGTATGTTTAATTTTGGTGTTCGGATAGTTTATCAATGTTGTTCCATGAATTAAGTTTTATAGGAAAATGTGTCAATGTTTCACGTGTTTAGTTTTAGTGTTCTAATAATTCAACGACGTTCAAACAATTAATCGTTAATATTCCATTGGTAAAGCAAATATAAGCAAATTTAAATCTATTAGTGAAACAAATCTTAAAATAAAACTACCTCAAAATATATATAAGTGGAATATTGTTTCAAAAATCCCGTCTTAAGGAACACAGTATTTCGAACGGAGTACGAATCAAATACTCGTTTTAAATAATATATTATTTAAAAAAGTTGACATCAGCAAATTTATCTTCGGAAGAAATTTTCAGCCTTGTGCACATTGATTGTAGGCCTGCATGAGAGTGGGCGGCATATGGTTATAGACATGCTCTTTTCAGCTTCTCAAAACGATTTTTAATTTTTGTTATAGTACTTAACTTTCAAACGGAATATTTTTTGAAGATAGAGTCTACAAGTTAATTATAGTACACGTTAAAAGCCCAATATCTGTACCATCTAAAATCGCAAATAAATATCTCTCTCCGTAATATTTTTTGTGTATCACAAATAGCTAAAATTTAAAAATTTTAATTAAAAATTATAAATTGTAGTAAAAAAAAACAGACCCTGTATGCAGCACGCCCGGCATATAGGATTTGCTGCCTTTGTTCCCCCCGTTTCGCCCGCTCTCTTTTCGGAAAGGCCACGAACCCAACCCAACCACCCACCCCGCTTAACCCTGGTTAGGGCCCTGCCACGACCTGACGAGCCCATCCCACCTCGAGGTACATACACCCATCGCACCACACACCACACGCTCCCACGTGGGCCCGATATTTATTTCTGCGGTGTGGTGTACAAGGACCTGGCGTACGGGAGCAGGCTTCCCCTCGAAGGAATCGACCACATCAGCTCCCTCGTCTTTATCTCGCCGCCGCCGCCGCAAACTCTAACCCGAGTTCCGATCTGGTTCGACGACGTTGAGGAAGAAGACGGTGGAGTGGCAGATCTGAGCGGATCCGACGGCGGCGAAGGGGGAGATGGTGGTGAACGGCCGGCCGCTGAAGAGGGCGAGGACGCGGGTGGAGGCCAGGGACTTCGCGGGTTTCCCGCCGGCCGGGGACGGCGGGGCGGCCGGGACGTTCCGGGAAGCGGTGAGGGAATTTCTCGCGAGGTACGCGCGGCTTCTGCCGCTGCCCTCCATCTTCTCGCCGGCGGCCACGACCGCCCCGCCGCACCTGCTAACGTGGAGGTTGACGCTGAGGGTCGGCGAGGAGGGCGGCGGCGGCGTGGTGGAGCTCAACGTGGTGGAGGAGGACGTTCTCCGATCCGGATCTGTGTACTGTGATCAGTGCAGAGTCGTAGGTGAGTTGCTTTCCATCCTTTTTTTTCTTTTTTTTTTGTTTATCGGAAAAATGTTTTCCACAGATAATATTATTTTATTTCTACGAAGAGATGGTTAATAGGATAATGCCTCTCAATTATTGGTTTTGATTTTCTTTTTTTCCTGTGCGACTGTCGAATGCTATTTCTTTAAAAAGTTGTTATTTGTGTTTGGAAATTTTTATAGTGATGGGGAAATTTTCTTAAGGCTTCTCTTCTCTTCTTTCTTTTTTTCTTAGCCAATTGTTAGGCAAGTATTGTTGGGCTGTTGCTCTTTAATGCGCAATCTCCATATTTGTTTTCCGTCTTGCTTGTCACAATCATATAGCAGCGGTAATGGAATCTTTTTGTGCGATGCATCTGTTTGATTGCAGGATGGAGTGGTCACCCGGTCTGCGGGAAGCGGTACCATTTCATCATCGAGAATGACAACCAGATGTCCAGCTGCCGGCGCACCTGCTGCCGCCGCTGCGGGACTGCCATGGTCGCTGCAGAATCGAGGTGGGAGGAATAGGCATTGTTTGTTCCAGACAGTACAATTATTGCATACCTGAAATACTAGCAACGATGGTTGTCGTGAAACGATAATAATGCATGTCCAATTGATTTCGTATTGTGCAAAGTTGCCAGATTTGTTTTGGTTTAAGTGCGCATCAACATTTGCCCTGTCCAGAGCGTGTGCTCGTGTCTAAATGTAAGCAGTTTGTCGCGCTCATGATGACGCTTCCGTGCAATGAGATTGCAATGGGGCAGTTGGTCCAGATCTGTAGTGTGTGCTCAAGTGGTGCTGCTGCTGCACTCTAATTAACATGCCTCCTCACCGTGTGGATGCAATTTCTTCTCCAGGTGTCTCCTATGCAACTTTGATATGGATGGTGAGGAGCTGGAAGAGTTTGGGTACCAGCGTCTGGATGACTCCTCTCACTTGCTGCATGCTGTGGTACATGCAAATGGCTATGGGCACCTTCTCAGGGTAAATGGCCGTGAAGGCGGCTCAACACACCTTACTGGCCGTGACATAATGAGCTTCTGGGATCGCTTGTGCAAGGTGCTACATGTGAGGTAAACAAAATTTTTTGTGTCGGTTCAATGAGCATGATGTTACTTTGTACAACAGAACTTGATGACATTTATTCAAACACCTTAATCCGGCTTTAGCACTGAAAATGCTCTCCCTCCTTGCAGGAAGGTCACTGTCATGGACATATCCAAGAAGCATGGAATGGACTACAGGCTTCTGCATGCCATCACAAGTGGCCATCCATGGTATGGTGAATGGGGATACAAGTTTGGCGCTGGTAGCTTTGCACTTACCTCAGATACCTACCAAGAAGCAGTAGATATGCTTTCTGGTATACGTCTGGCGCTGTACTTCTCACATCGCAACCCCATCAGGACCCCTTTGCAGAACACAATTGCTCTGTATTGTTCCCTTTCTGATCGCCAGCTCATGACTGTGCGGGACCTCTTCCGGTGCATAATTCACCTGCTTCATCAAGCAAGCAAGAAAACTGAGATATCAAAACCCACAACAGATGAGCACAAAGAGGTTGCATCTAATGCGCTCTGCATGTGGACAAAGGAAGATATTAATCGAGCAGAAGCTGCAATGCTCAAGGTTCTCCGGGCTATCCAAACTGAACAGTGGGTGTCTTGGCGTGCACTTAGGGGAGCAGCATCTAAGGCTGTTGATTCACATGAGCTGCTTGATTATTCTCTTCGAGGACTGGGTGGAAAACTGATGGATGATGGCCATTTCATTGCTGTCCGCTACAATGCTGAGACGAGTGCAATTGAATACAGGTGAGCCTTGTTTCCAGTATGTTGCTCCAATTTGCTGAACATTAGGTAATTATCTTGACCTTTATTTCATGCCAAGCAGGCTGGAAACTTACTCCAATCGGCCACCAGTTAATGCAAATGTGTTTGGGCCCTCTGTTGAACATCTTCAGCATGATCTTAGATTCCTCTATAATGCTCTATTGAACCCAGAAACCATGTCGTCTTCACAACCAGAGGTGGTGGGTGCATCATCACACAATGCAGCAGCGAAGATTCTGGACTGCAAGCAGTTCATCAAACACTATGATGAGCATGCTCCACAGACTCCATCGAACCCATTCCTGCTTTGTGTGAGGTGCTCCATTGAACTGCTTGATCACCCAAAGGACTATACTGCACCTCCGGTGGAACCTGTGCATTTACCAGCAAGTGCTACCCTCGCTGAACTAAAAAAACAGGCTGCAAGGGCCTTTCAAGAAACGTACCTCATGTTCCAAAGCTTCCAGGCTGAACAGCTCCCTGACTTCCCAAGCTTCAGTGACATAACCCTTGTGAAGCATGTGCTTGGCTCAAGCCAGCTTGTTAGGGTGAGAGGACGGTGCACCGGGGATCACCGGAGAATTGTGCAGTTCAGGATGGAGAGGGGTTTGGAGAACTGGACGGTAGACTGCACATGTGGCGCCAAGGATGATGATGGTGAGAGGATGCTGGCATGTGACGTGTGTGGAGTCTGGCAGCACACCAGGTGCTCAGGGATCAGTGATTTTGAGGATGTCCCTGAA
The DNA here is from genome assembly GCA_036346265.1 of Melocanna baccifera. Taxonomy (NCBI): domain Eukaryota; kingdom Viridiplantae; phylum Streptophyta; class Magnoliopsida; order Poales; family Poaceae; genus Melocanna; species Melocanna baccifera. The sequence continues at coordinate 42,410,476 of CM070676.1, forward strand.
AAATTCATCTGCAGGAAGTGTGCTAGCCCACGCAGAGGAAAGGGTCGTGGTGGCGGGAGTGGCAATGGTGGCGGCAGAATGGAGGTGAGTGCTGCCGGGAGGTGCAAGGATGAAATAGGATCGTCTGTTGGCGGTGCAGGCAAATTTGGACGCATGGCAACTGTTGGGTGACTGTACATAGTGCAGTGAAATGTAAATATTGAGGGAGGGGGAGAGTGGGGAGCAGCACCTGAGGCCTCTCTGGACCTTCGAGTGGCTCATGGAATCTTGTCTTTCTGACCAGTGATATGATGTTAATCTATTCTCCTTGGAAGTAATCCTTTCTCTGACCAGTGATATGATGTTAATCTATTCTCCTTGGAATAATCCTCTTATGTGTTAAGCACCTGCAATTATGCATCGCAACATGGAAGACTTAGTTGAGCTTTTAAGTATAAACTACATAAGACAACCAACGATGCAACAAAAAAGTATCATTGTGCAACAAAATCAGGCATTTCTAACATATAACATGACGGTCAATTTCTTTTGATAAAATATTGCTACCACACGATGACAGATTAAGTTTAAACTACATAAGACAATCAAATGCTACACAACACAACAATAATTAATAGCGCAGTGCAACGAAATCGAGCATTTCTAACATATTACATGAAGTTTCATTTCATTGACACAATATTGCTGCTACACCATGACAGGGTGAGGCATCGTTGTTACGCCCACGAATTCCACTTATCTGAATTATTAGATTGGCATCTTTTTTAATAAAAAAAAAGAAAGACAAGACTAAATGATACAAATGTTGTTCGATAAATAAACCTAATTGACCAATATTGACCCATTGGATAAAGGAAGACTTGAAGGTTCTACGATTGAAGGTATGGTTTCATTGTTTTGAAATCACTATACTACAACAAAAACATGGCAAAGTCTTACAACTTCCATAATACAAAATAGAAGAAGACACAGCAGTACGTGTTCATTACCATCCAACATCTTAACAGTAGATAAAGAAGCTGAAGTATAAAGACATGCTGAGCTTATTCAATTTTTGGCAAGTTTGGTCTTTGGGAGTGAAAATGAAATTGAATCAGACTACATAAGAAAATAAAACTTCATTACCAAAAGTTTACTAAACAAATATTTTGGCTAATCAATTAAAGTTAGGCTCAATGAATTTTATCTAACCCAATCATGATATAAATACAGAATGAAAAGAGTGGAATAAAAGATGACCGATGCTTGAAATGACTAACCTATTGAATGACAATTCACTAACAACTTTCAGACTTCCATTGTATGGCTTAACATTTATAAAAAGCACCCATATACCAGAAATTGGTGTTCTGTAAACATCAAGTGCTTTGCCATACCAAGTAGAGGGCAACATAAACGAGACATCAAGCATGAATTCAAAGGTGATGAATTAGTGAATGAGAAGTGTAGAGAAAGATGCTACAAAAAGATCTTTTTCCAGGTGGTCTATTAATAAGACAGGTGTGAAACAAACATGAAAACTTCTTAGAAAATATGTTTTTAGAGCGAACAGTATGTACAGTTAAGAGTTAATTTAAGCAACTCATTTATCATGAACAATAGCAGCCTTCAGTAGTTAGAAACCCAACATAGCCAGAGATGTTAGAGCTAGTTCAAGTTGTCTAGTGTACACATTTTGTGCTTTTGTAATATTATTGATCGTAATGCACAGCACCAGCCTGCAATGTTTGCAAACCCAACAGTGGAAATGCTAGGAGCATATTCCAGTTAGCTGGCAAATATATTGAAGGCCATTTCTAAAGTTGGCATTTCTGTGATTATGTTATCTGTTTCAAAAAATATATATGTGATTATGTTATCACCCTAAAAGAACATAGCAATTTTGGAACCAGACCTGTATATTCATAAATTATTGTAACAGTAGCTATGTCCAATTGTAATTACAAGTACGTGACATTACAGTTTTGCAAAGGTCAAGTGAACTTCTGTGCCTCTTATTCGTTTTCTTTCTTTTTTTATGGGAAACACTGAAACAGTAGGCTCCTACCGCATATATTTATATGTACTATTTACAAGATTTTAGGAGAGAATGTACAGACCCGAAGGCAGACAGACCTAAATAATATTTAACCATGACATACATTCAGAATTCTCACCAGAAGTTTAGTAAAATGGACAAACTACACATGATGGGATATGAAGTTATGGACTGACAAATAGATCAGTACATTATGTTGAGCAAGCTTCAACAACAGAATTGCAATAATAAACCATTGGTAAGAATCACAATAATAAACCATTGGTAAGAATCACACTTTATGTGAGATCATAAAGAATATAAAGATATCGTATACATAATACTTTCATATACAAGTGATTATTTACTACTTGCAGCTTATGAACTCCTGAATAAAGTAAGGATCTTGGATACTCAGATGTGGACTATACAAAATAAGTTGATTAACCAGGGTTAGCTTGTCAATTATCACTTTAGCATTGTCCACCTACATCTTATCAAGGATTACCAAATTCTACTGAGCACAACTAGCATTTGAGTTAACAATTAACAAAGAGTTGAAGGGTTTGCAATAGACCTCTTGACAATGAAAACAAACCTTTTTTTTGTGCTGGACTTTAGCCCCAGCTATACTCTTTAAGACCTAGCTTTTTGTAAGTACCATACATTTGAAGTTCATCATACCACTTTCCAATAAGCCGAAGCTATCGATTCTCACCACAAAATTTAGAATGCAAACCCCTGTCAAGATTGATCACCAAATAAGATCATACAAACTCTATCAAAGGTTAAAACATTTTTAGAACCATCAAAGTTAAACTCCAATCATATTAATTTGCACTTGATCAAACCACTATTACATTCTCAAATTAAAAACAATCCAACAGGGTGGCAATCCAAAGATTCCCAAACTACCAAAACAAGCACACCAAGTGTTCACCAAAATTTGAAGAGAACTACCTGAAAAGAGCAGCTGGCCACCAATACAACTAACAAGTACTGAGAACAAGAGGATGCATCACCTTTCCAGCACCTGTCTTAACACACAAGACACGAAAATGCAAAAGATTAGGTCCTAAAACAATCTGAGCCATGTAAATAGATATCGTCACTATTGAAGCCTAACAAAGTATTCAGATTTCCCAGCCACTCGAAGTATAATCGTCCATCAAGAATATCAACAGAAGACCGATTCCAAATGCCGTACTGATAAGCAAGCGTCAAACCCTAAAATTTGGCCGACAAATGCAACACTTTGAGCTCTAGCGCCAAAAGAATCAGCTAAATAGCACTCGCTTTGACCAATCAAAGCACCAACAAGCAATTTTTAATAGCAAGACTGAAGAAACCCTAAGATAGGCTTCTAAAACTGACCACACAAACCTCAAAATCCGACTGTGAATTAAAACTACCACAAAAACGAGTAGAAATTTGGAGCAAAAAAAAAACTAAACACAGCGAAGTAGTAGGAACGTAAAAATCATGCAAAATATCACACAACTTCAAACACCAAACGTTTTAGCTGCGCTGCGAATCGGAATAGCACGATTGGAGCCAAAGAAAAGCATGTAATCCACAAAACCGAAAAAATCGCGCATTGGATCCAAACAAAGCATCGCTGCCTCAGATACTTGCCCAGTCCCTTGCACCTGGAGGAGAAAGGGGTGGGGGGGGGGGGGGCGGGGGGTTACGCTGAAACCAGTTCCCGAACCTAATACTTCAGCCGCATCGCAAATCCAAACAGCGAAGGAACCCTAACACGGATCAGAACGAAGCATTAAACGCGGAAACGATGGATTCCTAATCCGCGGCAGCAAGCCCAATCGCCTCACACCCAAGGGAAATACCCAAATTTCCACAACAAACCCACAACCCTACAGTAATAACTCACAAACAACAAATCGGAATCATATGTAGCGCAAATTCGCAATCTCCTTAGCAGAAAATGGGAATTAAAGGCGCCTATGCTCAAACTCAGCACAAGTCAATGATCGAACAAACGGAGCACCAACCTGACCCCAATAAAAGCATCACGACCAAGATCCTAAACCCTAAGCAACATCGCCACCATATAACAATCAGAAGCAAAAAAAAAAAAATACTAAGCACCGATTAGAGATGGAACTATCAAGCGTCCAAACCTAACCGCCGACCTGGCCGCAACGGGCGAGCTGGGACCGGAGCTGAACCCCAGCCCTAATTCCCGCCGCCTCGCGACTCCGACCCGCCCGATTGCTTCATGGGATCCAATGAGGCGTGGGACGACGAGGCGAGAAGCATCGAGATGGCGTCTTCGTCATGGAGCCCGAGACGGGGAGGGGAGCGGGGGAAGAAAGAGAACGAGAGAGACAAGAGGGGGCGGTTGCAGTGCGGGGGTCGTGGGCCCCGTGGCGTACGCTAGGCATTGTGGTTAGGGTTCTCCTTCTCGCGTGGCGGCTGCGCTCGCTGCGTGTGGGCCCCGTGGTTTTCTTACCCCTTCTGGTTCGGAGACCGACTGGTCAGCGTGGAGTCGAGCCCGCGCCTCAGAGACCTGTCAACGCGTGCAACGCAGCGTAGTAGTACGTCTGCTTCACCGTTTTCACTGGCTCAAACTTGGTAGCAACAACTTCGTGCAACGTTGTAGTAGCATGGAGTCGTTCGGTGTGTAGCCTCCTCTTCTGTAGCATGCAGGCATGCCAACGCGTAGAGCTAGCAATGCGTACGTACATATCCATGCATGCGTGTAAGGAGCAACCCAGCAATGACCGGCTGTGGTGGCTGGACTGCCAATTGCCAAACGAGGATGTGCGTGTGTGTGTAATCAGCAGTTCATTTCAGGGGTAATCTAGTACGTACATTGAGACGTGAGAGTATACTAAAACTTACCGTGAAGTGTAATCTCAGCAACGTAGACTGTATGTCCCGAGTTCCGACGAAGACAGCGCGATCTTTTTCCAGATCACTCGAAGATCTTTATAAGCGTCGTTGCAATCCTGGACTGTCCGCGACGACGATTTTGCCACGGGCAACGGCCACGAAACCGCACGGGTGTCCTGTTTCAGGGACCAGCGCGTGAACCTGCCCATCGTGAGAGTGAGGGCACAGGTGGGAATTCTTCTGCCTCTGCAAGTCTGCATCTACCCTTGCTGAAAACACCAACTCTTAACTGCGTGTCGTCTCACTAGTGTTGTAGTGAACCTCCCATGTTTGACAAGTTTGCAGTAGCTCTGAGTTCTGAAGCTTTTGTGAGCCTCACAGAGCTGAGAGCTGTGTCGTGAGGCAGATAACTGTCCTGCTCCCAGCACCAATGGCTGCTGCATGCCCCAAATGTTACTCTCTTTTTTTTCCTGGTCCCTCGAGTGGCTTAGCTCTAGTGTTCACTTTCACTGCACCTGTTGGAAGTGTTGAGGGGACGACCAGTTGCTAGCCTAGGGCTAGTACTACTGATAATGGCGTTTTGTTTGAGATGCCACAATTGTTTGTGCTTTCTGCAGCAGTGTCGTTTTCATCCCGTGTCAGGTTCCAGTGTGGAGCCCCCAGTGGAATCAACTGTGACTTGATGATAATTGCATGTAATACTGTAACAGCCTAAAATTATGTCAAATTAAAATTTGCATGATTTCCATGAGTTTCAAAAATAAAGGTGCATATTTAAAGTTTTCCCAAAAGCCTTGCTTGAATTTAAAATTTTAAAAATAAATTTCACTGGGTCAAAAATCAAGTTTGAAAATTTCTAAAAGTTATTGTGTGCTAATAAGATTTTCCAAAAACTGCTGTGTGCAAAACCCCCTCAAAAGTCCAAAGCCAAATTCAAAACCAAAATTAAATCTCAAATAAAACTTTAAACCGTTTTCTTTCTCTCCCTCGCCTTCGGGCCGAATTCCAGCCGCCCTAACCTTCTTCCCTTTTTCTCCCCCTGTCGTCCCGCTTCCCCTTTCCTCTCTCTTTTCTCTCTGTGGCCCAACTTGCCCGCCGCGATGCAACCTAGCTCTCCCCTCTCCCTCTTGCGCTCGTTGACAATCGGGCCCTCCGACCCTAGCGTTGTTTATCTTCTGCAGCAAACTCTCTCTCTCTCTCTCTCTCTCTCTCTCTCTCTCGATCATTTTCACGCTCGTACGCACGTGCGTCATTCGGCTTAGGTGCGGACCTTTGCGCCAGCCTCTGGAACCTCGAGCCATGATCCCTCTATCCTGTGATCGTGACTTCGTCACATTGCCACACTAGCCAGGCCTCCCCTACTCGCGCTTCCTCTTGCGATGTCTCGCGCCAAACTCGGCCCCATGTCCTCATCTCCTCCCTCCTCCCCTTCTCTATTTAAGCCGTGGTCGAGTGTGTCAAAACTCTCACCCACATCTCCTCATCATTTCCCCCAAGTTTCCCTCTCTTCTCTATCTTCGATGGAGGTGAATCGAGTCATCATCCTCAACTCCGACCACCGGCTTCATCCTCAAATTCCTCGCCATCCGATGAGTTCCTACTACCGCTATCATGTGCTTTGTGTTTGCCCCCGCTCCCCTCTACCTCATGCTCATTTTGTCGTGCCTACTTTTCCCTTGGAAAGCCGAAGCCCTGACATCGCCATCGTGCATAGCGCCGCCGCTGACCTCACCGTCCTGCCCCCGTCACCTCGATGAGCTTATGCCCTCTGTGATCACCTCAGTCTCCTCTCCCTAATGCATCATTTCCTTTCCCTTGTCGTGCACTAGAGCCAATGCAACATGCCTTTGTCTCTGTCGTCGACCAAAGCACGCTCCAACTCTGCGCCACTAGTGATCTCCCTCTCCGTTGTGTCTCTTGGTGAGCCCTTCTGTTCAAGTGTGTCTTTTTGTGTCACAAACATGATAGGGTAGACAACATAGAGCCTTGATAGCCGTAACTCCACCGTTCCATTGTGTGGGGACCCAGATTTGATAATCTGAATCTTTTGTGTATTTCGAGTTAGTCCCTGAATCAATAGCTAGCTCACACAATAACATCGTCAAATTTGCTTTGGATAGAATTTGTATCAATTTTCAACTTTGTGGTAGGCAGATCACAGATAAGTAGAATATTGAGGAGATTCTCTCCACCTTCCACCCTAATGTAGTACAATCTACACGTAACTATCGTCAAATGTCTACAAAGAATATGCTAAATTGATCGATACCATATAAGTTGCGAAGGCTCAAGATGAAGTTCCCCACAATAACTTTGTTGCACAGCCACCTGAGAACTCCGCTAGCCGTGAGGCCAACGTTGAGAGCTATAAGGTGCGGAAACATATAATAAAGAAAAAGGAAAGAAAGAGCAAAACCGCAGCCCAGAAAGGCAAATCAAATACTCCACCTGAGAACAAGGCTGGCAAACCAGAGCAGGACGATAAGCCCTATGGTCAACAAGACCAAACCTGCTATAATTGTGACAAGTGGAGGCATTGGTCGCAGATCTACAAAGAGTCACAACATATCATCGATGCTTTTTAGACCAAAAAGAAGGGTGAACAAGTGCATCATGAAACCCACTTTGTCTTTGTTGAGGGAAAAATTTTGAGCAGCTACATGCACCATATTAATAAATGACTTTATATTAGAATGTGTGTGGCGCCCCATGGAGGAAGTGTATTTAGTTGACAGCGGCATAACGAATACCATCTTGAGAGAAACAAAATTCTTTCAGTCGATTAGGAAAAATACTGGCAGCCTTACAACAATCGCGGTAGCGATGCTTGTATAATAGGTTCAGGAAGAGCCACAATTATACTACCAATGAGTACAACTTTGGTAATTAAAGAAGCATTGTTGTGCCCAGATTCGTCTAGAACTCTTCTAATTTTCAAAGACATTTACGCTAACATTTTCTATGTTGAGATTGAAGAAGAGTATGATAAGAAATACCTGCTCATTACAAAATATGAAGCAAGCGGAACAAGGGTATTAGAAAGACTTCTTTCATTTGAATTTAGGCTATATTACACTAATATTAAGGCACCCGTAGTCTATACTGCCTTAAAAACTATATTTAGAAACTTTTCTGTCTCTAGCATGATAGATTAGGCCACCCAAGTCTTAAAATGATGAGAAATATAATTAATAATTCACAGGGACATAATATTGATGTAAAGAATTTTCCGAGTTAGGAAGATTTTGTGTACCCCGCATGTACCACCGAAAAATTAATTACTAGACCTTTTGCTCTAAAAGTAAAGGATGAAGTCTTTGTATTTCTGGAACATATCCAAGGAGATATTTGCAGTCCTATACAACCTTTATCGGGGTCATTTGAATATTTTATGGTGCTCATCGATTCTTCCTCGAAATGGTCGCACATATGTTTATTTTCTACGAGAAATCATGCTTTTTTAAAAATTGATCTCATAGATAATTCAAATTAGAAATAATTTTTCTGATCATTATATAAAGTCCATCAGAATGGACAACGTCGTAGAATTTACCTTAAAGGTATTTGATGATTATATGCGGCAATAAAAATTAAAGTTGAGCAGTCTGTTCCCTATGTCCACACCTAGAATGGATTAGTAGAGACATTAATTAAGAGGATTAAATTTATTGCATGACCCTTTTTGTAGAATTGTAATTTACTGACTATATGTTGGGGACACGCAGTCTACATGCAACAACTTTTATCAACTTTAGACTATCGGTATATAACATCCATTCACCTATGAGCTAGCGCAAGGGTCATCACGGAAAATTTCTCATCTCCATAGGTTTGGGTGCAAAGTTTATGTATATATACCTCAACCATAACGTACTACAATAGGCCCTACAAAAGCCTGAGATATACGTTGGTTATGAGACAACATCCATAATCAGGTATTTGGACCCAATGACAGGAGATTTGCATACCGCCCATTTTACTGTGTATATTTGATAAGGATAATTTTCGGATATTAGGGGGAGGAAATCAACCCCTTGATGAAAAATACAGAGAAATTACGTGGCAAGCCATAAGAATCTATGCACATGACCCATGCACTAGTGAAACAAATAAAAAAATTCATAATATAATTGATTTACAGGCATTAGCAAATCAACTACCTGACCACTTTAGTGATTTAAAGAGCGCGACTAAGATGCATGTGCCTATATGCAATGTGCCAGAGGAGGTTGAAATACCAAAGAAAGTAAAAGGTATCTCCAATCTCATCCAGATGACTCAGAATAAAAAGATGAAAACTCCAGCTACTCAAATCCCAAGTAACTGGGGACGCCTCGTGAAAAAGAATAAGAAGAACTTGACATAGGCAATCACCGAAATTCTCTAGAACTAGCAGGAGAGGCAGTTGAAACCTAACACCAGTATGACACCTTCAGAAAGGGACATACCGGATCTGAACATTTCCATGGAGAGAGAAACTAGCATAGATGTGTGCGCACACATCGGAACTGATAAACTAAAGGGACTTTCTCCCGCAACTATAAGGAGCAGTGAGTAAGCAAAAGAACTATAAAAATCATTATATGATGACATAGCTATAAACTATGTGCACATGGAAGAATCTATGAATAGGACAACAACCAATGTTGATATCTATTTTGCAAAAAAAATTACCACAATCATCGATCTTAATCCAAAGCTTGCATCGCTCGTTAAATGTAAGAAAAGATCAGATTAGGAGGATTAAAAAAGGTAATAGAAACTGAATTATTATCTCTGAATAAAAGAGACGTGTTTGGGCCTGAAAGCCGCACACCTCGCCATATGCACCCTGTAGGGTATAAGTGGATATTTGTTCAAAAGAGAAGTAAGAAAAATAAAATTGTGAGATATAAAATAAGGCTTGTTGCACAAGGTTTCAGTAATATCCAGGAGTTGATTATAAAAAAACTATTACCTGATCATGGGCGGTATTACCTTTAGATATTTAATCTCGATGGCAATAAATCTGAATTTAGAAATGAAATTGATGGATGTGGTAACGTCATACTTTTATGAAAACTTGGATTCGGATATTTATATGAAGGTATTTGAAGATATCCCTGTCCCAAATCAAGACAGAACAAATAGTAACATGTACAGTGTAAAACTCAGAAAATTATTGTATAAACTTAAGCAATTAGACTGAATATGGTATAGTCTCTTAAGCGACTTTCTATGCAAGAAAGACTACAGGAATAATGAGGATTGTCCCTGTGTATTTATACGATGGTCCTAGAATGGATTTTATATAATCTTATTATAAGTAGATGATCTGAGTATTATCGGAACCCTAGAAGATATCAAGGAAGCAGGCTCTTATCTAAAATCAAAGTTTGAAATGAAATATTTGGGTAAAACCAAATATTGCTTAGGCTTGCAGCTCGAGTATATCTCGGAAGGGATGTTAGTACATCAGTCAGCCTGCACTTAGAAAGTGTTGGAAAGGTTTAGTTTTGAAAAAGTATACCCTTCAAAAGTACCAATGGTCGAAAGATCTTTGTAACAAAACAAGAATCCGTACATACTTAAAGAAGGGGGAGGAAGTCATTGGGCCAGAATTCCCATACGTAAATGCAGTAGTACTCATGTATTTAAACTGCACTAGATCGATCATTACATTTGCGGTAAACCTATTAGTAAGATACAGTGTAGAACCTACCAAATGTCATTGGCATGGAATAAAGGACATCATCTGATTCTTCAAGGAAGCAAAGATCATAGATTGTCCTATAAAAAGAACTAGGATCTGAATATGACTGCTTATGCAGATGCAGGGTACTTGTCAGACCCGCATACAACCAGATCGCAAATAGACTATGTGTTCCTATGTGGTGGAACTGCGATTTTATGAAAATCGTCTAAGCAAAGTATTGTATCAACTTTGATAAAATCACTGAAAAATCATAGCATTATACGAAGACGCACGAGAATGTGCTTAGCTTCACGGATGATTCACCACATCCAGTTGTCATATGGACTAAATATCGTGCAAACTCTCACAATTATCTATGAAGATAATGCAGTTTGTGTTGCACAAGTATAGACGGGCTACGTGAAGAGTTATCTGATAAAGCCTATTAACACTAAGTTCTTCTGTGCTTATGAATTACAAAAGATAGATAAAATTAAGATATTGTATACTAAGTCGTGTGAAAATCTTACATATTTATTCACTAAGTCACTTTTAACATCTAATTTTGAAAGATATGCACGTGAAATTGGAATGATGAGACTTAGATAAGTGCAGAATTCAAAGAAAGATTTTTCTCGAGCTCACTATTGAAATTTGATCACGAAGATCAAATACCCAAATAATAAATATTGTATATTAAATAAAATTGGGTGGATTGTATTATTTTTCCTTGACGAGATTTTCTGAAGTTTCTCGACCAAGGTTTTTAATGAAGTAATTAAGTATTATGTACTTTTTCTTTAAATTTTTTTCACTAGGTTTTTATGGAATTTTGATGAGATATGAACGTGTCGGATGATTGCTCAAGGGGGAGTGTTGGAAAACCTTATCTGAACCTACAAGTGTAACCCATTAGTGAGCACCCTTCGCTTAATCTATTGTAAAGTGTACTTATGAACAGAGAAAATAATAAAGAAATAAGTTTCTCTCTCATCTCTTTATATTTGATTTATTATTTATACTATTTTATATTTAATTTATTTTTTATATAGAAAAATTCGATTAAATTGAACTCATCAGTGACGCTAATTCAACACTACCATGGCTTGTTTCCGTGCAGCATTTCTTTTTCGTGGTAGCTCAATGCTCGCGTCTCGTGCAAAGAACGACAGGCTACGCCGCTACGGATGGATCAGAGAGCGGTTGGGCCGTCCCTTCAACGCCCAACCGTACAGTACAAATTTGCTAGTGAACAGCCGCATATTCTTGCCCTCAAGCACTGTACCGGTTGGGCGGTTGGGCCCGAACTACTCGCGAAGATTACAGATCTCGACACCTGAAAAGACCATGCAATGCAATATTCATAAGAGCAAGAACGGCCGGCCGAGCAACCAGGACAGGATGTCGATCGACCTCCAACAACTCTGTCATTCTCCTGCATGTACAACCGCTCCGCTATACACCGAATCAACAACGCGATCGATGGCACATGTTTCTTCCTTGCAGAGGTCGATTATGTTGTTAGGGTGGCATGTAGGAGCGGTGGTGGTCGTGCGGCGGCCAATGCACCCCTTCTCTGGTGCAGGACGGCGGCAGCGGCGCCGGCTGCGCCAGGAACGTCGGGTACCGCTGCCCCGGCATCAGCACCGACAGGTCCGCTGCCTGCAACACCGACTCCACCTGAAACATACATGTCGACATGAACCAACAACCCATCTAGTAGACTAGTAGCATGTACTTACCACACATTGCATGGCACAGGAACGGTGAGTAGTTAGCTGCCACGTTTGGCGAGTGGTACGTACCATGGGCGGGCTCCGGAGCTTGCCGGGAGAGCGGTTGTGCCGCCGGCGGGCGGGGTGGGGCGCGCCGTCGGGGGAGTCGCCCGGCGGGAAGGCCCGGGGCTTGATGAGGTGCTCGAAGATGGCCATGAGGAGGAACATGGAGATGAGGATGGCCGTGGCCGCGAACCCGAAGGAGAAAGCGTCCGTCGACGTGCCGAAGCCCTTGAGCGTCGACGCCTCGCCCCTCGCGTCCGCGGCCGCGGCAACCGCGGTGGCTGGCTCGGACGGCGTCGGCGTGGGGTCCCCTGGCCACGGCCTCGACCTCGGCCCGAACCCGCTCATGGTTGCCCACTTCTCGGTCGTTTGCAATCAGAATGTCTCCTGCACACCATGTATTACTCGTTAACGAATGGGCGTGCTTGCAATTTAAGTGTACAACTGCGACAATTTCAGGGGCATTCAAGAACTGAATGTTAACTTCTTTTGGAACTGTAGCTAGCTACTCCAAGATCAATGATGGGAAGCCTCCGGAAGAATCAAGAACCACATGAGAACAACTAGTGAGTGTATACTAGTACACTGGCGTAACAACCTTTTCCCAGCATCTTCACTACGGTGCTACTACCTCTTCTATTCCTTACCAAGAAAGCTGACAAGCAATGCAAAAAGGAGGAGAAATAACAGGAGAAACCGAAGACTATCCAAGCAACACATTCAGAAGCATGCACATTGCAGGCAGAAGAGGCTATACCTTCAGGCTTTAGCACCAGCACTCTGCACTCCTCCCAGAATTGAAAGCAGAAACTAGAAATTAACTGTCTATTGCACTTGCTTTGCCTCTGCTAATGGGAGCTCACTGGTCATTGCCGAATGGCAAGAACGGAAGAACCTACAAAAAGAGAGATGGCTTGGTTGCCTCTACTTGAAGCCAGCCCTGTCACTGAATCAAAAGTGAGATCTCAGCTGATTTGGTGGTGGCAATGTGGAGCGAGGAGAAAACTAAAGGAAAAAAGTTTGGAGGAACAAAAAGATTGCCGCGGGGAAGGCTACCACGCTCGTACAGAAATAAGCAAGCTCGGATGATAGGGAGCCTTCATCAGTTGATGGGAAGGGAAGGCTGCAAGATTGGTACAAAAAATAATCTCAGAATCATGTTTGGGCACCTCAAACGAGTGGCTCCCCACTCCCATGCACACACTGTAGCAGCCCACATGATCCTCCTAAAGACTGGTGTTAGTGCAGCGTAGGAGAGGAGCAAATGATTCAAAGGGCTAGGGCAGTGTAGCCAAGGCCAAGCCAAAGGGAAAGCAAAAGGAATGGGCAATTGCAAGAAAAGCAGCTCGTGGAAAGAAGGGAAGTTTTGCGTGGCCTTTGTGCAGGGACCAATCAGCCTCTGATGGGCATCATGGTGCACGTCAGGTAACTGCCAGTGCACAGGAATTGATCCATTTCTAGTACAGCACCTCCGCATGTGATGTATCATGTGTGTGTGTTACCATTCGATGATTAGGATCAGTAGACGGTGAGCTGTGGCCTGTGGATGCAGGCTTAAGCATGTGTCGTAAGCAAAGGGACCCTTCGCTTCCAAGGGAGACTTCTAGGAAGCATTCTTCTGTTTGCTGCGATGGGGAAGAAGGAAGATGCCTATCATTGTGAGTGACTGTGTGGAGGATGCGAGGAGGTGGTCGTGGCCTCCTGGGGTTCAAAGGCGACCAGGCCCCTACCGCCGTAGGGCTCCGTGGATCATCCGCAAGACCGCAACCACACGACATTCGTACGGACATTCTCTCTCTACTGTGTGTGGATCAGCAGAGTGTTGGTGTATATCACGGGAATTTGTCGATGATACAGAAAGAAACATACAGTGGGCTAGAAAAAAAAAGTTGGATAAAATAAGGAGGTCCTTTCAGAGGAAAGGAAAAGAAGAGACGAACGACGGGAACTGCGTGGTTAATTGAAAAAAAAAAGGCTCGTATGCTGGAAGAACAAACTTGCAGGACTTGGTGTCCAAAACAAGATTCTTACGACGGATAACCTAGCCCTCTAAGGATGACCCCACCAACAAACTTGCACCATGTGCCATTCACATCAGGAAACCGGTGTTTGTCTTTGCCTCCATTGCCTCTTTGCGGTCGAGGTGTGGCATTCTTCAGCAAGTCAAACCTACGATTTCACCCAAAAAAACTAAAAAAAGTCAAAATTTAAAAATTAGAAGCTAAAAGCTGAAACCTAATTAAGCAGAGTATGTGTAGAACCTACGTGGGAGAGAGGGAGGAACTACATTGTGAAAGCAAATCTTAATTTGGACTTCTTGTTCCAACTTTATGCGCGCTGCAGCATTGCCCCAAGAGAAGCAATCATCCATAGGAAAACAAAGGGATAAAACATGAGGTAGTAGAAAGCAAAACACAAACCAAGGAAACTAATCACATATGAGTTAGGATTGAGAAGAAAAAGAAAAGCGAAGGTTCTCAGTAGATGAGATCGGTTAATAATGAGCATGCAATGCGACGAGATGCCTTGCATGCAAGAATGAATGAGGTGATAGGAAAAGCCTAGACCAGATGGAACCATAGCGAAAATAGAGTATGGAGAATCCATGATCAACAAAGATTAATCCAGGTGACTTGAAAGATTGCTCAAGAATATATTATCCTGTAGACAGTTGGCCCTGTATTTGACAAGATGTAGTATCATTGTAAAGCGTACATCGAGGGAGGAGCAGACGATGATAGCTAGGCGACCTAAAAAGTATAAATAAGAAAGGGAAAGGGCTTTTCGCGAGCCGAAGACCACATGCATGTGGAGGGGCTCACATGTCTCCCTCCTCGGCTCATAAAAAAAAAGAAGACCTAGGGATGACGAGAAAGAAAGGAATTGACTGTACAAGAGAAACTCCGGTGTAACTCGGTTCAAATCAGATCATAACCTGTCACATATATACATGAGCTCAAAATTTCAAGAAAAATCGGGCAGAGATCGTGTGATTATTGGCTCTTTGTAGAGATAGCACTGATATAGGGTACGTTCATTTCAGTTTCTCAAAATGGATTTTGAGTTTTGCTACAGTATCTAATTTTCAAACGGAGTATTTTTTTAAGATAGAGTCTACAAGTTAATTATAGTACATATTAAAAACCCAATATCTGTAATATCTAAAATCGCAAGCGAGTATCTCTCTCCGTAATCTCTGTCACAAACAGTTAAAATTCAAAAATTTTAACCAAAAGTCATAAACCGCAGCAAAAAAGAACAGATCCATAGTACTATGTCAGGCAAGACCGCAAGAACATTGGTGTTATTACAACAATTCTTCAGATAATGGATGTTGGTCCCTGCCCGAAGGTGGCCCGGCTGGTTTCAAGGCTTGGACAAACAATCGTCGCAGTCTTCTGGTGGACTCGGGGAACTAGCTAAGCAGTCTATAGGGTCTTCGTTTCCTTTTACTTTGTTATGTTTCATTTTTGTCTGTTCTCTTTTTGTGCTCTTTTCTTGTTACGAACATTGTAGGCTCTGTTTGGTCTGCATGG
Organism: Melocanna baccifera; assembly: GCA_036346265.1. Lineage (NCBI taxonomy): Eukaryota > Viridiplantae > Streptophyta > Magnoliopsida > Poales > Poaceae > Melocanna > Melocanna baccifera. The sequence continues at coordinate 42,426,337 of CM070676.1, forward strand.
CTAAAGGGATGCCCGGTTGGGCTGAAGAGGTTTAGTGTTTGAGAGCCTGGCTTTTTGGTAGATTGGCTGACCGTTCTGAGTTGAGAAATATCTGAAATGCTTCAGTCAAATGAAGACTTATTTGATGCTGTTAAAGGACATTTTCAGTGGATTTGATTTTTTTTCATGTTCGCGTAGAAATGTAATACTTAAATTAATCATAGTCCTAATGACCACAAGACTTGTTATCCTTTTTACGACCAAATTCTACCGCCTAAAGGTCGAGCTTATCCTTGAAATAGCTCTGCACTAAAAGGGGAAAAGGCACCATGAGAGAATGGCAATCACTTCAACTCAGGATCATTGACAAAAACGAATATGAAGAATGCATATCTATTCAACAATCTCAGTAAACCTGTCGATTGATTTATATCTGATATTTTACAATCATCCACAACGTAGGTAGTTGTTACTAATCTAAATAGAATTTATCCTGAAATTCACAATCATGTAGGCAAATGAATGTGTACATTCCAGACTAAATTTGAACTGAAGTTGTTCATGGAGGCACATCACTGAGCACATCTTGATATAAATGCAAGAAAATCAAACAGCAATTAGTACAATGATTTATCACCATCTGCCATGCTACTAACCAATCCCCAATTTTAGATCTGACTCCATCACACTAATTTCAGAAAGGGAGTTGATAAATATCACCCGGATGTTTTCTTCCAAACTATTATCCAGATTTCTGACCGTTAGATCAGAGATCCAACAGCCGCTAATCTCCCCATCCAAAAAAAGCAGTTGGATCTTTGATTTGACAGTTAGAAATCTAGATGATTGTTCGGAAGAAAACATCTAGGTGATGGCTAGACACTCCCTTTCAGAAATTAGCGACTACATTATTGACTGGTAAGAATGAAATTAGGATTTGGTCACATACCTTCAATTCTGGCGAGCGGAGTCCAAACCCAATTGGAGCACTTGGGGACACCGAAGACTGGGATAAACAGGGGAGTTAGCGGCAGCCTCGGAGGATGGGACAAGGAGGATGGGGTGTCAGTGGCAGGCACAGAGACGGTCCACGTTGCTGCATAGGGCAGAGGCAGAGGGAGGTTGGCCAGGGTGGAGGATGACAGTGGTAGCGTCGCTTGGTGGCAGAGGGAGGTGGGCCAGGCTAGAGACTGTGGCGGCGGCGTCACTTGAAGGCGGAGCTGCGTCGTTAGCGGCAACTTGGCCGAAGGCGATGGAGGCGGGCTAGGCTGGAGACTGTGGCGGCGGCGTCACTCGAAGGTGTAGCCGCGGCGTCAGCGGCGACTTGGCCGGAGGCGATGGAGGCTGAAGAGGGGGCGGAGACCAGCAAGGAAGACATAGTGCATCGGGGTGGGGCGGTAGCCGCTCTAGGCGAAACCTAGTGCTGCCACTTCCCTCTCTCACTCAAGTATGGGTGGGGAGAATAGGGGGAGAGAGAGAGAGAGAGAGGTGAGTTTGTGTCTTTTATACATGTTGGTGGGTAATTTTTAGCTAACTCTAGGGGCAAACTCGGAACCCCAACTCATCAAAGCTGTGGAAAGCTATCTCACCGAGAGGAAACCTGCTGTGTGGGACGGCTTTCAACTTCCACAAAGTCACAGCCGGTTGGGAAGCCATCCCAAACAGGCCTGTGCTTTCTTGCCTGGCTTCAGGCTTAAGCAGAAGCCAGGGGTTTCATTTTTTTAAAAAGGAAAACTGTAAATAAAAAACATTGATTTTATACGGAACAGGAACAAACAGCCCACGTTAGGAGCGGCCGTTAAACAAACAGTCCACGTTAGGAGCGGCGGCCTACTGGGTCTGGCCCGTGCCCATCGCGGCCCATGTACCGACCCGACCGACTAGGCGGGCTGTTTCCAGCGGCAAACGTCCGCACCGTAAGACGGCCCGGCATCGTCGAGCGCGTGACGGTGTGAGTCGTGACAACGTCGGCGCAGATCACGCGCGCGGACGGGTCAACGCACGCGCCGGGGATGCGTCTCGGCAACCGTAAATGGCCGCGGCTCGTGACATCTTGGCGTGGTCTGTCGCCTACGCCGCCGGGGCGCGCTGTGGATGACATGGACGACGAACGTGCCGCACGCACGACTGCACGATCTGTCCGGTCGCCTGTCCCGATCCCGATCGACCCACTTGCATCGACCCCAGCTCAGCAGGCTGTCAAATTAAGCGTCAATGTTTCTACCCCTTTATGCCAATTTATCTGTTTCAACGTCTTAATTTACGTCAATGCAAAACATGTGCATCGAAAATATTGAGTTGTACCACCCAAAAGTCTAAATTGATGAGAAAAAGACAGATAATTTACTATATTTCAAAACTCCTGTAGACTCCATCAAATCTAAAAGATGCAATAGAAGTGAACTGTAATTATTAATTTTTAATTACGTCATCTGGGTTTTGAACTCAAGACCACTTGACTTTAATATCATATTGAGTTACATGCACCAACTAGTTCATTCAAAAGACTAAGTTGATGAGAAAAAAATGAACAATTCACTTATACTTCAACGAAAAGATCATGCTGCTAAGTGTTTGTCCGTACGTACGGTGCCAACGAAAAACACGATTTGTACTTGCTCTTAGGACTAGAACACATGGCACAGAGCTGAGCCGGTAGATAATGGCTG